>JASTWF010000258.1:0-363055 GCA_030390025.1 Squalus acanthias | reverse complement strand
CCCCCCCCCCCCCCCCCCTCCCCTGAAGGTGCTGACTCTCTCCCCCCCCTCCCCTGAAGGTGCTGACTTCCCCCCCCCCCTCCCCTGAAGGTGCTGACTCTCTCTCCCCCCCCCCCCCCCCCCTCCCCTGAAGGTGCTGACTCTCTCCCCCTCTCCCCTGAAGGTGCTGACTCTCATTCACCCCCCCCCCCGAAGGTGCTGACACTCTCCTGGCTGTTGGTGGTTGAGTAGCAGGTTACAATCCCGTCCCTCATACACTCTGATTGAGGCTGAAGCATGAGGCAGCAGCTGCTGCAACATTTCAGCTCTCAGATTTCCAAGGCTCGTGAAGCTCTCTCCAATCTCAGCCAGACGTACATAGCAACACCCAGATTCATCAATTTACACTCCGATGAGGGCCGGACTGGAAATGCTAGCAGACGGAAAGTATCATAATGCCTGGGGCGGTCCAACAGGCATTCCCAGGGCAGGTATAGCATTGGTGACATACAGAGTAAAGCTCCCTCTACACTGTCCCACAAGCAATCGCAGGGCAGGTACAGCACGGGTTAGATACAGAGTAAAGCTTCCTCTACACTGTCCCATCAAAAACTCCCGGGGCATAGTGTAGAGGGAGCTTTACTCTGTATCTAAGCCATGCTGTACCTGCCCTGGGAGTGTTTGATGGGACAGCACGGGCTAGGTACAGAGTAAAATTCCCTGCACACTGTCCCACAAACACCCCAGGACAGGTACAGCATGGGCTGGATACAGAGGAAAGCTCCCTCTACACTGTCCATCGGAAGAAAGAAAGAAAGCCTTGCATTTATGTAGCGCCTTTCAGGACCACCGGACATCCCAAAGTGTTTACAGCCAATGAAGTACTTTTGAAGTACTCTTGACTTGTCTGCAGCCTTTGATACGGTTGACCACTCCATCCTCCTCCAACGCCTTGCCACCCTTGTCCAGCTGGGTGGGACTGCACTCGCCTGGTTCCATTCTTATCTATCTAATCGTAGCCAGAGAATCACCTGCAACGGCTTCTCTTCCCGCTCCCGCATCGTTACCTATGGGGTCCCCCAAGAATCTGTCCATGGCCCCCTTCTATTACTCATCTACATGTTGCCCTTTGGCGACGACATCCGAAAACACAGCGTCAGTTTCCACATGTACACTGACGACACCCAGCTCTACCTCACCACCACTTCTCTCGACCCCTCCACGGTCTCTAAATTGTCAGACTGCTCATCCAGTTCTAGATGAGCAGAAATTTTCTCCAATTAAATATTGGGAAGGCCGAAGCCATTGTTTTTGGTCCCCGGCACAAACTCTGTTCCCTGGCCACTGACTCCATCCCTCTCCCTAACATCTGTCTGAGGCTGAACCACACTGTTCGCATCCTTGGTGTCATATTTGACCCTGAAATGAGCTTCCGACCACACATCCACAGCATAACAAAGACCGCCTATTTCCACCTCTGTAACATCGCCCGTCTCCGCCCTTGCCTCAGCTTATCCGCTGCTGAAACCCTCATCCATGCCTTTGTTACCTCTAGACTTGACTATTCCAACGCACTCCTGACTGGCCCCTCACGTTCTACCCGAAGTAAACTTGAGGTCATCCAAAACTCGTCTGCCCCGTGTCCTAACTCGCACCAAGTCCCGTTCACCCATCACCCCTGTGCTCACTGACCTCCATTGGCTCCCGGTTAAGCAATGCCTCGATTTCAAAATTCTCATCCTTGTTTCCAAATCCCTCCATGGCCTCGCAGCTCCCTATCTCTGCAATCTTCTCCAGCCCCACAACCCTCCTGCCCCGAGATACCTGTGCTCCTGTAATTCTGCCCTCTTGAGCATCCCTGATTATAATCGCTCATCCATTGGTGGCCGTGCCTTCTGTTGCCTAGGCCCTAAGTTCTGGAATTCCCTGCCTAAACCTCTCCGCCTCGCTACCTCTCTTTCCTCCTTTAAGTCGCTACTTAAAAACCTACCTCATTGACCAAGCTTTTGGTCACATGCCCTAATTTCTCCTTATGTGGCTTGGTGTCAAATTTTTTGTCTTATAACACTCCTGTGAAGCGCCTTGGGACGTTTTACTACGTTCAAGGTGCTATATAAATAAAGTTGTTGTTGCTGAAGTGTAGTCTGTTGTAATGTTGGAAACATGGCAGCCAATTTGCGCTCTGCAAGCTCCCACAAATAGCAATGTGATCATGACCAGATAATCTGTTTTGGTGATGTTGATTCAGGGGTACATATTGGCCAGGACGCGAGGGATAACTCCCCTTCTCTTCTTCGAAATAGTGTCAAGGGATCTTTTAAGTTCACCTGAGAGAGCAGACTCTGTTTAACGCCTCACTCTTGCACTGGACTGCCAGCCTAGATTTTTGTGCTCAGGTCTCGAGTGGGTCTTGAACCCACAACCTTCTGACTCAGACGAGAGTGCTACCAACTGAGCCACGGCTGACACTTATCCAAGGATTTGTTTCTGGAATCTGTGCTTCCCATCCGGAAATGCATTCCAGGGATTGAAGGGAGTGTGGCGACTGGCAGTATTTGCTCCTGCCTTATTTGTAATGAGGTGGTGGATGTGCTTACGCTCCCTGCCTGCATGGGCTCAGCAGTACAGCTCTGCTTTTCCTGTACACACGGTGATGGTTTCCTGATCTGGCTGGTGGTTGCGAACGTGCAGTTCCTCTTTGGGGTCAGTGGTTCAGTGAGGCATCCTCTTCTGTGAAACAAGCGATTAGACAGCGACACCCCGTGTGTCTGAACCTCTCCGAGCCGGATGCTAAAGGTGCTTAAAGTGTAGATTGGTGTCGCACTGACCCATTCACCCAGGGAGTGACTGAGCTCACAGTGTGAGGGAGCTGGGTTAATATCGGTTACATCGCTGCACGAGTTCCTCAGGGTAATGTCCTAGGCCCAACCATCTTCAGCTGCTTCATCAATGACCTTCCCTCCATCGCAAGGTCAGAAGTGGGGATGTTCGCTGATGATTGCACAGTGTTCAGTTCCATTCGCAACTCTCCAGATAATGAAGCCGTCCATGCCCACATGCAGCAAGACCTGGACGACGTTCAGGCTTGGGCTGATAAGTGGCAGGTAACATTCGCGCCACAAAATTGCCAGGCAATGACTATCTCCAACAAGAGAATCTAACCACAGCCCCTTGACATTCAACAGCATTACCATCGCTGAATCCTCCACCATCAACATCCTGGGGGTCACCATTGACCAGAAACTTAACTGGATCAGCCACATAAATACTGTGGCTACTAGAGCAGGTCAGAGGCTAGGTATTCTGTGGCGAGTGTCATACCTCCTGACTCCCCAAAGCCTTTCCACCATCTACAAGGCACAAGTCAGGAGTGTGATGGAATACTCTCCACTTGCCTGGATGAGTGCAGCTCCAATAACACTCAAGAAGCTTGACACCATCTAGGACAAAGCAGCCCACTTGAGTGGCACCCCATCCACCACCTTAAACATTTACTCCCTCCACCACCGGTACACCGTGGCTGCAGTGTTTACCTTCTAAAGATGCACTATAGCATCTCGCCAAGGCTTCTTCGACAGCACCTCCCAAACCCGCGACCTTTACCACCTAGAAGGATAAGGGTAGCAGGCGCATGGGAACACCATCACCTGCCAGTTCCCCTCCAAGTTACACACCATTCTGACTTGGAAATATATCGCCGTTCCTTCATCGTCGCTGGGTCAAAATCCTGGAACTCCCTCCCCAACAGCACTGTGGGAGTACCTTCACCACATGGATTGCAGCGGTTCAAGAAGATGGCTCACCACCACCTTCTCGAGGGCAATTAGGGATGGGCAATAAATGTTGGCCTTGCTAGCGACGCCCAGATCCCAGGAACGAATTAAAAAATAATAGTCATTAACCCAGGGAGTGACTGAGCTCACAGTGTGAGGGAGCTGGATTAATATCAGGGATAGTTACATCATTAACCCAGGGAGTGACTGAGCTCCTTTCCCCCAGCTGCTGAGCTGGTTGTTGAGTCTGATGTTGGAGGGAGCGCAGTGCTGGGTGTTTTAGGAGGGTTGCTGCTGGATAGTTTTGAGTGGTGTGATACTTGGCAGGTACTGATCCACTCTAACCTGTTTCTGATCATCTTTCTGAAGGGTCATGATGAGCGAGACTGTCAGCTGAAGAAGAGCATATAAATTATCCAGCCTAGCATCTCGGGAGAGCGGCCCTGCACCATGGGGGATGGTGGGAAATCGAACATCGAACAATCCCACTTGCTGTTCGACCAATTTATCCAGGCGACAACATGCAAAGGCACATTCAAAGGCTACCAGGAGCTGTGTGAGAGTCTGGGCATCTGTAACCTTGACTTTCCCAATTTCTACCCCAAGCTCAAGTCCAAACTCAATTATTGGAAAGCAAAAGCGCTCTTTGCCAAATTAGACAAACGAGGCAGTCACAAGGATTACAAGAAGAACACAGCCTGTGTTAATACAAAGGTAAAACTGGAGCCTCCTGTTGGAATGCTTTCTTGTTCTTTTTCGTCTTGTTACTTTAAACGCTAGATTACACGCACACACTTGTAACAATGCAGGAGCAGGACTTTATTGAAACTCCATACTATCCACAACCAGTATGGGCTATGTAAGACATACTTCACGATTCCAGTATGGGCTGTGTAAGACATACTTCACAAAACCAGTATGAGAGCTCAGGCCTTTCCATCTTACACCATTCCAGTATGAGAGCGAGCTGCTGAACAGTGGTTCACTCACATCTCTTATACCAAATTTCACCTTTGGTCACTACATTCCATTCAAACATAAGAAGTAGGAGTCGGCCACGCGGCCCTTCGAGCCTGCTCCGCCATTCAATAAGATCATGGTTGATCTTCAACCTCAACTCCACTTTCCCGCCGTATCCCCATATCCCTTCATTCCCTGAATATCCAAAAATCTACCAATCTCAGCCTTGAATATACTCAACGATTCAGCATCCACAGCCCTTTGAAGTAGAGAATTCCAAAGATTCACAACCCTGAGTGAAGAAATTTCTCCTCATCTCAGTCTTAAATGGCCGACCCCTTATCCTGAGACTGCTCCCTAGTTCTAGACACTCCAGCCAGGGAAAACAACCTATTAGCATCTACCCTGTCAATACCCCTCAGAATATTATGTTTGAATGAGATCACCTCTCCGAGTCATACAGCACAGAAAGAGGCCCTTCGGCCCATCGTGTCCGCGCCGGCCATCAAGCCCTGTCTATTCCAATCCCATTTTCCAGCACTTGGTCCGTAGCCTTGTATGCTGTGGCGTTTCAAGTGCTCATCTAAATGCTTCTTGAATGTTGAGGGTTCCTGCCTCTACCACCCTTTCAGGCAGTGAGTTCCAGATTCCAACCACCCTCTGGGTGAAAAAGTTTTTCCTCAAATCCCCTCTAAACCTCCTGCCCCTTACCTTGAAACTATGCCCCCTGGTTATTGACCCCTCTACTAAGGGGAAAAGTTCATTTCTATCTACCCTATCTATGCCCCTCAATTTTGTACACCTCAATCAGGTCCCCCCTCAGCCTTCTCTGCTCTAAGGAAAACAACCCCAGCCTGTCCAGTCTCTCTTCATAGCTGAAGTGCTCCAGCCCAGGTAACATCCTGGTGAATCTCCTCTGCACCCTCTCCAATGCAATCACATCCTTCCTATAGTGTGGCGACCAGAACTGCACACAGTATTCCAGCTGTGGCCTAACTCATTCTTCTAAACTCCAGAGAGTATAAGCCCATTCTACACAATCTCTCTTCATAGGACAACCCTCTCATCCCAGGAATCAATCTAGTGAACCTTCATTGCACCGCCTCTAAGGCAAGTATATCCTTCCTTTGATAAGGAGACTAAAACTGTGCACAGTACTCCAGGTGTGGTCTCGCCAAAGCCCTGTACAATTGTAGTAAGATTTCCTTAGTCTTGTTATTCCTTGCAATAAAGGCCAACATACCATTTGCCTCCCTAATTGCTTGCTGTCCCTGCATACCACCAATAAACTATAGTACATCAAAGATACATACAAATGACAACAGAATAACAGCATGAACTAACCAAACATGCAGTACCATAATATCAAGTGACCTGATTGCCGTCATAAACTCTTCCCATCATTTATTACCATGACCAGAAGTGAACTAATTGCTGTCATAAACTCTTCCCATTCCCCATAACACAAGTGACCAAGCTGACATATTCCAGACCATTATAGATATGGCTGAATGACTCTTACACATTCTACTATTCTACTCTCCTGTGAAGATGTCCTTGCTTTTAGATCTGTTTACACAATTTACAACACATGCTCAGCAGAAAGCTGTTTTAACTTATGTGCTGATCCCACAGACTGCCCAGAAAAAACATTTGAGGTACTCTGGTAATGCAGACTTTCGCTCGCACTCCTCCCTCACCTCCTCCAGACATAGTATCGTAGAATCATAGAAACTTACAGCACAGAAGGAGGCCATTCAGCCCGTCGTGCCTGTGCTGGCTCTTTGAAAGAGGAGTCCTGCTTAGACCCACATCCTCGCTTTTTGTCCGTCCGTAACTTCAGCCACGTAATCCCTGCCCACTGCTGCCAGTAATGCCTGTACCCACACTCGGGTCAGGATTTCTGCACTGGTACATAGTCTCTGCCCGCCAGTGGCTCAAGGGATATACACAGGGCAGAGGCCTGGTCTGCACAACACCTCCACTCAGATGTTAATGGAGAGAGCCCTTGGCAATCCCTGATCCAGACTGATGACTCCCCCACACCCCAAACCCTCAACTGTAAACCCTGTTGTAATCAATATATAGAATAACAGATACCCGGGAGTGAGTTACAGGCTGGAATCTAATCGAGGGGTTTCGGTGGATTATATACAACAGATACCTGGGAGTAAATTACAGATTCAAATGTAATGAAGGATATTAAAGGAGGTGGGGAGTGAGCAGGAGAGTGGGATTAGACTGGATGGGATATTAATGGGTATAAGGAGTGAGCAGGAGAGAGGCATTAGACTGGGTGGGGTATTAAAGGGTGTGGGGAGTGAGCAGGAGCATGGATTAGACTGAGTGGGATATTTAAGGGTGTGGGGAGTGAGCAGGGGAGTGGAATTAGACTGGGTGGTTGAAGGGTTGAATGGCCTGTTTCTGTGCTGGTTTTTTTTTGGCATTTCTGTGCACTTTGTAGGACACTCCACGGCTCAGTAAAACGCTGATGGATTAAGGAGGTTGGATGTGGCGTTGGTTTGGAGGGAAGGCCAATTTTGTCGTCAGTCACCTGTATGATACCCAGCTCACCTCGGACACGCCACCTACTGCTGGACTCTGGTAGTCTGGGCACCTTAATATTGGCAAATGTCGAGGCACTCAGCACATTCGCATCTCCCCTTTTTAGGGGCAAATCAAGGTAGACCCTGCCCATTTCTGACACCGGCTGCTCTGACTGCATTGCCTTGGGTGGTGACTTGTCAGAGTCCAGACACCAGATGGAGGGCTTGGTGGAGGAGAGAGCAATCTTGGGCTGGTGTGGAATGATATGGAGTCTGTGGTAACACTGTGGGGGACTGCATGGCGCACTGGATGAAAGTGCAGGAGTGCAGCCACAGACTTCCTCTACACTGGGCTCTCCCTCCATTGCTGCACTCGTTACTGTGAAGGACTTTCGCTCTGGGAGTCCTCGCTTTGTAGATGGATGATAATGCATGTCTGTGACTATTTGATTCGATGAAGGGGAGTCACTCGTGTGGAGTAAATGTCAGCAACTGCTGCTTGGGTTTCACTCTGGACTCTGTGATCCTCCAGAGACAGACTAGTTAGCGACTCGCAGCCTGCTGGCAGGTAAGTTGGTCCCTGAGATCCTGAAGTAAGTGCACAACAGAAAGCACTGTTAGACCCTGGTCAAACCCAGCCCAGTCCGATGGGATGGGAGTGCCCTCTACCTGCCGCCTGACTGAGATTGAGCACAGGGTCACTGGTGGCATGAGTGGTGGGGTGAGCAATGGGAAAGAAGGGGATCATAGAATCATACAGCACAGAAGGAGTCCATTCGGCCTGTCGTGCCAGCTCTGAAAGAGCTATCCAATTAATCCCACTCCCCTGCTCTACCACCATAGCCCTGCAATTTTTTTCTCCAAATATTTATCCTATTCCCTTTTGAAAGTTATTATTGAATCTGCTTCCACCGCCCTTTCAGGCAGCGCATTCCAGATCATCATAACTCACTGCGTAAAAAAAATTCTCCTCTCCCTGATTCTCTTGCCAATTATCTTTAAATCTGTGTCCTCTGGTTACTGACCCTTCTGTCAATAGAAACAGTTTCTCTTTATTTGCTCTATCAAAACTCCTCATGATTTTAAACACCTCTATTAAATCTCCCCTTAACCTTCTCTGCTTTTCCAGTCTCTCCACATAACTGAAGTTCCTCATCCCTGGTACCATTCTAGTAAATCTCCTCTGCACCCTCTCCAAGGCCTTGACATCCTTCCTAAAGTGTGGTGCCCAGAATTGGACACAATACTCCAGCTGAGGCCTAATCATTGATTTATATAGGTTTAGCATAACTTCCTTGCTTTTGTACTCTATGCCTCTATTTATAAAGCCAAGGATCCCCTATGTCTTTTTAACAGCCTTCCCAACTTGTCCTGCCACCTTCAAAGACTTGTGTGCGTACACCCCCAGAGACACCTCTCTGTTACTTCGCCCCCTTTACTGGGGGTGACATTAAAGCGTCACCTTGCACTTCCTTTGCCACTTCTCACTGCTGTCCCCAGACCAGGGAGCACCTGTGTCTGGAAGGTGAGCACTCTACTCTCCCTCCCGCCCTCCGCTACTTGACTTGCCCCGCGGCTCCCCGCCACCACATATGTATGGTCTGTGTCGTCATGTTTTCACCCCACTAATCCCACCTTCTCTCCTCCCTCCTGCAGTGTCTGATGATCGGAGCTGGTCCTTGCGGTCTGCGCATGGCCATCGAGCTAGCGTTCCTCGGAGCCAAAGTCATCATCGTGGAGAAGCGCGACACCTTCTCCAGGAACAACGTCTTGCACTTGTGGCCGTACACCATCCAGGACCTGCGGAACCTGGGAGCCAAGAAGATCTACGGAAAGTTCTGTGCCGGAGCCATTGACCACATCAGTGAGTCGCTTTCTTCCCTCTGATTGCAGTGCAGTGGTTTGCGTTACACAAAACCTGGTGAAAGACAACACACTGGGCTTACTGTACCCGCCCCCTACTCTCACCGACTCTCCCTGCCACATGGTTCCGGGGGAGGCAGGCTGCAGTCTCATAATCCAACCGAGGGGTAAAACCTCACGGGGCTCTTCTGAAGTTAAGAATGTTGGGTCAGTGATATTGTAGTCAGCACCATCACAAGATTCAGCAAAGAGAGGTGATCTCATAGAAACATATAAGATTCTGAGGGGGATTGACAGGGTAGATGCTGAGAGGTTGTTACCCCTGGCTGGAGAGTCTGGAACTAGGAGGCATAGTCTCAGGATAAGGGGTCGGCCATTTAAGACTGAGATGAAGAAGCTCCGAGGGTTGAGAGTCTTTGGAATTCTCTACTCCAGAGGGCTGTGAATGCTGAATTGTTGAGTATATTCAAGGCTGAGATAGATAGATTTTTGGACTCAAGTGGATTAAAGGGATATGGGATCGGGCAGGAAAGTGGAGTTGAGGTTGAAGATCAGGCATTCATTTTATTGAATGGCAGAGCAGGCTTGGGGCCATATGCCCTACTCCTGCTCCTAATTCTTATGCTCTTATATTCTTATGTTCAGTTGACCCCTAGACCCTATCTTCCCCTGTCATTGTGCTGGACTATTTCTTGAATAATTTGAGAGTTTTGACTTCCATTCTGTCCAGGAGTCCATCCCATATGTCGATCGCTCTCTGTGAGCAAAAAATTCTGGATTTCAGCCCTAAATTTACCTTTTACTAGTTTGACCCTGTGACTCCTTGCCCTACTCTTGCATTTGAATTCTAACTTACTTTCCAGATTAACCTTTCCATACAGTTTGCAATCTCATATCCTTTTCTAACATCACCTCTCGGACACCTCCTTACGAGGCTGCACAGCACAAGTGTCTTGTCTCATGACCGAGACCCCAGACACGAGAGAACAGCCTTGTGGCTCTCTACGATGGCTGTCGTGGTTGAATGTCTGGGGTTTGGTGATGTAGTTCAGGTGAGGAGCGAAGACCATCGGTAAAAGAGAACTTGTAAGTACCTCAAGCACTGAGTGTTGGGAGCACTGTGGTTTATCGCAGGCCATGTGAGTGGGAGAAGAGAGGGGCAGTTGAACGCATTGAGTGTCGCCCGTTGTGTTCTCAGGGTTAAACATTGCTCCTGCTCTAACAGGTATCCGACAGCTCCAGCTAGTCCTGCTGAAGATTGCCTTGATCCTGGGTATAGAGATTCATCTAAACGTGGAGTTCCGCGGGCTGCTCCCACCCAGAGGCCAGAAAAACCCAAGTAAGTGAATTCTACAGGGATACTGTATCGGCATGATGTGCCGCGCGGGTGTGAGCAGAATGTTACAGCACAGAAGGAGGCCATTCAGCCCTTCATGCCTGTGCCGGTTCTTTGCAAGAGCTCTCCAATTAGTCCCAGTTCCCTGCTCTGCAAATGTTTTCATTTCAAATATATATCCAAAATTCCCTTTTGAAAGTTATTATTGAATCTGCTTCCACCACCCTTTCAGGCAGCGCATTCCAGATCACAACAACTCGTTGCATAAATTTTTTTTCCTCATCTCACCTCTGGTTCTTTTGCCAATCACCTTAAACCTGTGCCCTCTCGTTACCAACCCTTCAGCCACTGGAAACAGTTTCTCCTTATCTACTCTGAAAACTGTTCATGATTTTGAGCACCGCTATTAAATCTCCCTTTAACCTTCTCTGCTGTAAGGAGAACAACCCCAGCTTCTCCAGTCTCTCCACATAACTGAAGTCCTTCACCCTTGGTCTGATCGCTATGGGGGGCCGAGCACAGGGGGGGGCTGATCGCGGCAGGTTTGCTTGAAGGGCTGGGGGGAAAATGCAAAATCCGTCACTTCACACTTTTCTGCGTTAAATTTCATCTGCCGTGTGTCTGCCCATTTCACCAGTTTGTTTTTTTCCTCCTGAAGTCTGTTACTATCCTCCTCACTGTTTACTACATTTCTGAGTTTCATGTCAGCTGCAAACTTTGAAATTATGCCCTGTATACCCAATCCAGGTCATTAATATATATCAAAAAGAGCAATGGTCCCAACACTGACCCCTGGGGGACACTATTGCATAATGCCCTCCTGTCTGGAAAAACAACCATTCACCACTACTCTCTGCTTTCTGTCCATTATCCAATTTGGTATTCTCACAGACATAGGAACAGGAGGAGGCCATTTAGCCCCTCAAGCCTGTTCCGCCATTCAATGAGATATGGCTGATCTGCGACCTAACTCCATGTACCCGCCTTTGCCCTATATCCCTTAATACCTTTGGTTAACAAAAATCTATCAATCTCAGATTTAAAATTAACAATTGATTTAGCATTAATTGCCGTTTGCGGAAGAGAGTTCTAAACCTCTACCACCCTTTGTGTGTAGAAGTGTTTCTTAATTTCACTCCTGAAAGGTTTGGCTCTAATATTGAGACTATGGCCCCAGTCCTAGACTCCCCAACCAGCGGAAATAGTTTCCCTCTATCTACCCCTATCTGTTCCCCTTAATATCCTGAAACTTCGATCAGATCACCCCTTAACCTTCTAAATTCCAGGGTCTACAACCCTAGTTTGTGAAATCTTTCCTCGTAACTTAACCCTCGATGTCCGGGTATCATTCTAGTAAACCTACGCTGCACTCCCTCCAAGGCCAATATATCATAGAAAGTTACAGCACGGAAGGAGGCCATTTTGGCCCATTGTGTCCGTGCCGGCCAAAAAAGAGCTATCCAGCCTAATCCCACTTCCCAGCTCTTGGTCCGTAGCCCTGCAGGTTACAGCATCCCAAGTGCACATCCAAGTACTTTTTAAATGTGGTTAGGGTTTCTGCCTCTACCACCCTTTCAGGCAGTGAGTTCCAGATCCCCACAACCCTCTGGGTGAAGAAATTTCCCCTCAAATCCCCTCTAAACCTTCCACCAATTACTTTAAATCTGTGCCCCTTGGTTTCTGACCCCTCTGCTAAGGGAAATAGGTCCTTTCTATCCACTTTATCTAGGCCCCTCATAATTTTATACACCTCAATAAGGTCTCCCCTCAGCCTCCTCTGTTCCAAGGAAAACAAACCCAGCCTATCCAGTCTTTCCTCATTGCTAAGATTCTCTACTCCTGGCAACATCCTTGTAAATCTCCTCTGTACCCTCTCTAGTGCAATCACATCTTTCCTGTAATGTGGTGACCAGAACTGCACGCAGTACTCTAGCTGTGGCCTAACTAGTGTTTTATACAGTTGAAGCATAACCCCCCTGCTCTTGTATTCTATGCCACGGCTAATAAAGGCAAGCATTCCGTATGCCTTCTTAACCACCTTATCTACCTGGCCTGCTACCTTCAGGGATCTGTGGATATGCACTCCAAGGTCCCTTTGTTCCTCTACACTACTCGGTGTCCTACCATTTAATGTGTATTCCCTTTCCTTGTTAGCCCTCCCCAAATGCATTACCTCACACTTCTCCAGATTGAATTCTATTTGCCACTGTTCTGCCCAATTTATTGATATCTACCTGCAGTCTACAGCTTCCTCCTTCAGTATCAACCACACAGCCGATTTTAGTATCATCTGCAAACTTCTTAATCATACCCCCCCCCCCCCCCCATATTCAAGTCTAGATCGTTGATATATACCACAAAAAGCAAGGGACCTAGTACTGAGCCCTGCGGAACCCCACTGGAAACAGCCTTCCAGTCACACAAACACCCATCAACCATTACCCTCTGCTTCCTGTCTCCGAGCCAGTTTTGAATCCAACTTGACACTTTGCCCTGGTACCCATGGGCTTTTAATTTCGTGACCAATTTGCCATGTGGAACCTTATCAAAAGCCTTGCTAAAGTCCATATACACTACATGAAACGCACTACCCTCATCTACCCTCCTTGTTACCTCCTCAAAAAATTCAATCAAGTTTGTCAGACACGACCTTCCCTTAACAAATCCGTGCTGACTATCCTTGATTAATCCGTGTCTTTCTAAATGAAGATTTATCCTGTCCTTCAGAATTCTTTCCAATAATTTTCCCACCACTGAGGTTAGGCTGACTGGCCTGTAATTAATCGGTCTATCCAGTCCTCCGGCACCACACCTGAAGCCAGAGAGGATTGGAAAATGATGGTCAGGGCCTCTGCTATTTCCTCTTTTGCTTCGCTTAATAGCCTGGGATACATTTCATTCGGGCCTGGGGATTTATCCACTTTTAAATCTGTTAAACCCCTTAACACTTCCTCTCTCACTATATTTATTTCATCTAATATTTCACACTCCTCCTCGCTTCGCCCCTCCTTTGTGAAAACAGACGCAAAGTATTCATTAAGAACCCTACCGACGTCTCCCGCCTCCACACACACATTACCCTCATGATCTCGAATAGGCCCTACCCTTTCTTTAGTTATCCTCTTACTCTTAATATATTTATAAAACATCTTTGGGTTTTCCTTGATTTTACTTGCAAGAATTTTTCATGCTCCCTCTTTGCTTTCCTAATATCCTTTTTAATTGCACCCCTGCACTTTCTGTACTCTAAAGATTCTGGAGTATTTAGCCCTCGGTATCTGTCATATGCCTCCCTTTTTTTCTTTATCCTACCCTGTATGCCCCTAGACATCCAGGGGGCTCTAGATTTGTTAGTCCCACCTTTTTTCTTTTAAGGGCACATGTTTGGTCTGAACCCTCTGGATCCCCTCCTTGAATGCCTCCCACTGCTCTGACACTGATTTACCTTCAAGTAGCTGTTTCCAGTCCACTATGGCTAAATCCCCTCTGAGCTTAGCACAATTTGCTTTTCCCCAATTTAGAATTTTTATTCCTGGTCTATCCTTGTCCTTTTCCATTACTACCTTAAATCTAACTGAATTATGGTCACTAGCACCAAAATGCTCCCCCACTGATACGCCTTCTACCTGCCCAGCTTCATTCCCTAAAACTAAGTCCAGAACCGCCCCCTCCCTTGTTGGGCTTGCTACATACTGGCTAAAAAAAGTTCTCCTGGATGCATTTTAGGAATTCCGCACCCTCTATACCCTTCGCACTAATTTTATCCCAGTTAATATTGGGGTCGTTGAAATCCCCTACTATTACTGCCCTATATTTTTTACACTTCTCAGAAATTTGTCTACATATTTGCTCTTCTATCTCCCTCTCACTGTTTGGGGGTCTATAGTACACTCCCAGCAGTGTGATCGCCCCTTTTTTGCTTTTCAATCCTTTCTAAGGTGTGGTGCCCAGAACTGCTCACAGTACTCCAGGTGTGGTTTAACCAGGGCTTTGTATAGCAGTAGCATAACTTCTACCCTCTTGTATTCTAGTCCTCTGATATAAAGGCCAGCATTCCATTAGCCTTTTTGATTATTTTCTGTACCTGTTCATGACATTTTAATGATCTATGTACCTGGACACCCCCCCCCCCCCCCCAACCACCCACCCCAAATCTCTTTGGACCTCCACTGTTTTTAGTTTTTCACCATTTAGAAAGTACCCTGTTCTATCCTTTTTTAGGTTCAAAGTGGATGACCTCACATTTGCCTATGTTGAAATCCATTAGCCAAAGTTTTGCCCATTCACTTAATCTATCAATAGCTCTTTGTAATTTTATCCTTTTTTCTACACTGCCTACAATCTTTGTGTCATCGGCAAATTTGGATATGTGGCTTTCTATCCCATCAGTTAAGTCGTTAATAAATATGGTGAATAGTTGAGGCCCCAACACAGATCCCTGTGGGACACCACGAGTCACATCCTGACAATTAGAGTACCTACCCATTATCCCTACTGCCTGTCTCCTGCCGCTCAGCCAATTTCCTAACCAGGTCAATAATTTGCCTTCAATTCCATGGGCTTCTACCTTAGTTAACAGTCTCTTATGAGGGACTTTATCAAATACCTTCTGGAAGTCCATATAAATAAGAACATAAGAAATAGGAGCAGGAGTAGGCCATATGGCCCCTCGAGCCTGCTCTGCCATTCAGTAAGATCATGGCTGATCATCGACCTCAACTCCACTTTCCCGCCTGATCTCCATATCCCTTGATTCCCCCAGAGTCCCAAAATCTATCTATCTCAGCCTTGAATATACTCAAAGACTCAGCATTCACAGCCATAGACATTCCCCTGTCCACTACTTTAGTCACCTCCTCAAAAAATGCAGTCAGGTTCGTCAGGCATGACCTATCTTTCACAAATTCATGCTGGCTCTCTCTGATCAACTGAAAATTTTCAAGGTGTTTAGTCACCCTTTCCTTAATTATAGACTCTAGTAATTTCCCAACAACAGATTTTAGGTTAACTGGTCTATAATTTTCTGGTTTCCCCCTCTCACCATTCTTAAATAGCGGAGTGACATGTGCAATTTTCCCATCTAAAGGAACGGTTCCTGAATCAAGAGAACTTATAGTTAGGGCATCTGTAATGTGCTCACCTACTTCCTTTAAAACCCTGGGATGGAAACCATCTGGTCCTGGGTAATGTCACTCTTTAATGCCATTATTTTCTTCATTAATGTTATTTTGCTTATGTTAATTTTGTTGAGTCCCTGTCCCTGATTCAGTATTAGTTTCCTTTGGAGTTCTGTCATGCTATCCTCTTCCTCTACTGTAAATACTGATGCAAAGTAATTATTCAATATGTCCGCCATTTCCTTATTTTCATTCACAATATCACCGATATCAGTTTTTAAGGGGCCAGCATTGCTCCTGACCACCCTCTGTTTCCTAATATAATTGTAAACATTTTTGTGTTGATTTTGATATCCCTTGCAAGTTTCTTTTCATACTCCCTTTCTGTAGCTCTTCCTATCTGTTTTGTCACCCTTTGCTGTTCTTTGTATCTTTCCCAGTCACCAGGATCTGGGCTATTTTTTGCATGTTTGTTTGCTTTTTCTTTTTAGCTTCCATCGTTAATTCAAAGCTCTCTGTGGTTCTGAGCAACCTCCCCTGTTATTACTGTAACCGGGATCTACCACTGAATTTTTAAAAATTCGTTTATGGGATGTGGGCGTGGCTGGCAAGGCCAGCATTTATTGCTGCTGCAGCGATGTGATAATGGGCGAGTGGCCATTGAGGCGGTAACTTCTGGCAAACTTTATCTAATAATAATACAACTTTTAGAGATCTAGAGACTGAATGTAGACCAGATTGGGAGGATCTGGGATAAGCAGGAATGTGTGCTTTAATAAGTGACCCTGAGTCAGAACCGTCCCCAGGCGACTAGTGATTCCAGTCCTGAGAGCTGGCATCATCACTGATCGCCCACAGATGAATCGGCCTGCTAGAAGCAGGGCCCCTCACGCCCTTCACTAATAGATGGACCTTGCCTCTGATTACAGATTCCGGCTGGAGAGCAGACGTCAATCCTCCAAACAACAAAGTGGCAAATTTTGAATTTGAGGTTGTGATTGGTGCTGACGGCCGAAGGAATACACTGGAAGGTAAGCGGGGTGCGACGGAAAGTGCAGGAGTGACTGGGAGAGAGCGGAGTGTAAGAGGGAGAGTGACTGGGAGAGAGCGTAGTGTCTGAGGGAGAGTGACTGGGAGAGAGCGTAGTGTCTGAGGGAGAGGGCAGGAGTGACGGGGAGAGAGCGCAGTGTCTGAGGGAGAGTGACGGGGAGAGAGCGCAGTGTCTGAGGGAGAGTGACTGGGAGAGAGCGTAGTGTCCGAGGGAGAGTGACTGGGAGAGAGCGCAGTGTCCGAGGGAGAGTGACTGGGAGAGAGCGCAGTGTCCAAGGGAGAGTGACTGGGAGAGAGCGGAGTGTCCGAGGGAGAGTGACTGGGAGAGAGCGCAGTGTCTGAGGGAGAGGGCAGGAGTGACCGGGAGAGATCGCAGAGTCTGAGGGAGAGGGCCGGAGTGACTGGGACAGATCGCAGTGTCTGAGGGAGAGTGACTGGGAGAGAGCGCAGAGTCTGAGGGAGAGTGACTGGGAGAGAGCGCAGTGTCTGAGGGAGAGTGACTGGGAGAGAGCGCAGTGTCTGAGGGAGAGTGACTGGGAGAGAGCAGAGTGTCCGAGGGAGGGGGCAGGAGTGACGGGGAGAGATCGCAGTGTCTGAGGGAGAGTGACTGGGAGAGAGCGTAGTGTCTGAGGGAGAGTGACTGGGAGAGAGCGTAGTGTCCGAGGGAGGGGGCAGGAGTGACGGGGAGAGAGCGCAGTGTCTGAGGGAGAGTGACTGGGAGAGAGCGTAGTGTCTGAGGGAGAGTGACGGGGAGAGAGTGCAGTGTCTGAGGGAGAGTGACTGGGAGAGAGCGTAGTGTCTGAGGGAGAGTGACTGGGAGAGAGCGCAGTGTCCGAGGGAGAGTGACTGGGAGAGAGCGTAGTGTCTGAGGGAGAGTGACTGGGAGAGAGCGCAGTGTCCGAGGGAGAGTGACTGGGAGAGAGCGCAGTGTCTGAGGGAGAGTGACTGGGAGAGAGCGCAGTGTCTGAGGGAGAGTGACGGGGAGAGAGCGCAGTGTCCGAGGGAGAGTGACTGGGAGAGAGCGTAGTGTCCGAGGGAGAGTGACTGGGAGAGAGCGTAGTGTCTGAGGGAGAGTGACTGGGAGAGAGCGCAGTGTCCGAGGGAGAGTGACTGGGAGAGAGCGCAGTGTCTGAGGGAGAGTGACTGGGAGAGAGCGCAGTGTCTGAGGGAGAGTGACGGGGAGAGAGCGCAGTGTCCGAGGGAGAGTGACTGGGAGAGAGCGTAGTGTCTGAGGGAGAGTGACAGGGAGAGAGCGCAGAGTCTGAGGGAGAGTGACGGGGAGAGAGCGCAGTGTCCGAGGGAGAGTGACTGGGAGAGAGCGCAGTGTCTGAGGGAGAGGGCAGGAGTGATGGGGAGAGATCGTAGTGTCTGAGGGAGAGGGCAGGAGTGATGGAGAGAGATCGCAGTGTCCGAGGGAGAGGGCAGGAGTGACTGGGAGAGATTGCAGTGTCCGAGGGAGAGGGCAGGAGTGACTGGGAGAGAGCGCAGTGTCCGAGGGAGAGGGCAGGAGTGACGGAGAGAGCGCAGTGTCCGGGGAAGAGGGCAGGAGTGACGGAGAGAGCGCAGTGTCCGAGGGAGGGGGCAGGAGTGACGGGGAGAGCGCAGTGTCCGAGGGAGGGGGCAGGAGTGAGGGGGAGAGATTGTAGTGTCCGAGGGAGGGGGCAGGAGTGACTGGGAGAGATCGCAGTGTCCGAGGGAGAGGGCAGGAGTGATGGGGAGAGATCGTAGTGTCTGAGGGAGAGGGCAGGAGTGACGGAGAGAGCGCAGTGTCCGGGGAAGAGGGCAGGAGTGACGGAGAGAGCGCAGTGTCCGGGGAAGAGGGCAGGAGTGACGGAGAGAGCGCAGTGTCTGAGGGAGAGGGCAGGAGTGACGGAGAGAGCGCAGTGTCTGAGGGAGAGGGCAGGAGTGACGGAGAGAGCGCAGTGTCTGAGGGAGAGGGCAGGAGTGATGGGGAGAGATCGCAGTGTCCGAGGGAGAGGGCAGGAGTGTCGGGGAGAGAGCGCAGTGTCCAGGGGAGAGAGTGCACTGTCCGAGGGAGAGGGCAGGAGTGACGGAGAGATCGCAGTGTCTGAGGGAGAGGGCAGGAGTGATGGGGAGAGGGCGCAGTGTCCGGGGAAGAGGGCAGGAGTGACTGGGAGAGAGCGCAGTGTCTGAGGGAGAGGGCAGGAGTGATGGGGAGAGATCGTAGTGTCTGAGGGAGAGGGCAGGAGTGATGGGGAGAGAGCGCAGTGTCTGAGGGAGAGGGCAGGAGTGATGGGGAGAGAGCGCAGTGTCCGAGGGAGAGGGCAGGAGTGACTGGGGAGAGAGCGCAGTGTCCGAGGGAGAGGGCAGGAGTGATGGGGAGAGGGCACAGTATCCGAGGGAGGGGGCAGGAGTGACGGGGAAGAGAGCGCAGTATCCGAGGGAGAGGGCAGGAGTGACGGAGAGAGTGCAGTGTCTGGGGGAGAGCGTGCACTGTCCGAGGGAAAGGGCAGTTCAGTGTGGGGGCCGCTGAAGAACTCTAAGCAAGGCAGGCTGCCCACCCAGGGCCTTTGCCCAGGATCAATCATCGGGACCATCGCCCATCAGCCTACTCTCACTCAACAGCAGTGATGGAAGGTGTCATCGACAGTGCTATTAAGCGGCACTTACTCACCAATAACCTGCTCACTAATGCTCAGTTTGGGTTCTGCCAGGACCACTTGGCTCCAGACCTCATTACAGCCTTGGTCCAAATTGGACAAAAGAGCTGAATTCCAGAGGTGAGGTGAGGTGACTGCCCTTGATATCAAGGCAGCACCAAGGAGCCCTAGTTAAATCAAAGTCAATGGGAATCGGGGAAAACTGGCTGGAATCATACCTAGCACAATGGTATATGGTTGTAATTGTTGGAGGCCAATTATCTCAGCTCCAGGACATCGCTGCAGGAGTTCCTCAGGGCAGTATCCTAGGCCCAACCATCTTCAGCTGCTTCATCAGTGACCTTCCCTCCATCCTAAGGTCAGAAGTGGGGATGTTTGCTGATGATTGCACAGTGTTCAGTTCTATTCGCAACTCCTCCGATAATGAAGCAGTCCATGTCCGCATGCAGCAAGACCTGGACGACGTTCAGGCTTGGGCTGATAAGTGGCGAGTAACATTCTCGCCACACAAGTGCCAGGCAATGACTATCTCCAGCAAGAGAGAATGTAACCACCGCCCCTTGACATTCAACAGCATTACCATTGCCGAATCCCCCACCATCAACATCCTGGAGGTCACCATTGACCAGAAACTTAACTGGACCAGCCACATAAATACTGTGGCTAAAAGAGCAGGTCAGAGGCTGAGTATTCTGCAGCAAGTGTCTCACCTGACTCCCCAAAGCCTTTCCACCATTTATAAGACTCAAGTCAAATGGAATACTCTCTACTTGCCTGGATGACTGCAGCTCCAACAACACTCAAGAAGCTCGACACCATCCAGGACAAAGCAGCCCGCTTGATTGGCACCCCATCCACCACCTTAAACATTCACTCCCTCCACCACCGGTGTTCCGTGGTTGCAGTGTGTACCATCTACAAGATGCACTGCAGCACTCGCCAAGGCTCCTTCGGCAGCACCTCTCAAACCCGTGACCTCTTCCACCTGGAAGGTCAAGGGCTGCAGGCGCATGGGAACACCACCACCTGCAAGTTCCCCTACAAGTCACACACCATCCTGACTTGGAAATATATTGCCGTTCCTTCACTGTTGCTAGGTCAAAATCCTGGAACTTTCTACCAAACAGCACTGTACGAAAGACTGGTACTTAGAGATTCTTAGTAGATGGGAATCATATAGAGTCATAACGGCACAGAAGGAGGCCATTCGGCCCATCGAGTCCGTGCTGGCTCTCTGGAGCGATCCAGTCAGTCCCATTCCCCCACTCTATCCCTGTAGTCCTGCAAGTTTATTTCCCTCAAGTGCCTATTGAGTGTCTCCGCTTCCACCACTTCCGTCGGCAGTGAGTTTCAGGTCCTCACCTTAAATCTGTGTTCCCTAGTCCTTGTACCATCAACTAGTGGGAACAGCCTTTCTCCGTCTAGCCTATCTAAACCCGTCATAATCTTGTACACCTCTATCAAATCACCCCTCAACCTCCTTTGCTCTAATGAAAACAAATCCAGCTTCTCCAACCTGTCCTTGTAGTTAAGATTCCCCATCCCCGGAACCATTCTGGTAAATCTCCTCTGCACCCTCTCAAGGGCCTTCACATCCTTCCTAACGTGTGGTGACCAGAACTGGACACAATACTCCAGTTGTGGCCTAACCAGTGCTTTATAAAGGTTCAGCATAACTTCTCTACTTTTGTACTCAATACCTCTATTTATGAAGCCCAAGATCCCATATGCTTTGCTAACCACTCTCTCAATATGTCCTGCCACCTTCAGGGACCTATGCACATTAACTCCCAGGTCCCTCTGTCCCTGCACACTCTTTAAAACTGTGCCATTAAGTGTATATTGCCTCTCCCTGTTCCTTCTGCCAAAATGCATCACCTCACACTTTTTTGTATTAAATTCCATCTGCCACTTGTCTGCCCATTCTGCTAGCCTTTCTATGTCCTGCTGCAGTCGATTGGTATCATCACTGTTTGCCATACCCCCAAGTTTGGTGTCATTGGCAAATTTAGAAATTCTACTCTGTATTCCAATATCCAGGTCATTTAAGCAATGGCCCCAGCACTGACCCTTGGGGAACACCACTGTCTACCATCCTCCAGTCTGAAAAACAGCCATTTACCACAACTCGCTGTTTTCTATCCTTAAGCCAATTCCTTTTCCAAGCTGCCACTGACTCACCTATTCCATGAGCCTCAAATTTTGTTAACCAGCATTCTATGTGGTACTTTGTCAAACGTCTTCCTAAAATCCATGTAGAGAACATCCATTGCATTCCCTTCATCAATCCCCCCTGTTACTTTGTCAAAAATTTCAATTAGATTAGTCAAACACGATCTGCCTTTTACAAATCCGTGTTGGCTCTCCTTAATTAGCATAAACCTCTCCAAGTGTCCGTTAATTTTTTCCTTGATTATTGTTTCTAAAACTATACCCACCACTGATGTTAAACTGACCGGCCTGTAGTTACTAGGATTGTCCTTCCACCTTTTTTTGAACAATGGTGTCACATTTGCCACTTTCCAATCCTCAGGCACCTCCCCCCTCATCTAGGGAAGATTGGAAAATTATGGCATGCCCTTCCGCTATCTCCTCCCCCAACTCCCTTAGCAACCTGGGATGCAAGCCATCTGGACCAGGCGACTTATCCACTCTAAGCATATCCAGCCTATATATGTATAAATTCAAGTGTAGCCATTGACCAACTAATCCTACCCATGATTCCCTGTGGGTATGGAAATGTTAAAGACTGTTCGAATGTAGCCGCGAGGACAGTCAAAAGCAGTTTTGACTAAGCTCGGATAACAAACAGCCACAGGCTGCGCGTGAAGGTCAAATTGTTAAATAACATATTGTGATGCTAAGTAGGAATTAGAGTTCACTTAACAAAATTAATTGCAAAGATATTTGAAAGATAATTAGTATAAGGGACATAAAATGAGAGCGATCATGGGAGTTAAGGTATCCATCTGGTAGATTAAAGTGAGATAGTCTGGACACCATCAAGACTAGTGAAACAGCGCTGACATGGGCTGGGCCCTTGGTATAGAAAGGCCTTGTACTGCTTGAAGCTAGAAATAAGAGAGATAAGGTGAATTCCAATGAGCTGAAGAACGTATAAACAACATAACAATGAAACAGGGTAGAGTTGTTGGAAAATTACTGAGCCCGGAGGAGTCAAGATGCTACCCTTAATTTGAGTGACAATGGTATTTTGACCATTAGAACCAATTAAAAAAGATGATTTTGTTAAAGGCCATATATGGACACTGGCCAAACGAACTTTTGATAAGAAAAGGGTTTTAACCTCGATACTCAAAGAACAACTTCACACGGATAT
The DNA here is from genome assembly GCA_030390025.1 of Squalus acanthias. Lineage (NCBI taxonomy): Eukaryota > Metazoa > Chordata > Chondrichthyes > Squaliformes > Squalidae > Squalus > Squalus acanthias. The sequence goes on along the minus strand of JASTWF010000258.1, from coordinate 340,470 downwards.
ACTGCGAAGACAAAGGAACCTTCACCACATGAACTGCAGCGGTTCAAGAAGGTGGCTTACCACCACCTTCTCAAGGGCAATTAGGACAATAAACTCTGGCCTTGCCAACAACACCCACATCCCAGGAACAAATAAAAAAAAATCATCCTTCCTGAAGTGTGGTGCCCAGAGTTGGCCACAATCCTCCAGCTGAGGCCTAACCAGTGATTTATAAAGGTTTAGCATAACATCCTTGCTTTTGTACTCTATGCCTTTATTTATAAATCCAAGGCTCTGTATGCCTTTTGAACAGCCTTCTAAACTTGTTCTGCAAACTTCAAAGATTTGTGTACGTACACCCCCACACCCCGTTCTCTCTGTTCCTGACCCCCCCTTTAAAATTGTACCATTTAGTTTATATAGCCTCTCCTCATTTTTCCTACTAAAATGATATGACTTCACACATCTCTGTGTTAAATTTCATCTGCCATGTGTCTGCCCGTTTTAACGGTCTGTCTATGTTCTCCTGAAGTCTGTTACTATCTTCCTCACTGTTCACTACATTTCCGAGTTTCGTGTTCTCTACGAACTTTGAAATTATGCCCTTATACCAAAGTCCAGGTCATTATATATCAATAAGAGCAGTGGTCCTAATACCGACTTCTGGGGGACACCATTTCCCTCCAGTCTGAAAAACAACTGTTCACTACTACTCTCTGCTTTCTGTCCCTTTGCCAATTTTGTATCCACGCAGCCACTGCCCCTTTCAACCCATGGGCTTCACTTTTGCCAACAAGTCGAATACTAATAATCGTTTCACTAATCATACACCTGTTCGAAGAAGATAGTGTGAGAGGCAGACAGCGTAGTCTGTCTCTGCATTACAGTCAGTGCTGTGGTTTCACCAATAATACTGAGTCCCTGGCTCTGATCACATGACATCTCAGGCCCTGCTCAGTCACCCCCTGTCAATGGCCTCTGTAATGATAACTGAGACTCGAGTACAGCAGATGCCTCAACCCGAGTAACTCTGTGTCCCTGTTTAAGGATTTCGGAGGAAGGAGTTCCGTGGGAAGCTGGCAATTGCCATCACTGCCAACTTCATCAACCGGCACACGCGGGAGGAGGCCCAGGCCCAGGAGATCAGTGGTGTCGCCTTCATCTTCAACCAGAAGTTTTTCCAGGACCTGCGGGAAGCCACAGGTTTGCATTCTATCAATCTCAGTCTTGAAAGCTCCAATTGACCCAGCATCCACAGCCTCTTGGGGGAGAGTGTTCCAGATTTCCACTACCCTTTGTGTGAAGAAGTGCTTCCTGACATCGTGCCTGAAGGGCCCGGCTCTAATTTTAAGGTTATGCCTCCTTGTTCTGGGCTCCCCCACCAGAGGGAATAGTTTCTCTCTCTCTACCCTAACAACTCCTTTTAATCATCTTAAACACCTCAATTAGATCACCCCTTAATCTTCTATACTCGAGGGAATACAAGACTAGTCTGTGCAACCTGTCCTCATAATTTAACCCTTTTAGCCCAGGTATCATTCTGGTGAATCTGCGCCGCACCCCCTCCAAGGCCAATATTAGATTAGATTCCTGAGGTGCAGTGCCCAGAACTGAACACCATACTCTAAACCAGAGCTTTATACAACTGTAATATAACTTCCACCCCTTTGTATTCCAGCCCCCGTGAGGTAAAGGCCAACATTCCATTGGCCTTTTTAATTATTTTTTGTACCTGTCTACTAGCTTTTTAGTGATTTCTGTACTTGGACCCCTAAATCTCTCTGCTCCCCCACAGTTCCTGGTCTGTCACCATTAACAAAATATTCCAATTTGTCTTTCTCAGATCCACACACTTTCCCACATTGAACTGCATCTGCTGTAGTTTTGCCCATTCGCTCGCACACACATTCTGTCTGTCTCTCTAATTCCTGTATGTGCAGCGATCTGTGGGCAAGTGCCAATGAGAGTGGCTGCTGACCCACAGTATCCTTCCCTTTGATGCCCTGTCGTTCTGGCTCTGAGACTTGCTCTGAGGCAGGGGCCTGATCGACTGCTACAGGCTTCGGATTTGTGTGACTTAGGAGTGGGTTAGTGGCTGCATTTGAACGGTTTGACTAGTTTAGCTGGTGCCATGTTTAATTTGCTGCTGTTATTTTCTCACAGGTGTAGATTTAGAAAACATTGTTTACTACAAGGACGACACGCACTACTTCGTCATGACTGCTAAGAAGCAGAGCCTGCTGGAGAAGGGAGTGATACTACAGGTAGGCAGGCCAGCACTCTCCCCTCACTCTGTGTGTGGCAGCACTGGGACCCAAACACATCACATCCCACACAGAGAGGCAGAATAGGGCCAGGGCGCCTCAGAGACATGGGGGGGGGGGTGGGGTTACACGATATATAAACCCCCCCCCCCCCCCCCGATTAGATTCTAACCTGCAGCTCACTCTCGGGTATCTGTTATTCAATATATAAACCACCCGGACCCCTCAATTAGATTTCAGCCTGTAATTTACTCCCGGGTATCTGTTCTATATATAAACCCCCCGAACCCAGCTGGTAACTAATGTGATTGCGAATATAAGATAGAACAATTCCAGGAAATTATAGACCAGTTAGCTTAACATCAGTGGTGGGAAAGATGATGAAATCTTTCCTCAAAGTTGTTATAGAAGAATATATATAATTCTAAAATATAATAGAGTAGTCAGCAATGTTCCCTTTAAGCTGTGCAGCCGTGCAGCGCTCTGCAGCTTCCGCGCAGCCGGCTCACCGGCTTTTAAATAGGAAAAGCTGCGCATGTGCGGTATTTTGAATGGGCCGCACAGCCCCTTAAAGGGGCCGCGCAACCAAAAAAAAATTAGTAGTCTGCGCGGATTTCAAAAGGGAAGGTCATGCTTGACCAACCTTATTGAATTCTTTGAAGAAGTAACAGAAAAAGGTGACAAGGGAACTGTCGTAGAGGTAATATACTTGGATTTTCAAAAGGCCTTTGATAACTTGCCACATAGTAGACTCAGGACTAAGGTCAGAGCATATGAAGTCAGGGGACAAGTAGCAGAATGGAGACCAAGCTGGCTTCAAAACAGAAAACCGAGAGTAAGGGTAAAGGGTAGTTAATCAGACTGGGAAAAGGTGGGAAGTGATGTTCCACAAGGATCTGTGCTGGGACCACTGTCGTTCACCATTTACTTAAACAATTTGGACTCTGGAATCAGAAGTACAATATCAAAATTTTCAGATGACACCAAATTGGGGGGTATAGTTAATACTGAGGAAGATTGTAACAAAATACAAGAAAACATTAATAAACTTGCAGAATGGTCATGCAATTGGCAAATTAATTTCAATATAGATAAGTGTGAGGTGGTGCATTTTGGTAGGAAGAATAAGGAGGCCACATACTGCTTGGAAAATCAGGGGAAAAGTTCGGTACCTTAGCACCAGCAAATGGTGGTGCCGGGGCAAGGCGAATCCAGCGCCACACGCCGAATCTCTCTCTTCTCCCCCCCCCCCTCCCCCCCCCTCCCCGCACCGCTGCCGGTAGCAGTTATCGCGGGAGTCTCCGCCAAGTGGATCGTGACGTCCGTGAGTGTGCAACACTCACTGACTGCCCGATCTGCGAAATTGATTGTCGCCACCTACCTTAGCGCCTGGAGTAAACAGCGACAGGGAGAGCTGGCGTGAAGCACCAGGAAGCTGGCTCCAGGAACGTTCTTTAAAGGGATCATCAGCAATGAGTCGCAGCTGTCAGGTTAGTGGAGTTTCAATGGTTTCTTGTCAGTTTCACATAGTCCAAAAGTTTAATGCAATAATTTAAAGGTTCTTTTGTATCAGGAGTGTTGTGGCAACTAAAAAGTAGCTACATTTATTCTTAAAAAAATCAAACTGCTACACTTTTACATGTACTGCTACATTAATGAGGGCTGTACTGGCAGTCGACCTCACCCTTCAGGATCTACGGTGGAGGCAGTAAGAAAGACTGGAACATGTGCCCAGAGGGAGGAGGAGGGCCATCAGGGCTCTCAACAGGAGGCCTTACCCTCCGAGGATATTCCAAAAGCACTTCTCCTACCTCCAATTAAGTGAGGAGCAGTGTATTAGAAGGCTCCGCTTCACCAAGGAGGTGGTCACAGAACTCTGCGACCTCCTGCAACCAGATCTCGAGCCTCAGATCAGGGTGACCACGGTGCGATCAGGGTGACCACGGCGCTCTCCGTGGCAGTCAAGATCATCGTCGCCCTCAATTTCTTCGCTGGCGGATTCTTCCAGTCTGCAACAGGAGACATAGCTAACATCTCGCAGTTCGCCATCCATCGCTGCATCCGGGAGGTCACAGAGGCTCTCTACAGTAGGAGAAGGGACTACATTTTTTTCCCCATCACCAGAGAGAAGCAGGACGAGCGTGCATGTGGCTTTGCCAGGATAGCGGGATTCCCCATGGTGCAGGGCGCCATTGACTGCACCCACGTGGCTTTGCGGGCACCGCATAACAATCTTGAGATCTTCCGTAACCGCAAAGGCTACCACTCACTGTGCGACCACACACAGCGAATCCTCAATGTGAATGCCCGCTATCCTGGCAGCAGCCATGATGCCTTCATCCTGCGCCAGACTGGTGTTCCAGCACTCTTCCAGCCACCACGTCAAGCTCGTGGCTGGCTGGTCGGAGACAAAGGCTATCCGCTCTCCACCTGGCTCATGACTCCCCTCCGCAACCCCAACACTCCTGCCCAGCACTCATATAATAGCCATGCTGCCACCAGGAACATCATCGAGCAGACCATTGGCCTGCTGAAGCAATGGTTCCACTGCCATGACCGCTCGGGAGGAGCCCTCCAGTACCCGGCTTAGCGGGTGTCCCATTTCGTGATGGTCTGCTGCATGCTCCACAACTTGGCCATCATGAGGGCCCAGCCCTTGCCACCAGGGATTGTGGGTCCACCTCAGGATGAGGAGGAGGCGGACGAGGACGAAGATGAGGACAAGGAGGAGGAACAGGAGCGAGGGAGGAGGCAGCCACTCAATTGGCCTTCCGGAAGGGCAGTCCGTGATCGCCTCATCAGACTGCGGTTTGAATGAATTAAACCTCAGATCCCCGTTGCTCACCACATCCCCATCATTCCATCCATATCGCAGCGCAAAGCTGAAATGAGAGACACCACAAAAGAATCCAAACTGAATTAATACATTTATCAAAAATCAGTTAACACATATTTACAACATAAATATTAACTATTCACCCTTGTGCAATCCCTCAGCGCGCCTCGTTACTGTGCCTTTGCCTGCTTTAGTGTTCCTGCCAAGTGTTGGCCCAGTGGCTGCAGCAGGGCTGGTGGAAGGCTGCTGAGTGTCCATGCAGGAGTCTTCAGATGGCCTTGCAGGACACCCTCGACCAGCTCAGGGCCTGGAAGGCCCGGCTGTAGACTACACCACCTCAGCATGGGCGGCAGCAGTCTGGGCTGGCTGGATGAGAGGCAGTGACGAGGGTAATGGCAGAGTTGCATTGGTGGGAGCAGGAATGCTGTCATCCTGAGAGAGGACAGCAGGTTCCTGCTCCACTGACCCACTGCCACTCCCCCAGGACAGCACCTCAGCAGCCCTAGCAATCTGTTGGGATGCTGAGGACAGATTGCTGGCCTGCTGCGACACCGTGAAAGCCCCGGTTGACGGTGGTAGACCCAGCCACGATGGCAGCTGTCAGAGCTTGCGTGGCATCAAGCTGAGACTGCATGAGAGCAGTCTGAGATTGGATGCCACCAAGCATAGACTGCATTACAGCACTAAGATGTTGCATCGCTTCTGCCTGTGCTGCAATGGAAGCTGCCAGATTGCCCATCACACACGGCATCAGGTCTGGGTCGCCACAGTCTCTCTGGGAGTCTACCGTCCGTTGCAGACTGGAAATGATGGGCTCCATGGTGTACGCAGAGCCTTGTGCAATGTTGGAGAAGGACTGCTCCACGCTCCTTATCATTGCCGAGAGGATCTCGGGCACTATTGCCATTGTACCTATCATCTCCGTGTGCATGCCCATCACCCTTCTTCTAACCGCCTCCCCATCGAGGTCCTCATCTGAGTCCTGTGCAGTAGAACTTGCGCGCGAACTCGCCCTCTGGGAAGCTGGCCCTCGAGCTACCCTTTCCCACGTCCTTGCTGCAGCCCGCTCATCCCCGGCGCCTCACCCTGTGCAGATCCCACTACTATACTAGCCTCTGAAGAACGTGTAGTGCCAGTGTCTGAGCTGGTGCCTACAGGTGAGAAATGCAGTAATGCGGTGTGTTCTTCCTCCTCCTCTTCTCCCGCCTCTCACTCAATGGTACCCTCGGACAGGCTGCTCAGGTGCTTGCTTATTATTTGAAAGCATAAAGGCACAAGAGTCGGGTTAAGCTGCGGGGAGGGGGGCAGGAAGGGGGAAATGCAAGCATACACCATGATTAGCTGGAAAGTGTGAAACACTTGTGGGGTGAGGGGGAAGTGGGATGTGAGAAGAAGGAGTAGGGATGAGCATACCGTTGACCCCAAGGGGGTCAACGTCGCCGGTGGCCACGGCGCCCACCACCTGCCACCCAATGATTTGCAGCACTCTTTCCTCCAGCGCAGACAGTGGTTGCGTGGTAGCTTGTTCCCTGCCTTTGCACTCCTGCTCCCTCCTGTTGTGAGCCACCTTGGCCTGCAAGAGAGGGGGGGGGGGGGGGGGCGGCGGTGGTGTGTGTGTGTGTGTGTGTACATGGTGCGGAATCATGACGTGCGATTAGACGGCACCTGATATTGGTCCACCCTTTGAGTGTAACGCCCTTGAGCTTGAAGACTTGATTTAGGACTCCAATCATTTCTTTGAGCAGTGAGCACGAATTTTACGTGCAGTCTAAAGCATTTGCGCCTGGCGCTAATTCTCCAACTTTTCTAATGAGACAGCCCATTCCTGGGCTATAATGAATTTCTAGCCCTAGGTGTCTAAATTGGTAGAGGAACAGAAGGAGCTCTGGGTACATATTCACAAATCACAAAAGGTTAATAAGGGCAATAAAAATGCAAACAAAGCACTGGGGTTCATTTCTGGAGGGATAGAATTGAAAAGCAGAGAAGTTATTTTAAACTTGTATCGAACCTTGGTTAGACCACACTTGGAGTACTATTTACAGTTCTTGTCTCCATATTGTGAAAAGGATATAGAGGCACTGGAGAAAGTGCAAACAAGATTTATTAGGTTGATACCAGAAATGAGAGGGTTGTGCCCTTAATGTCTGGTCAGTCTGAGATGAGGTTTTACTGCAGTGTCACTATGCCCAGCAGGGAGTTGGATGGAGTTTCTCTGCACTGTCCCACTGTCGCAGCAACTGCTGTCCCTCTCACTCGTACACATGTGCTCTAAGTTGGCATGGTTGACCATACTGTGCGGTCTTTCTGTTTTCCCCATGCCAGGATTTCTCCGACACAGAGAGGCTGCTTTCCCGGAATAACATGAATCAAGAGGCGCTCCTGAGCTATGCGAGGGAGGCGGCTGACTTCTCCACCAATCACCTACTGCCACATCTGGACTTCGCCATGAACCATTACGGCCAGCCTGATGTGGCCATGTTTGATTTCACGTGTATGTATGCGTCAGAGAACGCCTCATTGGTCCGGGAGGAAAACGGGAAGCGGCTGCTGGTCACCCTGGTTGGGGACAGTCTGTTAGAGGTTAGTGCACACATTTTCAATCAGACTCAATAGAACAGGTCACCGGATCCCATGCTGGGAGTCAATAGGTCACCGGATCCCATGCTGGGAGTCAATAGGTCACCGGATCCCATGCTGGGAGTCAATAGGTCACCGGATCCCATGCTGGGAGTCAATAGGTCACCGGATCCCATGCTGGGAGTCAATAGGTCACCGGATCCCATGCTGGGAGTCAATAGGTCACCGGATCCCATGCTGGGAGTCAATAGGTCACCGGATCCCATGCTGGGAGTCAATAGGTCACCGGATCCCATGCTGGGAGTCAATAGGTCACCGGATCCCATGCTGGGAGTCAATAGGTCACCGGATCCCATGCTGGGAGTCAATAGGTCACCGGATCCCATGCTGGGAGTCAATAGGTCACTGGATCCCATGCTGTGAATCATGTAGAACAGCAATGGGAAACATTTAAAACGGTATTCAACAGTGTTCTGGAAAAATATATTCCGCTAAAAAACAAGAACAAGATAAGCACTAATGAGATACCATGGATGAATAAAGACATAAGGGAAAAATTGAGGGTAAGTAAAGAGGCATACACTACGTACATGGACAGCAGGGGAGAGCATGTTGAGGGAGAATACGGAGAGATTAGGAGAGAAATCAAAAAAGAAATCAGGAAGGCAAAGAGGAACTATGAAATTAAATTATCAAGGAACATAAAACAAAATAGTAAAATATTCTACAGGCACATAAATACAAAAGAGAGCCAGGATGGGAATAGGACCACTAAGGAATGGACAGGATAAAATCACAGGCAACGATAGTGGAACTACAGATATATTAAATAATTACTTTAATTCAGTGTTTACCAGGGACATGACATCGGAAGATGAGATTAGAAATGATATAACTGCATTTAAAATAAAAAGAGGAGAAATATTAAATAAATTAATCAAACTCAAAGTGGATAAAACCCCTGGTCTGGACAGATTGCATTCACGCATTTTAAAAGAATCTAGAGAAGAGACAGCAGAGGCAAAACCTGGGAAACCCGGCCGAAATGACTGTTCAAATGAAGACAGGCAGCCTAATTAAATACTTAAATGACCATATCCGCTTCCCGCGAACGAATTGGTCACCTGCCCCTCCTTCCACCTCCGTTAAAACCGGAATTGGGTGGGTTTCAGGCGGTTTAGGTTCCTGTCAGATTTTTTGCATTTTAACTTGACACGACCCCAACCCACCCATTTTTGGGAGTTAAGACTCAGCCCACTATTACACATATTTAATAATTCGTTGGAAAATAGTACAGTGCCAGAGGACTGGTGGATAGATCGAACATGTCCAGGGAACTATAGACCAGTCAGCTTAACATACGGTAGGAAAAATAATGGAATTCCTACTAAAGCAGAAAATAGAAAAACATCTGGAAACCAAAAATATAATAATGAATAGTAAGCATGGATTTCAAAGGGGAAAGTCTTACTTGACCAACCTCATTGGAGAGGTAACAGAGAGAATAGACAAGGGTAATGTAGTAGATGTAATTTATCTAGTTTTCCAAAAGGCCTTTGATAAGGTGCCACATAATACACTGATAAATAAGGTCAGAGCCTGCGGAGTCTGGGGACAAGTAGCAGAAATAATAGCTAGCTGGCTGCAAGACAGAAAGCAGTGAGTAGGGGTAAACAATGTTCCCTGTAAACTGCACTTTGTTCTGTTACTTTTAATGCGCAATCCCATGCTGTGAGTCAATAGGTCACTGGATCTCCTGCTGTGAGTTAAGTCAGTGGATCCCATGCTGTGAGTCAATAGGTCACTGGATCCCATGCTGAGTCAATAGGTCACTGGATCCCCTGCTCTGACTCAGTATGTCACTTAATCCCTTGTGACTCAGTGGGTCACTTGATCCCTTGTGACGCAGAGGGTCACTTTGTGACTCTGGATCAGTGGATCACTTCATATGACTCATTGGGTCACGATCCCTTGGTGTGACTTCCTGGATCCTTTGGCAGGACACAGTTGGTCACTGGATCGTTTGTTGAGTCAATGGGTCACTGGATCCCTTGGCGTTGACTCAATGGGTCACTGGATCCCTTGGTGTTGACTCAATGGGCCACTGGATCCCTTGGTGTGACTTAGGTTACTAGATCCCTTGGTGTGACTCCCTGTGTCACTGGATCTTTTGGCAGGACTCAGTGGGTCACTGGAACCCTTGCCGTGCTTTCAGTGGGTCACTGAGTTCCTTACTGTGATTCCGTGGACTGCTAGATCCCTTGGTGTGGGTCACTGGATCCTGCACTAACTTTCTGTATCTCGTATTCTCCCTCCTCTCCTGAATGCTCAGTTCAGTTCCGTGGATGGTACTTGGCCTGAGTGACGCCAGTGGCTGTTTGGTGTCCGTTCCAGCAGGTGGCAGTGTATAGGGACCAGCAAGGGGGCGCCCTGACTGTCCCTTGCCTAGTGCAGGGGCACTGATGCCAGTTATAGTGCAACCCCGGCACAGACCAGGGGTTGATGCCGGGACTTTCTGGTCTGTATCTTCTGTGGGGGGGTGGCAGGTATGAGGCTCCTGTGTGTTGCTATACTTGTTTCAGACTCTCCTTCCCATCAATACTCTCCACGTGACGCTGTGTTGTGTTTTTTTTATCCAGCCCTTCTGGCCGATGGGAACTGGGATCGCTCGTGGATTTCTGGCTGCGTTTGATGCTGCCTGGATGGTGCGGGCTTGGGCACAAGGTAACCCCCCTCTGAGCGTGCTGGCGGAAAGGTGAGAAAGCTGCTGAGCTGGGGGCTTCCTTTTTTGGGGGGGGGAGGGTGGGGGGTTGGGTTTCATTGCATTTCTCCCTCTTCAGCTTGGTAGACGACAGTTCTGGATATAGCTCCGACCACAGCTGGTCTTCGTGACACCCATGTTCCCCCTCCCCCATGTACCCTGCCCCTGTCCCTGCCCAGTGGACAGGAGTTTTAGTCTCCTGTGTGGTCTGCTGTCACATTACAGTGTGAGTGGAGTATCTTTTTAATCCAAGCCCATAGGAACAGGAGGAGGCCATTCAGCCCCTCGAGTCTGTTTCCCCATTCAATCAGATTATGGCTGACCTTAACTCCATTTACCTGCCTTTGCTCCATATCCCTTGATACCTTTACCTAACAAAAATCTATCAATCTCTGTCTTGAAAGTTCTAATTGACCCCCAGTATCACAGCTTTTTGGGGGAGAGTTTTCCAGATTTTCACTGCCCTTTGTGTGAAGATGTGCTTCCTGACATCACCCCTGAATAGCCTAGCTCTAATTTTAAGATTATGCCCCCTTGTTCTGGACTCCCCCCACCAGAGGAAGTAGTTTCTCCGTATCTACCCTATTAAATCCTTTTAACAATTTAAACACCTTAATTCGATCACCCCTCGGCCTCCTATACTCAAGCACATAAGCACCAAGTTTACGTATCCTTTCCTCTAAGCCCTGGTATCATTCTGATGAATCTGCGCTGCACCCCTTACAAGGCCAATATATCCTTCCTGAAGTGCGGTGCCCAGAACTAAATTTAGTGCTCCAGATAGGGTCTAACCAGAGCTCTGTACAGCTGTAACATAACTTCCACCCCTTTATATTCCAGCCCTTTTGAGATAAAGGCCAACGATCCATTAGCCTTTTAGATTACTTCTTGTACCTACCCACTAGCTTTTAGTGATTTCTGTACTTGGACCCCTAAATCTCTCTGCTCCTCCACAATTCCTAGCTTCTCGCCATTTAGAAAATATTCCAATTTGTTTTTCTCAGATCCACACAGTTACCCACATTGAACTCCATCTGCTGTAGCGAGCTTTTAGTGGTTTGTCCACATGGACCCCTGAATCTCTCTGATCCTCCACAGCTCCTTGTCTCTCACCATTAAGATAATATTCCAATTGGTCTTTCTCAGATCAACAGTGGATGACCTCGCATTTTCTCACGTTGAACTCCTTCTGCCATAGTTTTGCCCACTCAGTTAGTCTGTCTATGTCCCTTTGTAACTTCCTGCTCCCATCTACACAACTTGCTGTACCCCCCAACTTAATGTCATCTGCAAACTTGGAAATACGATTCTCTATTACTTCATCCAAGTCATTAATGTATATGTTGAAAAGCTTGAGACCCTGGGGAACACCCACCAATTAGAGAATGAATGCTTTATCGCTACTGTCTGTCTTCTAAATAATTACTGAGCCGTGTCACAAGGTTACCCCCAATTCTGTATGCTCTCATTTTTGCTAATGATCTCTTGTGTGTAACCTGATCAAGTGCTATCTGTAACTCTATATAGACAACAGCCATAAACACTCCCCTATCCACCTTGGTAGTGACCCCCTCAAAAGATTGGTCAGACATGACCTACCTTGATATGTATTTATATAGTGCCATGGGATGTTTTACTATGTTAAAGGCGCTATATAAATACAAGCTGTTGTTGTTGTTCACAAATCTATGCTGACTCTCTTTGATCAGCTGATACTTGTTCAAGTGCTCAGTCACTCGGGCCTTGATTTTAACCCCTCCCCGCCGATGGGTAGGAAAGGGTTGGGCGAGGGTTGAAAAATCTTAACAATCGAAGTCCCGCCTCATTCCCGGCCACCATAATATTAACGGTGGTGAGTCAGGGTCTGGACGAGGCTCCTGCTAAAGGCAGGTGGGGGCCAACTGAAGATTCAAAAGTCAATCATCGACGATGCCCCGTAATTTTAAGGTCCTCTCGGAGTCCCTTACTGTCAATCGCTCAGCAGCAGAAACAGCGGGAGGAGCCGACTGCCCACAAGAGATCCAGGTATGTTTTAAAACTGCCTGACTTTCAATTCCTTGTGGGCCAGGAGGAGCAGGAATGTTCCCGGCCCCTCCTTGAACCTCCCCAGCCCCCGATCTTTAGGGCAAGATTCAACCTAGCCTCCCCCCCCCCCCCCCCCCCCCCCACCCCCCCCAAATGATCTTCAGGGAATCCCTGGCCCCAACCTGCTGTTTTCCCCCCCGCCACCCCGATCTCCAGGGAATCCCCAGGCCTGACTTCCTGCCCGACATTCCCCCCCCCCCCCCCCCCCCCCCGATCTCCTCCAGGGAATCTCCAGGGAGTAGCGCCAGTGCTGGCTGCCTGAGGTCCTGACACGATTTCCTGTGCGATTGAATTTCCAGTGCCTGGGGTGACTATTTTGATTTCTGTTTGGGTAACAGGTGATGTGCAACCCATGACTAATGTGCTTAACTCATTTCTAGGGAGAGCATTTACAGATTACTACCTCAGACAACACCACAGAACATCAGCAAGAACTTCAACCTGTACAGCATCGATCCTGTCACCCGCTACCCCAAGGTCAATATCCATGTTCTGGATCCAAATCAGGTTAGTAAATAAGCACCACAAGCGCAACAGTAAACCCTACCCCAGCATCGCTCACAGTGGCAATACAGCCACTATATTGTGTCCATTGGCTGAAATTATTGCCAAATTGCCTGCTGCCTCTGAGGTCCCACTGGTGGTGTGGGATTTTGTTACATTGTTGATCCCCAACTTTTACCAGCTTGTGCTGCATCCAGTCCCCTCATGGCCCAGCTCTCCGCCCCCCCCCCCCCCCCCCCCCCCCCACCCCCAAAAGGCTTGAAGGTGCCAGTGCTTTGCACCGCCCCGCCACCACACTGCAATAGCCAGGGCCACCTTGATCACACACATTGCATAACTTTCATGGTGACCCCAACATTTACGGGGAATGTCAAGGGGCCGGGAGCGCAGTTGCGGGGGAGAAACGCGGTATTCCATGAATGCGGAATTCCGGGAATGCAGAATCCCAGTTACCGGATATCCTACCGAATTTAATGGATAACCTAGTTATAATTTTTTATTCCATTTCCTGCCCGGCAGTCAGCCAGATTGGCGGGCTCTCCGATTGCTGGCCAGGAAAGCCAGCAGGATGAGGCAGGATCACCCAGTTGGGGGCGGTCTCTGGCAATTGGGAAAGGGATCGGGGCTTGGTGGGGTAGTGGCCTATCGAGGCGCGGGCTGGGGGTCGGGGGTGGGGGGGGTCGGGGAGGAGAGAGGTCGGGGGTCGGGGAGGAGAGGGGTCGGGGAGGAGAGGGGTTGGGGAGGAGAGAGGTCGGGGGTCGGGGAGGAGAGGGGTCGGGGAGGAAAGGGGTCGGGGGTCGGGGATCTCCTCTCCCGAGCCCTGCGAAACCTGGCCAACAACCGTTAAATTTCAATCAGGCTCCCAATTATAATGAAGTGTCCCACCGCAGCAAGACTGGACACATGCACATCTAGCAAGCCGCTGCTGTAAAATGGCCTCAGGCCACCCCTCCCCTGCCCATTGGGTGGGGTGGTAATATTTACCCAGACACCGTCGCGCACTATCAGTGCTAATATTGTAGCGAGAAACAGTTGTTTTTTTTTTGCCTCTGCTAAAAGCTTTCAAGCTTCAGCAGTACTGACTGTGTCCCCTTGCTATTGCTAGGTCCGGCACTTGTACAATACAAGTGAGCAAAAGAACATCCCAGCATCGGAAACTGCTGCAATTCCACGATCGCCGAAGCCTAAACAAAGTGGTGAGCAAAAGAAGCAGGACAGGAGACTCCGAAAGGAATGGTCGCCATTCTTCCGTTGATTTTGTCATTTAGTTATTACAATCAGTTTGCTTAAAAATTAGTATTTTATAGATTGTAATGCTACCTCTCATCACATTCTTCAGGTGACAGACACATTTTTGCGCCCCTAATCCCGCACCGACGCCCCTAATCCTGTGCTGATGATGTCATTTCTGGGTTTACAGACTCCTTGGCTCGATCGAATAAGCTGCTCGCCTGGTGCCAAAAACAGACGCAGGGTTACAAGAACGTCAATGTGATCGACCTGACGACATCGTGGAAGAGCGGCCTGGCGCTCTCCGCCATCATCCACCGTTACAGGCCGGACCTGATGTGAGTGTAATGTCCAGCCTGGGCCTGATGTGAGTGTAATGTCCAGCCCGGGCCTGATGTGTACAGGTTGAAGTCCTTTCACTTCACTTTCACAAGGGTCTCGCTGAGAGTGTGAACACTCCTTTCTTTTCACAAGGGTCTCGCTGAGCGTGTGAACACTCCTTTCCTTTCACAAGGGTCTCACAGTGTGAACACTCCTTGCGCTAAAAATTCGGTTACGTAGTGCCTGTTGTTAGGGCGCTATGGATGCCGTTTTTGGTCATAAATGGCGTCTAAGCAGCACGTGCATATTTCTGGTGTGGGCCGTGCCGGACGCCATTTTGGTGAGGGCGTTGGCTTCGGTGCTGGGAGCGTGCGCCGGAAGTATGCAGAGTACGCAGATCGTGACGTCAATCAGCATGTAATGCTGATTTGACGCCAGTGCTGCCATTTTCGACCTCAACGCTGGAGCTAACGCCCTCTCTTAACCTCCTCCAGCTGAACATGTGTTCAGCAGCACGAAGGACCCTCCACCAGCGCTATTTAAAGGGATCATCACCTACTTACAGGTTAGTTGCTGATTGATTTCTACTAGCTGTTGCTGAGTGTGTAGAAGTGTTTGGCGCTTTCAAGACTTCTTTAAAGTTCCCTGAAATCTACAAGGAGTGGTGTGGCATGTGCTCAAGTGCTTGGTACTGACTTGCAAGGGGTCTGCTCAGACCAGTTGCTCCCAGACATGGGTGCAGTAGTTTGTACCCCCCTTGACCTGCAGCATGACGGAGAATGAGCAGAGGCGACACAGAGCAGGACAAGCTGCTCGAAGAGGCAGGAGGAGGAGGAGGGGGAGAAGTGCCATTTTCACCCAGGATCTTCAGGGAGCAATTCTCCTACCTCAACCTCAACGAGGAACAGTGTGTGCGACATCTCCGTTTTACAAAGGAGGTGCTCACTGAAATCGGCCACCTGCTGCAGGCAGACCTGCAGCCTCAGTCCAGGGCGAGAATGGCATTGCCAGTGGCAGTAAAGGTAACCGTGGCCTTGAACCTCTTCATGTTGGGCTCCTTCCAGACTGGAGCAGGCGACATTTGTAACATCTCCCAGTTCGCCGTCCACTCCTGAATAAGGGAGGTGAGTGAGGCTCTGTATGCAAAGGGAGCTGAATACATTTCATTCTCTCATGCCAGAGAGAAGCAGGCGGAGCGAGCACACGTTTTCGCCAGGATAGCAGGCTTCCCCATGGTGCAGGGTGCCATTGACTGCACACATGTCGCTTTGAGGGCTCCGCTTCTCAACTCGGGGATGTAGTGCAAGCGGAAGGGATTCCACTCCCTCAATGTCGAGCTGGTGTGCGACCATACTCAGTGCATCATGCAGGTCAATGCTCGGTATCCTGGCAGCAGTCATGGTGCCTTCATTCTGGGCCAGTCCGCTGTACCATCAGCATTTGAGCCACCACGACAAACCAGAGGGTGCTACTGGGCACAAGGGCTATCCGCTGACCACCTGGCTCATGACTCCACTGCACAACCCATGCACATGTGGGCAGCCTGCATACAATGAAAGCCAGGCTGCCACACGGAATCTGATAGAACAGACCATTGGCGTCCTTAAACAACGCTTCCGCTGCCTGGACCGCTCTCGGGGAGCCCTGCAGTACTCGCCAGAGCACGTCTCAAGATTCATTGTGGTTTGCTGCATGCTCCACAACCTCGCCATCATTAGGGCCCAGCCCTTGCCACCAGGCATACGGCGACCAGCTGAGGAGAAAGGGAGGAGGCAACCCAGATGGCCCCTTTCTGCCCGGGCTGTCCGTGATCGACTCATCCAACTGCAGTACCAGTGAACGCAACCCCAATTCCCCATTCACCAATCGTCCCACACCTTACCTTCCCTCTGTTACGGACCATCACAGCGTCCTCTTGGCCACAACGCTACAATAAAAGCTACCACAAAACAAGCATTCCAAACCAATTTTATGAATCAAACCCATACAGTATTTCATTCAAAAGTCAACTACACCCTTGTGCATTCTCTTAGTTCCTGTCTTCAGTGTGCCTTTGTCTGTCCTAGTGCTCCTACGCAGTGCTGCCCCAGTGGCTGCAGCATGGCTGGTGGAAGGCTGCTGACTTTCATTGGGAGAGACTCCAGATGACCTTGCAGGACAACCTTGAGCAGCTCTGGGCCTAGTAGGCCGGCTTCGGACTGTACCACCTCTGTATCGGCAGCAGTCTGGGCTGGCTGGCTGACAGGCAACAGTAAGGGCACTGGTGGAGTGGCAGGGGTGGGAGGATGAATGTTGTCATCCTGAGAGAGGACAGCAAGGTCGTCCTCCACGGAGCCACTGCCACTCCTCCGGGTAGGCGCCTCAGCAATTCTAGTAATCTGTTGGAGGACAGATTGCTGGATTGCTGTGAGACCCTGCAAGCCCCTTTCAACACTGGTAACCACAGCCACGATGGCAGTAGTCCGTGCTTGCATGGCAGCAAGCTGAGCTTGCATAACTTCAGTCTGAGCTTCCACTGCAGCACTCGGACGTTGGGTGGCTTCTGCTTGTGCTGCAATGGAAGCTGAGACATCGGCCATCAGACGCTGTATCATGGTTGGGTCTATAAGTCGCTAATGGATCTGTCCACCTCTTCCACACTGGAAAGGATGGGCTCCAAGCTCTGCCCAAAGCCCTGTGCAAGGTTGGAGCTGGACTCCTCCATGCTCCTTGACATTGCATTCAGGCTTTCTGGCAGGCCTGCCAATGCACCAAGCATTTTGTTGTGCATACCCATCAGCTTTGTTCTGTAGGCCGCCCAATCAAAGTCTTCATCTGAGTCCTGTGCAGCAGAATTTGTGTGTGACCTCACCCTCCGGGGAGCTGGCACCTGCCCTGGCTGCAGCCCACTCGTGCCCAGTGACTCACCACGTGCAGATCCCGCCTCTAAGCTACCCTGTAAAGTCTGGCCAGTGCCAGTATCTGAGCTGGTGGCTGCGAGTGTCTGATCGAGTGATGGTGTTTCTTCTTCATCATCGCTCCTCTTCCTCTTCCACCACTGCCTGGCCAGGTTGGATTTCTTGGGTCTCTGAAATGAGAACGACACAAGGGTAGGGTTGTGATGAGGGGTGGGGGGTGGGGGGGGGGAAGCAAGAGGTGCATCTGCAGCTTGTAGGTCACAAGAGATTGTGGGATGAGGGGGAAGTGGGATGTGAGAAGGAGGATTAGGTATGAGCAGACCGTTCTGTTCAATTGTTTCAGCACTATGTCCTCAGTCACAGCCACTCCAATTATGCCGAGCACCGTCTCCTTGAGTGGGGTCAGGATATGGAGGTGCGCCTATCCCCCTCCGGAAGCTGCTGCTGCCTACGGTTGTGCGCCACCTTGTCCTGCAAGAGAGAAGGAAGTGTGTCTGAGTGTGGTTCAATGTGTTTGGGTGATGTGGCTGTCATGGTTGACTAGCTGGCAGTGTGTGCAAGCTGGAAATATGGGTGTGAGGCTTGCAGCAGTAGTAAGTGTGTGAGGGTGAGATGGAGCATATGAATGTGAGGTATGAGTCATGATTGACAGGGATTGTTGGTAGATGAGTACTGGGGGTGTGGTGAAATGAGCAGTGAGAGAGGCTAGTGGTGCAGTTTGTGGGATATGGCATTTGAAGATTCATTCACTGACATTGACTACTCGTGTGAGGTCATTGGACTTCTTCCGGCACTGCATCCAGGTCCTCTGGATAACACTTGGCATTAGCCTTCGTGGCTATTTGTTCCCACTGCCCTGGCACCCTGTGGAATCAGGACCTCTCTCCTCCTCTCCATCTCCTGCACTAAGGCCTGCAGTGCTGCGCCTGAGCACCTTGGAGCCCTCTCTCTGGCCTGTTGTGCCATTGCTGAATCTTTCCCAGTTGAAACTCCCTTCTGCAATTACTTCCAGCACCTGGTGGTGGTAAACTGCACCTCCCCTTCAAGAGGTGCAGGCTGGCTTAAGAAGTGCAGGTTAGCTTCAATTCGTGCTAGCCCCATATGAACTTGGGCCCCCCCCACTGAGCGTGCAGCTATTCTGCAGTGCGTTTAGTGCTGGGCTGCAGGCCACTATCATTTAAATTAGCAGGCAGCACCAGGTTTGTGTGCTGCCTGCCTGCCTGCATTACTTTGATCGTGTTAATCGCGCATCGCGAACCTCGCATCCGTTTTCAGGGCCTATCAAATTTTTAGTCCCCTCTCTTTCAGAAAGGTCTTTGAGTGTGTGAACACGCCTTCCCTTTCGCAAGGGATTCCATCTCCCTCCCTGGCCACTGTCTCAGGCTGAACCGGACTGTTGCTTATTCCTATTCAAACCCGAGCAGAGCTTTTTTTTCATTAATTCTTGGGATATGGGCGTTGCTGGCAAGGTCAACATTTATTGCCCATCCCTAATTGCCCCCGAGAAGGTGGTGGTGAGCAGCCTTCTTGAACCGCTGCAGTCCATGTGGTGAAGGGTACTCCCACAGTGCTGTTAGGAAGGGAGTTCCAGGATTTTGACCCAGTGATGATGAAGGATATGTTTCCAAGTCAGGATGGTGCATTAGTTGGGGAGGAACTTGGAGGTGGTGGGGTTCCCATGCGCCTGCTGCCCTTGTCCTTCTAGGTGGTAGAGGTCGCGGGTTTGGGAGGTGCTGTTGAAGAAGCCTTGGCGAGTTGCTGCAGTGCATCTTGTAGATGGTACACACTGCAGCCACAGTACGCCGGTGGTGGAGGGAGTGAATGTGGATGGGGTGCCAAAGAAGCGGGCTGCTTTGTCCTGGATGGTGTCGAGTTTCTTAAGTGTTGTTGGAGCTGCACTCATCCAGGCTCCATCGCACTCCTGATTTGTGCCTTGTAGTTGGTGGAAAGGTTTGGGGAGTCAGGAGGTGAGCCGCTCGCTGCAGAATGCCCAGCCTCTGACCTGCTCCAGTATCCACGCCATTTATGTGGCTGGTTCAGTTAAGTTTCTGGTCAAAAGTAGGGGGTTTGACGATGGTAATGACATTGAATGTCAGGGGGAGATGATTAAACTCTCTCTTGTTGGAGATGGTCATGGCCTGGCATTGGTGTGGCACGAATTTTATTTGCCATTTATCAGCCCAGCCTGGATGTTGTCCAGGACTTGCTGCATGCGGGCATGGTCTGCTTCATTATTTGAGGAATTGCAAATGGAACTGAACACTGTGCAATCATCACTTCCGACCTTATGATGGAAGGTCATTAATAAGGCAGCTGAAGATTGTTGGGCCCAGAACACTGCTCTGAGGAACTCCTGCAGCGATGCCCTGGGGCTAAGATGATTGGCCTCTAACAATTGCAACATTCTTCCTTTGTGGTAGGTATGGCTCCAGCCAGTGGGCAGTTTTCCCCTAATTCCCATTGACTTCAATTTTACTAGAGCTCTTTGATGACACACTCGGTTGAATGTTGTCTTCATGTCTAGGGCAGTCACTCTCACCTCGCCTCTGGAATTCAGCTCTTTTGTCCATATTTGGACCAAGGCTGTAATGAGGTCTGGAGCCAAGTGGTCCTGGCAGAACCCAACTGAGCATCGCTGAGCAGGTTATTGGTGAGTAAGTGCCACTTGATAGCACTGTCGACGACACCTTCCATCACTTTGCTGATGATTGAGAGTAGCCTGATTGGACACTAATTGGCTGGGATGGATTTGTCCAGGTTTTTGTGGACAGGACATACCTGGGCAATTTTCTACTTTGGGTAGATGCCAGTGTTGTAGCTATTAAACAACTAACGAGAGGAGGAGGCTCCATGAAGATCCCTATCCTCAATGATGGCAGAGCCCAGCATCCAAGTGCAAAAGACAAGGCTGAAGCGTTTGCAACCATCTTCAGCCGGAAGTGCCGAGTGGATGATCTATCTCGGCCTCCTCCTGGGGTCCCCGTCACAGAAGCCAGTTTTCAGCCAATTCGATTCAACATGACATCAAGAAACGGTTGAGCACACTGGATACAGCAAAGTCTGTGGGCCCTGACAACATCCCGGCTGTCGTGCTGAAGACTTGTGCTCCAGAACTAGCCATGCCTCTAGCCAAGCTGTTCCAGTACAGCTACAACACTGGCATCTACCCGACGATGTGAAAAACTGCCCAGGTATGTCCTGTCCACAAAAAGCAGGACAAATCCAATCTGGCCAATTAGCGCCCCATCAGTCTACTCTCAAGCATCAGCAAAGTGATGGAAGGTGTCGTCGACAGTGCTATCCAGCAGCACTTACTCACCAATAACCTGCTCACCGATGCTCAGTTTGGATTCTGCCAGGACACTCTGCTCCAGACCTCATTACAGCCTTGGTCCAAACATGGACAAAAGAGCTGAATTCCAGAGGTGAAGTGAGAGTGACTGCCCTAGACATCAAGGCAGCATTTGACCGAGTGTGGCATCAAGGAGACCTAGTAAAACTGAAGTCAATGGGAACAGGGGGAAAACTCTCCACTGACTGGAGTCATACCTAGCACAAAGGAAGATGGTTGTTGTGATTGAAGAACAATCATCTCAGCCCCAGGACATCGCTGCAGGAGTTCCTCAGGGCAGTGTCCTAGGCCCAACCATCTTCAGCTGCTTCATCAATGACCTTCCCTCCATCATAAGGGCAGAAGTGGAGATGTTCGCTGATGATTGCAGTGTTCAGTTCCATTCATAACTTCCCAGGTAATGAAGCAGTCCATGCCCTCCTGCAGCAAGACCTGGAAAGCATTCAGGCTTGGGCTGATAAGTGGCAAGTAACATTCGCGCCACACAAGTACCAGGCTGTGTCCAACAAGCGAGAGTCTAACCACTGCCCCTTGACATTCAACGACATTACCATCGCCGAATCCCCCACAATCCATATCCTGGGGTTTACCATTGACCAGAAACTTAACTGGACCAGACACACACATACTGTGGCTACAAGAGCAGATCAGAGGCTAGGTATTCTGCGGCAAGTGTCTCACCTCCTGACTCCCCAAAGCCTTTCCACCATCGACAAGGCACAACTAAGGAGTGTGATGGAATACTCTGCCCTTAGCCTGGATAAGTGCAGCTCCAACAATACTCGAAGCTCGACACCATCCAGGGCAAAGCTGCCCGCTTGATCGGCACCCCATCCACCACCGGCGTACCGTGGCTGTAGTGTGTACCATCTACAAGATGCACTGCAGCAACTCGCCAAGGCTTCTTCGTCAGCACCTCCCAAACTTGCGACCTCTACTACTTTACAGCTTTTTTTTTTGCTCTGTAAGTTAGGGAAGGTGGTTAAATTAAGAGCTGAGAAACCGTAACTTGCTGGTACATGTTAAATTAATAACTTAAACTAGATAAAATAATCAAACAAAACTAAAATATCGATTGAATAAAAGCTTTAACTAATTAATTAATAAATAAAACAAGGTTAGAGATGGTAGGGCAGGTGGTGTGTCGTAACTGCAGCATGTGGGAGTTTGTGGAGAGCATTGCGATCCCGAGCAACCACATCTGCAGTAAGTGTCTGCAACTCGAGGAACTTCGGCTCAGAATTGTTGAGCTGTAGTACGAGCTGCAGACATTGCGATGCATCAGGGAGGAGGAGAGTTAAGAGCATAAGAAATAGGAGCAGGAGTAGGCCATTTGGCCCTTCGAGCCTACTCCGCCATTCAATGAGATCATGGCTGATCTTCTGCCTCAACTCCATTCACTGGCCCTATCGCCATATCCCTTGATGCCCTTACTAGTCAGAAATCTATCGACTTCTGTTTTGAATATACCCAATGACTGAGCCTCCACAGCCCTCTGGGGTAGAGAATTCCAAAGATTCACCACCCTCTGAAGAAATTTCTTCTCCTCTCAGTCCTGAATGGCCTACCCTTTATCCTGAGGCTGTGGCCCCTGGTTCTAGACTCCCCAGCCAAGGGAAACATTCTCCTAGCATCCACCCTATCAAGCCCTGTAATAATTTTGTATGCTTCAATGAGATCCCCTCTCATTCTTCTGAATTCAAGAGAATACAGGCCTAGTTTACTCAATCTCTTCTCATACGACATTCCCGCCATCTCAGGAATCAATCTCGTGAACCTTCATTGCACTCCCTCTATGGCAAGTATATCCTTCTTTAGGTAAGGAGACCAAAATTGTACACAGTACTCCAGGTGTGGTCTCAGCAAGGTCCTATATAATTGGAGTAAGACTTCTTTACTCCTGTACTCAAATCCTCTTGTAATGAAGGCCAGCATACCATTTGCCTTCCTAATGGCTTGCTGCACCTGCACATTCACTTTCAGTGACTCATGTACAAGGACACCCAGGTCCCTTTGAGCATCTGCATTCCCCAATCTTTCACTATTTAGGAAATACTCTGCCTTTCTGTTTTTTCTACCAAAGTGGATAACTTCACATTTATCCACATTATATTCCATCTGCCATGTTCTCGCCCACTCACTGAGCCTGTCGAGATCCCTTTTAAGTCTCTTCACATCCTCTTTGCAACTGACACTGCCACCTAGCTTTGTATCATCAGCAAATTTGGAAATGTTACATTTAGTCCTCTCATCCAAATCATTGATCTAGATTGTGAATAGCTGGGGCCCAAGCACCGATCCTTGCGGTACCCCACTAGTCACAGCCTGCCATCCTGAAAAAGACCCGTTTATCCCTACTCTTTGTTTTCTGTCTGTTAACCAATTCTCAATCCATGCTAGTATATTACCCCCAATTCCATGTGCCCTAATTTTGTTCACCAACCTTTTGTGTGGGACCTTATCGAAGGCCTTCTGAAAATCCAGATACACCACATCTACCGGTTCCCCTTTGTCTACTCCACTAGTTACATCCTCAAAGAACTCCAATAGGTTTGTTAAACAGGATTTCTCCCTTTCATAAATCCATGTTGACTCTGCCCAATCTTCATATTAGTTTCTAAGTGCCCAGTTATTGCATCCTTTATAATAGATTCCAGCATTTTCCCAACTACTGATGTGAGGCTAACAGGTCTATAGTTCCCCGTTTTCTCTCTCCCTCCTTTCTTAAATAGCGGGGTTAAATTTGCTATCCTCCAATCTGCAGGAACCGTTCCAGAATCTATAGAATTTTGGAAGACGACAACCAATGCGTCCGCTATCCCAATGGCCACCTCTTTCAAAACCCTAGGATGTAAGTCATCCGGTTGGGATTTATCGGCTTTTAGTCCCATTAATTTTGCTAGTATTGTTTTTTTACTAATAATTTCTTTAAGTTCCTCATTCTCGCCACACCCTTGGTTTTCTCGTATTTCTGGGAGGTTTTTTGTGTCTTCCTCAGTGAAGACAGAAACAAAGTATTTATTTAATTTCTCTGCCATTTCCCCATTATAAATTCTCCCGTCTCTGACTGTAAAGGACCTACATTTACCTTCGCCAGTAATTTACTTTTCACATACCTATAGAAGCTTTTACAATCCGTTTTTATATTTTTTGCTAGTTTGTGCTCATATTGCATTTTCCCTCTATCAATTTCTTGGTCCCCCTTTGCTGATTTCTAAAAAAAACTTGCATTTCTATAGCGCCTTTGACGACCACCGGACGTCTCAAAGCGCTTTACAGCCAATGAAGTACTTTTTTTTTGAAGTGGAGTCACTGTTGTAATGTGGGAAACGCTGTAGCCAATTTGCGCACAGCAAGGTTCCACAAACAGCAATGTGATAACCAGATAATCTGTTTTTGTTATGTTGGTTGAGGGATAAATGTTGGCCAGGACACCGGGGATAACTCTCCTGCTCTTCTTCGAAATAGTGCCGTGGGATCTTATCGTCCACCTTAGAGAGCAGACGGGGCCTCGGTTTTAACGTCTCATCCGAAAGACGGTACCTCCGACAGTGCAGCGCTCCCTCAGCACTGCACTGGAGTGTCAGCCTAGCCTTATGTGCTCAAGTCCCTGAAGTGGGATTTGAACCCACAACCTTCTGACTCAGGCGAGTGTGCTACCCACTGAGCCACAGCTGACACGCTAGGGTCGAAATTAATAAACAGAACCTCGAGTAATCTCTGGATTACTACCTGAGCCACGTGCAAATTGGCATAGGGTCAAGCAGAACAGAGAGTTAAATGTGTGGATCAAAGAGTCGCATGGTAAGAAGGGGTTTCAATTCATGGGGCACTGGCACCAGTACTGGGGAAAGATGGAGCTGTTCTGACGGGACGGGCTCCACTTAAACCGGGCACGGACCAGCGTCCTGGCGAATTGAATAACTAGGGCTGTAGATAGGGCTTTAAACTTAAAAAAAAAGGGGGAGGGGTTAGGTGAGGGGAAATTCAGAAATCTAAAGAGAAAGGTCAAGGCAATAGAGCAGTACAGTGATTTGGGTAAAAATAAGCAGAGTGCGACAGGAAGCGTCAGAGTTTAACGGTAGCAATGCAGCAGAGAATAAGGTCAAAGCAGGGAATAATGGTAAAAAAATTTAAATTAAAGGCTCTTTATCTGAATGCACGAAGCATTTGTAACAAGATAGACAAACTCGTGGCACAAATAGAGATAAATGGGTTTGATCTAATAGTCATTACAGAGACGTGGTTGCAAGGTGACCAAGGTTGGGAACTAAATGTTCCAGGGTACTTGACGTTTCGAAAAGACAGGCAGAATGGAAAAGGAGGGGGAGTAGTCCTGATAATAAAGGATGACATAAGGACAGTAGTGAGAAAGGATCTCGGCTCTCAAGATCAGGGAGTAGAATCCGTATGGGTGGCGATAAGGAATAACAAGGGGCAGAAAACACTGGTAGGAGTAGTATATAGGCCCCCTAACAGTAGCTATACCATTGGACAGAATATTAATCAAGAAACAGTAGCAGCTTGTAACAAAGGTCATGCAATAATCGTGGGGAACTTTAATCTTCATATAGACTGGACAAATCAAATTGGCAAAGGTAGTGTGGAGGGCGAGTTCATGGAATGCATTCGGGACAGTTTCCTAGAACAATACATCATGGAACCAACCAGGGAACAGGCTATTTAAATCTTGTATTGTGTAATGAGACAGGGTTAATTAGCAATCTTATAGTAAAGGATCCTCTGGGGCAGAG
The DNA here is from genome assembly GCA_030390025.1 of Squalus acanthias. NCBI lineage: Eukaryota > Metazoa > Chordata > Chondrichthyes > Squaliformes > Squalidae > Squalus > Squalus acanthias. The sequence goes on along the minus strand of JASTWF010000258.1, from coordinate 314,907 downwards.
TGATCATAATATGATAGAATTTCACGTTAGTATTGAGAGTGACTTGCCTAAGTCCGAAACTAGAGTCTTAATCTTAAATAAAGCCAATTACATAGGTATGAGGGGCAAGTTAGCTAAGGTAGTTTGGAAAAATAGATTAAAAGGTATGGCGGTAGATAAGCAGAGGCTAGCATTTAAAGAAATATTTCATAATTCTCAACAAAAATACATTCCATTGAGAAACACAAACTCCACGGGAAAAGTGATCCAACCGTGGCTAATTAAAGAAGTTAAGGATAGCATTAGATTGAAAGAAGAAGCTTATAATGTTGCGAAGAATAGTAGTAAGCCTGAGGATTGGGAGAGTTTCAGAAACCAGCAAAGGATGACCAAAAAATTGATAAAGGAAAAAATAGAATGGGAGTAAACTAGCAAGAAATATAAAAGCAGATTGTAAGAGCTTCTACAAATATGTAAAAAGGAAGAGAGTAGCAAAAGTAAACGTTGGTCCCTTAGAGGCTGAGACAGGAGAAATTATTATGGGGAATAAGGAAATGGCAGAAACGTTAAGCTAATATATTGTATCTGTCTTCACAGTAGAAGACTCAAAAAGCATACCAAAAATGGTGGGGAACCAAGAGTTTAATGAGGGTGAGGAACTTAACGTAATTAATATAAGTAGAGAAACAGTACTGGAGAAACTAATGGGACTAAAAGCCGACAAATCCCCTGGACCTGACGGCATACATCCTAGGGTTCTAAAAGAGGTGGCTGAAGAGATAGTGGATGCATAGAAGCATTAGAAGATAGGAGCAGGAGTAGGCCATTCAGCCCCTCGAGCCTGCTCCGCCATTTAATGAGATCATGGCTGATCATCCAAACTCAGTACCCTGTACCTGCTTTCTCCCCATATCCCTTGATCCCTTTAGCCTTAAGAAATATATCTATCTCCTTCTTGAATATATTTAATGAATTGGCCTCAACTACCTTCTGTGGTAGAGAATTCCACAGGTTCACCACTCTCTGGGTGAAGAAATTCCTCCTCATCTCAGTCCTAAATGGCTTACCCTTATCCTTAGACTGTGACCCCTGGTTCTGGACTCCCCCGCCATCGGGAACATCCTTCCTGCATCTAGTCTGTCTAGTCCTGTTAGAATTTTATAAGTTTCAGTGAGATCCCCTCTCATTCTTCTAAACTCTAGCGAATATAAGCCTAATCGACCCAATCTCTCTTCATACGTCATTCCTGCCATCCCAGGTATCAGTCTGGTAAGTCTTCGCTGCACTCCCTCCATGGCAAGAACATCCTTGCATTGGTTTTGATCTTCCAAAATTCACTAGATTCTAGAATGGTCCCAGCGGATTGAAGGTCGCAAATGTAACACCGCTATTCAAGAAAGGATGGAGCGAGAAAACCGGGAACTGCAGGCCAGTTCACCTGACATCAGTCGTCGGGAAAACTTCTGGAATCCATTGTTCACAAAGTGGTATCAGGGCACTTACAAAATCATAACATGATTAGGCGGAGTCAACATGGTTTTATGAAAAGGAAATCGTGTTTGACAAATTTATTAGTTTTTTTGAGGATGTAACTAGCAGGGTAGATAAAGGAGAACCAGTGGATGTAGTATATTTGGATTTCCAAAAGGCATTCGATAAGGTGCCATATAAAAGGTTATTACACAAGTTAGGGCTCATGGGGTTGGGGGTAATATAGTAGCATGGATAGAGGATTAGTTAACGGACAGAAAAGAGAGTAGGGATAAACGGATCTTTTTCAGGTTGGCAGGCTGTAACTAGTGGGGTGCCGCAAGGGTAAGTGTTGGGGCCTCGGCTATTCACAATCTATATTAATGACTTGGATGAAGGGACCGAGTGTAATGTATCCAAGTTTGCTGATGATACAAAGCTAGGTGGGACAGTAAGCTGTGAGGAGAACACAATGAGTCTGCAAAGGGATATAGATAGACTAAGTGAGTGGGCAGTAAGGGAAATGTGAGGTTATTCACTTTGGTGGGAAGAATAGAAAAACAGAATATTTTTTAAATGGTGAGAAACTTTCAAATGTTGGTGTTCAGAAAGATTTGGGTGTCCTTGTGCAAGAAACACAGAAAGCTAGCATGCAGGTACAGCAAGCAATAAGGAAGGCAAATGGGTTAGAGTATAAGAGTAAGGAAGTCTTGCTACAATTGTACAGAGCCTTGGTGAGACCACACCTGGAGTACCGTGCACAGTTTTAGTCTCCTTATTTAAGGAGGATATACTTGCCTTGGAGGTGGTGCAACGAAGGTTCACTAGATTGATTCCTGGGATGAGAGGGCTGTCCTATGATGAGAGATTGTGCAGAATAGGCCTATACTCTCTGGAGTTTAGAAGACTGAGAGGTGATCTTATTGAAACATACAAGATTCTGAAGGGGATTGATAGGGTAGATGCTGAGACGTTCTTTCCCCTGGCTGGAGTGTCCAGAACTAGGGGGCAGAGTCTCAGGATAAGGGGTTGGCCATTTAAGACAGTGATGAGGAGGAATTTCTTCACTCAGAGGATTGTGAATCTTTGGAATTCTCTGCCCCAGAGGGCTGTGAATGCTGAGTCTTTGAGTATATTCAAGGCTGAGATAGATAGATTTTTGGACTCCAGGGGAATCAAGGGATATGGAGATCGGGCGGGAAAAGTGGAGTTGAGGTCGATGATCAGCCATGATCTTATTAAATGGCGGAGCAGACTCAAGGGGCCGTATGGCCGATTCCTGCTCTTATTTCTTATGCTCTTATGTACCTAGAAGGACAAGAGCAGCAGGTGCATGGCTACGCCATCAGCTACAAGCTCCCCTCCAAGTTGCACACCATCCTCACTTGGAAATATATCACCGTTCCTTCATCGTTGCTGGGTCAAAATCCTGGAACTCCCTGCCTAACCGCACTATGGGAGTACCTTCATCACGAAGAGTGCAGCGGTTCAAGAAGGCGGCTCACCACCACCTTTTGAAGGGCAATTAGGGATGGACAATACATGCTGGACTTGCCAACGATGCCCACATCCCAGGGATGAATATTTAAAAAGAAAAAAGTGGTAGTGCCACACAACTTGATGGAGAGTGTCCTCAGTGTGAAGATGGGACTTTGACACCACAAGGACTGTGCCCTATCAATGCTGTCATGAACAGATGCATCTGCAATAGGTAGATTAGTGAGGTCGAGGTCAATTAGACTATTCTCCATTGTTGCTTCTCTCCCCACCTCCCACAAGCCCAGTTTGGCAGCTATGTCCTTCAGGGCTCAGTCAGTGGTGGTACTACTGAATCACTTTTGGTGATCGACATTGAAGTCCTCCACTTAGAGTACATTCTGTGTCCTTGCTATCCTCAGTGCTTCTTCCAAGTGGTGTTCAACATGGAGAACTACTGATTGATCAGCTGAGGGAGGGCAGCATTTGGTAATGAGCAGGTGGCTTCCTTGCCCATGTTTGCCCTGAAGCCATGAGACTTTAAGGGGTCCAGAGTCAATGTTGAGGACTCCCAGGACCACTCCTTCCCGACTGTGTCTCTCTCTGTCCCCACCTCTGGCATGGTGATGGAAGAGTCTGGGACATTGGCTGAAAGGTATGATTCTGTGAGTATGACTATGTCAGGCTGTTGCTTGACTAGTCTGGGACATCTCTCCCATCATGGCACCAGTCCCCAGATGTTGGTGAGGAGGACTTTGCAGGACTGGGCTGGGTGTGCCTTTGTCGTGTCTGAATCCGATGCCTGGGTCGAAGCCGAGTGGTTACTGTCCGGTTTTATTCTAATTGAAGAAGTATTTGATACAATTGAGTGGTTTGCTAGGCCATCTCAGAGGGCAGTTAAGAGTCAACGACATTGGTGTGGGACTGGATTCACAATCCGACAGCTTCATGGCCAGCTTTTTTTTATTCCACATTTTAATTAGTTTTTTATTTAAACTAAATTCAAATTCACATCTCCCATGGTGAGATTTGAACTCACGTCTGTTTTATCAGTCATGGCCTCTGGATTACTAGTCAAGTGACATAGCCGCTACACTCACCCCCAACACCCACTCCCCTTCCCACGGCACCTTCCCTTGCAAGCGCAGGAGATGCAACACCTGCCCTTTTAACTCCTCTGTTCCCACCGTCCAGGGTCCCAAACACTCCTTCCAGGTGAGAAGTCGCACAACACCAGGTTATAGTCCAACAGTTTTATTTGAAATCACAAGCTTTCGGAGCGGCTGCTCCTTCGTCAGGTGAAGTGAAGGAATACAAATGGGCGCAGCATAAATAGACAGAGAACAATGCCTGTGCAGAGAACAATGCCAGACGACTACAGTTAATCTTTCTAACTGCCCTTTATCACACCTCGGCAGAGAGACAATCACGGCAATCAAATAAGAACATAAGAACATAAGAAATAGGAGCAGGAGTAGGCCAATCGGCCCCTCGAGCCTGCTCCGCCATTCAATAAGATCATGGCTGATCTGATCCTAACCGCCAATCTACTATCTATCACAGAACCATCTCCTGCATCTAACAGAATTGCACACACGAAATAGGAGCAGAATCAGGCTACACAGTCCCTGGGCCCGCTCCACTACCCACAGGGCCATGACCGATCCGAACCTAGACTCATGTCCAAATTCCTGCCCGCTCCCCGTAACCCTTAATGCCCTTTACTTCTAGGAAACTGTCTATTTCTGTTTTAAATTTAATTAATGTTGTAGCTTCTACAGCTTTTTGTGGCAGCATATTCCATGGACCTACCACCCTCTGAGTGAAGTAGTTCCTCCTCATCTCAGTTTTGAAAGAGCAGCCCCTTATTCTAAGACTATGTCCCCTAGTTCTCGTCTCACCCGTCATCGGGAACATCCTCCCCGCATCCACCCGATCCAACCCCTTCACAATCTTATATGTTTCAATAAGATCGCCTCTCATTCTTCTGAACTCCAATGAGTAGAGTCCCAATCTACCCAACCTCTCCTCATATGACCACCCCCTCATCCCCGAGATTAACCGAGTGAACCTTTTTTGCACTGCCTCGAGAGCAAGGATGTCTTTCCTTAAGTAAGGACACCAAAACTGTATGCAGTATTCCAGGTGCGGTCTCACCAATACCTTGTACAACTGAAGCAATACCTCCCTATTTTTATATTCTATCCCCCTAGCAATGAAAGCCAACATTCCATTTGCCTTCTTAATCACTTGCTGCACCTGCATACTAACCTTTTGAGTTTCGTGCACCAGGACCCCCAGATCCCTTTGCACTTCAGTACTCTCCAGTTTCTTGCCATTAAGATAATAAATTGCTCTAGGATTTTTCCTGCCAAAGTGCATCACCTCACACTTTCCAGTGTTGTATTCCATCTGCCAAATCTCTGCCCACTTACTTAGCCTGTCTATGTCCCCTTGCAGGTTTTTATGTCCTCCTCACTCACTACTTTCCCTCCCATCTTTGTATCATCTGCAAATTTTGATATGTTACACTTGGTCCCTTCCTCCAAATCGTTAATATAGATTGTGAAGAGTTGGGGACCCAGCACTGATCCCTGTGGAACACCACTAGTTACTGATTGCCAGTCTGAGAATGAACCATTTATCCCAACTCTTTGCTTTCTGTTAGATAGCCAATCCTCTATCCATGCCAGAATATTACCCCCAATCCCGTGATTTTTTACCTTAAGCAATAATCTTTTGTGTGGCACCTTGTCAAATGCCTTTTGGAAGTCTAAATACACTACGTCCACTGGTTCCCCTTTATCCACTCTATATGTTACTTCCTCAAAGAACTCCAGCAAATTTGTCAAACATGACTTCCCCTTCGTAAAACCATGCTGACTTTGTCCTATTAAATTATGATTATCCAAATGTCCTGTTACTGTTTCCTTAATAATGGACTCCAAAATTTTACCTACCACAGATGTTAGGCTAACCGGTCTATAGTTACCAGCCTTCTGTCTACTGCCCTTTTTAAATAAGGGTGTTACATTAGCAGTTTTCCAGTCTGCCGGGACCTTAGCGGAATCCAGGGAGTTTTGAAAAATTATTACCAATGCATCTACAATCCCTACCGCCACTTCCTTCAAGACTCTAGGATGTAAGCCATCAGGTCCAGGTGATTTATCCGCCTTGAGTCCCATTATTTTACCGAGTACCACTTCCTTAGTGATTTTGATCGTGTTTAGCTCCTCTCCCCCTATAGCCCCCTGTTTGTCCAGTGTTGGGATATTCTTAGTGTCCTCTACTGTAAAGACTGATACAAAATATTCATTCAGTGTTTTTGCCATCTCCATATTTCCCACCATTAATTTCCCGGTCTCATCCTCTAAGGGACCAACATTTACTTTAGCCACCCTTTTTCTTTTTATATAACTATAAAAACTCTTACTATCTGTTTTTATATTTTTTGCTAATTTACTTTCATAATCTATCTTCCCTTTCTTAATCAATCTTTTTGTTATTTTTTGCTGCCTTTTAAAGTTTTCCCAATCCTCTGTCCTCCCACTAGATTTCGCTACCTTATATGCCCTTGTTTTTAGTCGAATACTATCCTTAATTTCTTTACTTAGCCACGGATGACTGTCCTTTCTTTTACACCCTTTTCTTTTCAGTGGAATATATTTTTTTTGGAAGTTGTAAAATAACTCCTTGAATGTACACCACTGATCATGTGTCGTCTTACCCTTTAATCTATTTTCCCAATCCACTCTACTCAATTCCGCTCGCATACCTTCATAGTCTCCTTTATTCAAGCTTAGCACGCTTGTTTGAGATCCAACCTTCTCACCCTCTAATTGAATATGGAATTCAACCATGTTATGGTCACTCATTCCAAGGGGATCCTTTACTAGGACATTTTTAATTAATCCTGTCTCGTTACACAGGACCAGATCTAAGGTTGCTTGCCCCCTGGTCGGTTCAGTTACATACTGCTCAAGAAACCCATCCCTAATACACTCAATGAACTCATCCTCAAGGCAGCCCTGCCCCATTTGATTTGTCCAATTAATATGATAGTTAAAATCCCCCATAATTATAGATGTTCCCTTATTACATGCCTCAACTATTTCCTGATTGATACTCCGTCCAATAGAGTTGCAACTGTTCGGAGGCCTATAGACTACGCCCACTAATGTTTTTTTCCCCTTATTATTCCTTATCTCCACCCAAACTGTTTCATTATCATGATTTTTTGACCCAATATCATTACTCTGTATTACAGTGATTCCTTCCTTTATTAACATAGCCACCCCACCTCCCCTTCCTTCCTGCCTGTCCTTCCTGATCGTTAAATAACCTGGTATGTTTAATTCCCAGGCATTGTCACCCTGCAGCCATGTTTCTGTAATGGCCACAATATCATAACCATATGTAGTTATTTGTGCCATTAACTCGTCTATTTTGTTACGAATGCTACGTGCATTCAGATAGAGAACTTTCAAATATGCTTTGTGGTACTTAGTTCCTGCTTTTTCACTTTTTACCAGTTTACCTTTTACTCCACACACTCTGTCCCTTCCTGCCACGCTCTGATTTGTGATTCCCCTACTGCTACCTATGTCTATGACCCTCTCTGTTGTCATTTTTATTTTTTGCTCTCTTGAAACCTCCCCCCCACTAATTAGTTTAAAGCCCTCTCCACAGCCCTAGTTATTCGATTCGCCAGGACACTAGTCCCAGCACTGGCCAAGTGAAGTCCGTCCCAACGGAACAGCTCTCTCCTGCCCCAGTACTGGTGCCAGTGTCCCAAGAAGCAAAACCCATTTTTCCCACACCAGTCTTTGAGCCACGCATTCAACTCCCTGATTTTATTTACCCTAGCCAAATTTGCTCGTGGCTCAGGTAGTAATCCAGAGATTATTACCCTCGAGGTTCTGCTTTTTAATTTGGCCCCTAGCTGCTCAAACTCCCTCAGCAGAACCTCTTTCCTTGTCCTATCTATGTCATTGGTACCAACATGGACCACGACAACTGGATCCTCCCCCTCCCACTCCAAGTTTCTCTCCAGCCCAGAGGAGATGTCCTTAACCCTGGCACCGGGCAGGCAACACAGCCTTCGGGACTCTCGCTCTTGGCTGCAAAGAACCCTATCTATCCCCCTAATGATACTATCCCCTACCACTACAACATTTCTTTTTACTCCCCCCACTTGAATGGCCCCCCTTACCACGGTGCTGTGGCCAGGTTGCTCATCCTCCCTGCAGTCCCCGCTCCTATCCACACAGGGAGTAAGAGCCTCGAACCTGTTGGACAAGAGCAAGGGCTGCGGCTCCTCCAACACTACCTCCTGGATCCCTGTACCTGCCTCACTCGTAGTCACACCTTCCTGTCCCTGACCACGGGCTACTTCTGAATTAGTTACTCTAATTGGTGTGACTACCTCCTGAAACACGGAGTCCAGGTAACTCTCCCCCTCCCTGATGTGTCGCAGTGTTTGAAGCTCGGACTCCAGCTCATCAACACGGAGCCGGAGTTCCTCGAGCAGCCAACACTTACTGCAAATGTGTTCACCGTGAACATCAATGGTGTCCACCAGCTCCCACATATTGCAGCAGTAACACATCACCTGCTCTCCCATTCTATGTAATTAATTAAAAATGTATTATTTACCCTTCAGTTAATTTATGCCAGCAGTCTCTGCTACACCACAGATACCCGAGAAACAATAAAATTGAAGTTTTGTATAAAAAAAAAGAGAAATACTCACCAACCAATCACTTACCTGCTTTCTGGTGACGTCACACTTCGATTATTTTTTACCTCTCTCCTGCTCTCGGCTTGGTGAAAGCCTACCTTGTCGCTGCCGCCTTTTACCGCCGCCGCCTCGCCGCTGTTGCTCCACCCAGGTCCGCCGCCTCTGTGGGCCTACCTGGTCGCTGCCGCCTTTTACCGCCGCCGCCTCGCCGCTGTTGCTCCACCCAGGTCCGCCGCCTCTGTGGGCCTACCTGGTCGCTGCCGCCTTTTACCGCCGCCGCCTCGCCGCTGTTGCTCCACCCAGGTCCGCCGCCTCCAACCAGATCAGTCAGGAAGACATTACATCAAACTGACTGACCTGGTTGGATATGATTGCCGTGATTTTCTCTCTGCCGAGGTGTGATAAAGGGCAGTCAGAAAGATTAACTGTAGTCGTCTGGCATTGTTCTCTGCACAGGCATTGTTCTCTGTCTATATATGCTGTGCCCATTTGTATTCCTTCACTTCACTGACGAAGGAGCAGCCGCTCCGAAAGCTTGTGATTTCAAATAAAACTGTTGGACTATAACCTGGTGTTGTGCGACTTCTCACTTTTGTCCACCCCAGTCCAACACCGGCATCTCCGCATCCTTCCAGGTGAAACAGCGATTTACTTGTACTACTATCAATTTAATATACTGTATTCGCTGCTCACGATGTGGTCTCCCCTACATTGCGGAGACCAAACGCAGATTGGTTGATCGCTTTGTGGAACACCTCCGTTCAATCCGCAAGCGTGACCCTGAGCTTCCGGTCGCAGGCCATTTAATTCTCCGCCCAACTTCCACTCTGACCTCTCTGTCCTCAGCCTCCTACACTGTTCCAATGAAGCTCAACGTAAGCTCGAGGAACAGCACCTCATCTTTTGAATAGACACTATACAGCCTTCTGGACTCAACATTGAGTTCAACAATTTCAGATCATAACCTCTGCCCCTGTTTTTTCGGACAGCAGCTGTTGATGATTCTGCCATTCCCATTTACACCTCTTCTAGACCCATCTTTTGTTTCTTTTCTTGCCCCATTACCACCCCATTTTGCCTTGCACCATCATCCCTTTTGTAATTTAATTACTCCTGTCTTCCATCCTATCTCGGACCTTCCCTTTTGTTCTTTCCTTCCCCTCCCCCCTTTCACTGCCTCTGTACTTGCTTAAAAACTGTTACATCTCCAACCTTTTCCAGTTCTGATGAAAGGTCAGCGACCTGAAATGTTAACTTTGTTCCTCTCTCCACATTTATTTCCAACAATTTCTGTTTCTATTTTAGCCACAACACTACCGTACCCACTACACTTTCAACCCCATATCCTCTCTATCACCAAGAGTGCCTACTTCCACCTCCATAACATCGCCCGTCTTCACCCTTGACTCAGCCCATCTGCTGCTGAAATCCTCATCCCTGCTTTTGTCACCTCCAGCCTCAAATATTCTAACGCTCTTCTGGACGGCCTCCCACGTTGCACTCTCCGTAAACTTGAGCTGATCCAAAACTCTGCTGCCCGTATCCTAACTCACACCAAGTCCCATTCACCCATCGGCCCTGTCACTGTCTATGCCCGGTCCACCAATGCCTCTCATTTAAAATCCTCATCCTTGTTTTCAAATCCGTCTATGGCCTTGCCGCTCCATATCACAGGAACCTCTTACAGCCTTTTGAGATCTCTGCGTTAGTCCGACTCTGGCCTCTTGTGCACCCTGCTCCCTCTGCCCCACCATTAGCAGCCGTGCCTTCAGCTGCCTAGGCCCCACTCCCAGAAATTCCCTCCCAATACGTCTTCACCTCACTCTCCTTTGTTTATGACACTCCTAGAAATCCAACACTTTCAACAAGCTTTAGTTCTCCTAATTTCTGCTTCATAGGTTGTGTCTGTTTTCCTTACTCCTCTGAAGTGCCTGGGGATGTTTTTCTGTATTAAAGGCGATATAGAAATGTATCAAATCTGTGCTCTACCTGCCATGGGAGTGTTTGATGAGACAGTGTAGAGGGAGCTTTACTCTGTATCTAACCCATGCTGTACCTGCCCTGGGAGTGTTTGATGGAACAGTGTAGAGGGAGCTTTACTCTGTATCTAACCCGTGCTCTACCTCCCCTGGGAGTGTTTGATGGACCAGTGTAGAGGGGGTTTTACTCTATCTATTCCATTCTGTACCTGCCTCTGAATTATTTGGATGGGACACTGTAGAGGGCGCTTTACTCTGTATCTAACCTATGCTTTTACATGTCCGGGTAGCATATGATGGGACAGTGTAGTAGTGGGTGTTTTACTCTGCATCTAACCCAGCAGGTGAGTGCAAAAGACAAGGCTGAAGCATTTGCAACCATCTTCAGCCAGAAGTGCCGAGTGGATGATCCATATCGGCCTCCTCCTGAGGTCCTCACCATCACAGAAGCCAGTCTTCAGCCAATTCGATTCACTCCACGTGATATCAAGAAACGGCTCAGCGCACTGGATACAGCAAAGGCTATGGGCCCTGACAACATCCCGGCTGTCGTGCTGAAGACTTATGCTGCAGAACTAGCCGCGCCTCTAACCAAGCTGTTCCAGTACCGCTACAACACTGGCATCTATCCGACAATGGAAAACTGCCCAGGTATGTCCTGTCCACAAAAAGCAGGACAAATCCAATCCGGCCAATTACCGCCCCATCAGTCTACTCTCAATCATCAGCAAAGTGATGGAAGGTGTCATCAACAGTGCTATCAAGTGGCATCACCAATAACCTGCTCACTGATGCCCAGTTTGGGTTCCGCCAAGACCACTCTGCTCCCGACCTCATTACAGCCTTGGTCCAAACATGGACAAAAGAGCTGAATTCCAGAGGTGAGGTGAGAGTGACTGCCCTTGACATCAAGGCAGCATTTGACAGTGTGTGGCATGAAGGAGCCCTCATAAAACTGAAGTCAATGGGAATCGGGGGGGAAAAACTCTCCACTGGCTGGAGTCATATCTAGCACAAAGGAAGATGGTTGTGGTGATTGAAGGTCACTCATCACAGCCGCAGGACATCGCTGCAGGAGTTCCTCAGGGCAGTGTCCTAGGCCCAACCATCTTCAGCTGCTTCATCAATGACCTTCCCTCCAACATAAGGTCAGAAATAGGGATGTTCGCTGATGACTGCATAGTGCTCAGTGCCATTCACAACTACTCAGATAATGAAGCAGTCCATGCCCGCATGCAACAGAACCTGGACGACGTTCAGGCTTGGGCTGATAAGTGGCAGGTAACATTCGCGCCACAGAAGTGAGACACTCACTGCTGAATACCTAGCCTCTGACCTGCTCTTGTTGCCACAGTATTTATCTGCCACTTAACTGATAAGTGGCAGGTAAATACTGTGGCAACAAGAGGTCAGAGGCTAGGTATTCAGCAGTGAGTGTCTCACTTCCTGACGCCCCAAAGCCTTTCCACCATCTACAAGGCACAAGTCAGGAGTGTGATGGAATACTCTCCACTTGCCTGGATGAGTGCAGCTCCAACAACACTCAAGAAGCTCAACACCATCCAGGACAAAGCAGCCTGCTTGATTGACACCCCATCTACCAACTTAAACATTCACTTCCTCCACCACCGGCGTACCGTGGCTGCAGTGTGTACCATCTACAAGATGCACAGCAGCAACTCGCCAAGGCTTCTTCAATAGCACCTCCCAAACCCGCAACCTCTACCACCTAGAAGGGCAAGGACAGCAGGCGCATGGGGACACCACCCCCTCGAAGTTCCCCTCCAAGTCACACACCATCCTGACTTAGAAGTATATCGCCGATCCTTCATCGTCGCTGGGTCGAAATCCTGGAACTCCCTCCCAAACAGCACTGTGGGAGTACCTTCACCACACGGACTGCAGCGGTTCAAGAAGGCGACTCATCACCACCTTCTCGAGATCAATTCGGGATGGGCAATAAATGCTGGCCTTGCCAGCGACGCCCACATCCCATAAACGAATTAAAAAAAGCATACCTGTGAGTGTTTAATGGGATAGTTTAGAGGGAGCTTTACACTGTATCTAACCCTTGCCTTACCTATCCTGGGATTGTTTGATGGGACAGTGTAGAGGGAGCTTTATTCTGTATCTAACCCATACTGTACCTGAAATAAAAACAGAAAATGCTGGAAATACTCAGCAGGTCAGGCAGCATCTGTGGAGAGAGAAACAGAGTTAATGTTTCAGATCGATGACCTTTTGTCAGACCATGCTGTACCTATCTGCCCTGGGAGTGTTTGGTGGGACAGTGTAGAGGGAGCAATACTCTATCTAACCCGTGCTGTACCTTCCCTGGGAGTGTTTGATGGGACAGTGCAGAGGGAGCTTTACTCTGTATTCTAAAAGCCACGCTGTACCTGAAATAAAAACCGAAAATGCTGGAAATACTCAGCAAGTCAGGCAGCATCTGTGGAGAGAGAAACAGAGTTAATGTTTCAGGTCGATGACCTTTCATCAGATCATGCTGTACCTGACCTGGGTGTGTTTTATGGGGCTGTGTAGAGGGAGCAGTACTCTGTATCGAACCCATGCTGTACTTTCCCTTGGAGTGTTTGATGGGACAGTGCAGAGGGAGCTTTACTCTCTCTGTACCTGTCCTGGGAGTGTTTGATGCCTATACTGGGTGCCTGTAATGGGAACTGTTCTTTCCTTGTAGTGACCACCCTCACATTGTTGAGTGTGAATATCATTGATGAAGGTAAATCGATGTTCTTTCCCGTTCACCTGCAGAGACTTTCCGCAGCTGAATGAGAAGAATGTGGAGAGCAATAACCAGATGGCGTTCGACATTGCCGAGCGGGAGTTTGGAATTTCCCCCATAATGACAGGGAAGGAGATGGCATCGGTGGGTGAGCCAGACAAACTGAGCATGGTCATGTACCTATCGCAGTTCTACGAAATGCTCAAGGACACGACCCCAGAGGGTGAGCAGATACTGTACAGAGCAGATAGTTTTGTTAAATTTACAGTGCCTACCTTTGGAGACAGATTACAATAAGGAGGTGTTGTTTGTAACCCAGCGTTTGGTCCCCAGTGAGCTGTCAGTGTGAAGCGGTGCTGTTTCAATTGATGGGCAGGCTCGGAGGAGCCAGTGCTCTTCTCAATAGTCCTTTCCTTTGACGTGTGCTCAAACACCACATTCCTTGCCAAGTATCACAGGCTAAAGAAGTCAACTGATACCTCACGACACTGCCCATTCCTCATGTCTAAGTGACGGCAGGAGGTTCACCCATTCACATCGTTAATGTGAACTTTTCCCAGTGTATATGGGCCCTTGGTAACTAGAGGTGGTTAATGAGAACTTTTACCCGTGTATATGGACCTTTTGTAACGGGAGGGGAGAGGGTACAGAAGAGATTTACTAGAATGGTTCCAGGGATGAGGGATTACAATTACGTGGAGTGACTGGAGAAGCTGGAGTTGTTCTCCTTACCGCAGAGAAGGTTAAGAGTAGATTTGATAGAGATGTTTAAAATCATGAAGGGTTTAGATAGAGTAAATAAAGAGAAACTGTTTCCAATGGCTGAAGGGTCGATAACCAGAGGGCACAGATTTAAGGTGATTGGCAAAAGAACCTGAGGCGACATGAGGAAAAACTTTTTTATGCAATGAGTGGTTAGAATTTGGAATGCAGTGCATGATAGGGTGGTGGATACAGATTCAATTGTTGTCTTCAAAAGGAAATGGGATAAATACTTGAAGGTGAAAAAATTGCAGGGATATGGGTAAAGTGTGGGGGGGGTGGGGAAAGAGTGTGATTAACTGGACTGCTATTCGAAAGAGCCGGCACAGACTCGATGGGCCGAATGGCCTCCTTCTGTGCTGTACTATTCTATGATTACATGATACAAGTGTATATGGGCCCTCGGTAACTAGTGGGGGAGTTAATGTGAACTTTTAGAATCCTAGAATCATGGGATGTAATTTTAACCCCCAAAAACTGGTGGATTTGGGTCAAGTGGGATGTTAAAATGTTAAAGATCTCAAACTCAAACCCAACCTGCCCATTTCTGGTTTTAATGGAGGTTGGACGGGGGTGGGTGGGATGCGGGCAACCAATCATGAACATCTCATCCTCAATGATGGCGGAGCCCAGCATGTGAGTGCAAAAGGCAAGACTGAAGGGTTTGCAACCATCTTCAGCTAGAAGTGCCGAGTGGATGATCCTGAGGTCCCCACCATCACAGAAGCCAGTCTTCAGGCAATTCGATTCACTTCACATGATATCAAGAAATTGCCGAGCGCATTGCCTATGGGCCCTGACAACATGCTGGCTGTAGTGCTGAAGACTTGTGCTCCAGAACTAGCCGTGCCTCTAGCCAATCTGTTCCAGTACAGCTACAACACTGGCATCCACCTGACAATGTGGAAAACTGCCCAGGTATGTCCTGTCCACAAAAAGCAGAACAAATCCAATCTGGCCAATTACCCCCTCCACCCCCGGACAGTCTACTCTCAATCATCAGCAAAGTGATGGAAGTTGTCGTCAACAGTGATCTCTGTTTGCAGTCAACCTCTTTCCTTCTATGGTTCACAACAACACGTTTCGAGTAAGCACCAGACCCTTCATAGTGTAGTATACGGAACAGACTTTATTGATACACAGTACAGGTATTCAGCCTAACTGGATATAGAGAGTAGCTTTCTGGCTTTAAATTCAATCTTTCGAGCCCTCCAAAGAAATGCTGAAAACCATGCTCCTTTGTACAGGTCAAAGATAAGACCTCATGACCTACCTATTCCCAAATCCTTTGGAGACAGTCTGTTCATATAATTGTTTACTCCAAAGTTACTTCCCCATAACAAGACTTCCTGATGTAACAGTTCTTAAACCCTTTGAATAATTGACTTTATCAACCGTTATCCTTCTATACTATAGCTAATAGATTCCTCCTACCCATGTTTATTACCCTAGCCCCCTAAAGTTACACTTTAATCACTCATGGCTGACATCATCACGAACATTTGTTTCTTTTCGCAAACACTTTTCACATCAGAAGAAAAGCTATGAACCCTCTCACGACACCTCAAAGTCATCCTGTTTATATTGGAAAGCCCAATGCTCCAAGATATAAAGAAGTTTGACTGTTAATTTAACTCCCCAAGATGTAAACATGCATCACTCCACGATGTCCAACACTATCAAGCGGCACCTGCTCACTGATGCCCAGTTTGGGTTCCGCCAGGACCACTTGGCTCCAGACCTCATTACAGCCTTGGTGCAAACATGGACAAAAGAGCTGATTTCCAGAGATGAGGTGAGAGTGACTGCCCTTGACATCACGGCAACATTTGACAGAGTGTGGTACCAAGGATCCCTAGTAAAATTGAAGTCAATGGGAATCGGGGGGAACTCTCTACTGGGTGGAGTCATACCTAGCCCTAAGGAAGATGGTCGTGGTTGTTGGAGGCCAAGATCAGAAGTAGGGATTTTCGCTGATGATTGCAGCGTTCAGTTCTATTTGCAACTCCTCAGATAATGAAGCAGTCTGTGCCCGCATGCCTCAAGACCTGGACAACATCTAGACTTGGGCTGATAAGTGACAAGTAGCATTCCCCCCACACAAGTGCCGAGCAGTAGCCATCTCCAACAAGCGAGAGTCTGACCACCGCCCCTTGACATTCAACTGCATTACCATCGCCGAATCCCCCAGTATCAACAGCCTGGGGGTCACCATTGACCGGAAACCTAACGACCAGTCACGCACATACTGTGGTTACAAGAATTCTACGGTGAGTGACTCACTTCTTGGCTCCTCAAAGTCCTTCCAACTGCAAGGCACAAATAAGGAGTGTGATGGAATACTCTCCACTTGCCTGGATGAGTGCAGCTCCAACAACACTCAAGAAGCTGAACACCATCCAGGACAAAGCAGCCTGCTTGCTCGGCAACCCACTGACCACTTTAAACATTCACTCCCTCCACCACCGGCGCACCATGGCTGCAGTATGTACCATCTACAAGATACACTGCAGCAACTCGCCAAGGCTTCTTTGACAGCACCTCCCAAATCGCGACCTCTACCACCTAGAAGGACAAGGGCAGTAGGCACGTGGAAACACCACCACCTCCAAGTTCCCCTCCAAGTCACACCATCCTGACTTGGACATATATTGCTGTTCCTTCATCGTCACTGGATCAAAATCCTGGAACTCCCTCCCTAACAGCACTGTGGGAGTACCTTCACCACGCAGACTGTAGCGGTTCAAGAAGGTGGCTTGCCACCACCTTCTCAAGGGCAATTAGGGATGGGCAATAAATGCTGGTCTTGCCAGCGACGCCCACATCCCGTGAATTAATAAATATAAAAAAAAGATTCCTGCTCCCAGGAGGTGGGTTGCTCATTGCTGAATGAGCCTGTGTGCCACAGATTTAATCTCACTTCCAGCTTTAATAGTGGCCGGCTGGGTTTCCTGGGCTAAAGGGAGGTGAGGACTGCACTATGGAAGAGGTAAGTGCCTTTCCAGCACTGCTTGTGGGCCAGGACGAGTAGGAGTACTTCCGCCGACCCCCCAGGCTAACCTGTTTCCCACTCCACGCCATCGGACCCTCCCCTTCCCCCACGATCACCGATCCCCGATCTGTTGCCGACCCCCCACAATCACCGACCCTCCAAGCCATGCTGTACCAAGCCCTCCCACCCCCCCCCCCTTCCTTGCAATGATACACCACAGAAGGAGGCCATTCAGCCCTTCGTGCCTGTGTCAGCTCTTTGGTAGAGCTATCCAATTAATCACAATCACCTGCTTTTTCCCCATAAGCCGTGTAAATTTTTTTCCCCTTGAGTGTTTATCAATTCCCTTTTCAAAGTTACTATTGAATCTGCTTCCACCACCTACTCGGAGCTCTGACACGGTAAGAGTGCCCCAGGTGGGCCGAGGAAACGCTTCAAGGACACCCTCAAAGCCTCCTTGAAAAAGTGCAACATCCCCACCGACACCTGGGAATCCCTGGCCCAAGACCGCACAAAGTGGAGGAGAAGCATCCGGGAAGGCGTCGAACACCTCGAGTCTCTTCGCCAGGAGCAGGCGGAAGGAACGCACGTCAACCCAAGCACCCCACCCCCCCCGCCCCTTCAACCACCGTCAGCCCCACCTGTGACAGAGACTGTAGGCCCCGCATTGGACTCATCAGTCACCTGAGAACTCATTTTTAGTGTGGAAGCAAGTCATCCTCGGTTCCGAGGGACTGCTTAAGAAGAAGAAGGCAGTGCATTCCAGATCACAACAACTCGCTGTGTAAAAAAATGTTTCCTCATGTGGCCTCTGGCTCTTTTGCCAATCACCTTCAATCTGTGTCCTCTGGTTATCGACCCTTCTGCTACTGGAAACAGTTTCTCTTTATTTACTCTATCAAAACCCTTCATGATTTTGAACACCTGCTAAATGCCACTTTAACCTTCTCTGCTCTAAGGAGAACAACCCCAGCTTGTCCAGTCTCTCTACATAACTGAAGTTCCTCATCCCTGGAAATATTCTAGTAAATAAAACAGGGGAGCTGGAGGCAATCATGCGTTGGGAGGAACCAGACATAGTAGGGATTACTGAGACATGGCTACAGAAAAATCAGGACTGGGAATTAAACATTGCAGAGTATAACTTATTTAGAAAAGATAGAGAGGATTAAAGGGGAGGTGGAGCAGCTGTACTTATTAGGGATAACATAATGGCAATAGAAAAAAGGGATGTAGATATCAGCAAGACAAAAATAGAATCCATATGGATAGAGATAAAAGGTAATAAAGGATCAATCACCCTAATAGGCGTAGTCTACAGACCACCTAATAATGGAAAGGAGGTGGAGGAAGAACTATACAGACAAATTAGAGAAATTAGTAAAAAACATAGAATAATAATCATGGGAGATTTCAACTACCCTGATATTAATTGGACAGAAGAGGTAGGTAAAGGGGAGTTCCTACAATGTGTACAGGACTCCTTTCTAACCCAATATGTAAAACAGCCAACAAGGCAGGATTCGCTATTGGATCTAGTTATGGGGAATGAGCTAGAGCAGATAAGAGAAGTAAAAGTAGGGGAACCTATAGGCAATAGTGACCATAATATAATACGCTTTAAGATGACAATAGAGAAGGACATAAGAATGACAAAAACCAAGTTAATAGATTGGAGAAAAGCTGATTTTGAGGGGCTGAGAATAGAACTTGGGAAGATAAAATGGGCAACAATATTGGCAAACAATGATGTAGAATGACAATGGGAAACATTTAAAATGGTGTTCAACAGAGTGCAGGAAAAATATATTACGCTAAAAGGAAAGAACAAACTAAACACTAATGAGACTCCATGGATGAATAAAGACATAAGGAAACAATTGAGGGCAAGGAAAGGGGCATACATTAAGTACTTAGACAGCATAGGAGTGCATGATAAGAGAGAATATGAAGGGATTAGGAGAGAAGTCAAAAAACCAATTAGGAAGTCAAAGAGGAACTATGAAATTAAATTATCAAGGAACATAAAGCAAAATAGTAAAATATTTTACAGGCACATCATTTAAAAAAAAGGTTGGGCTGGGAATAGGGCCATTAAGGGATAGACAGGATAATACCACAGGTAACGATAGGGAGATGGCAGAAATATTAAATCATTATTTCGCTTTGGTATTTATCAGGGAGATAGAACAGGTGGACATGACATTGGATGATGAGATGAGTAAGGAGATAAGTGCATTTAAAATAAAAAAGGGGATATATTAAATAAACTAATCAAACTCAAAGAGGATAAAACCCCTGGGTTGCATCCACGCATTTTAAAAGAATCTAGGGAAGATATAGCAGAGGCATTACTACACATATTTAGTAAATTGTTAGAAAAAGGTGTAGTGCCAGAGGACTGGCTGATAGCTAACGTAATACTTATATTTAAGAAGGGGGATAGAACATGTCCAGGGAATTATAGACCAGTCAGCTTAACATCAGTGGTAGGAAAAATAATGGAATTCCGACTAAAGGAGAGAATAGAAGAACATCTAGAAACAAAAAGTATAATAATAAATAGTCAGCATGGATTTCAAAAGGGAAAGTCTTGCTTGACCAACCTTATTGAATTTTTTGAAGAGGTAACAGAGAGAGTAGACAATGGTAATGCAGTAGATGTAATTTATCTAGATTTTCAAAAGGCCTTCGATAAGGTACCCCATTATAGACTAATGAATAAAGTCAGAGAATGCGGAGTCGGGACAAGTAGCAGAATGGATTGCTAGCTGGCTTCAAGACAGAAAGCAGAGAGTTGGAGTAAAGGTAGCTATTCACAGTGGCAGAAGGTGGGTAGTGGTGTTCCACAAGGATCAGTGCTGGGACCACTGCTGTTCACAATTTACATTAACGATTTAGACTTAGGAATCAAAAACACAATTTCTAAATTTGCGGATGACACCAAATTGGGGGGGATAGTCAATACTGAGGAGGACTGCAACAAATTACAGGAGGACATTAATAAACTTGTAGAATGGGCAAATAATTGGCAAATGAAGTTCAACACAGATAAATGTGATGTATTACATTTTGATAGGAAGAATAGGGAGGTCATTTATCACTTGGAGGGTGCGAGTCTAGGTGGGGTAGAGGAGCAAAGTGATCTTGGAGTCCAAATACACAAATCACTAAAAGTTGCGCCACAGGTTAGCAAGGCCATTAAAAATGCAAACCAAGCACTCGGGTTTATTTCTAGCGGGATAGAATTGAAAAGTAGGGAAGTTATACTAAACCTGTATCGAACCTTGGTTGGACCATACTTGGAGCACTGTGTGCAGTTCTGGTCGCCATATTATAAAAAGGATATAGAGGCACTGGAGAGGGTGCAGAGAAGATTTACATGGATGATACCAGAAATGCGAGGGTATACATATCAGGAAAGGATGAACAGGCTGGGTCTCTTTTCTCTTGAAAAAAGAAGGTTGAGGGGTGACCTAATAGAGGTCTATAAAATTATGAAAGGTTTTGATAGAGTGGATACAGAGAGAATATTTCCACTTATGGGGAAGAGCATAACTAGAAGCCATCAATATAAGATAGTCGCCAAGAAATTCAATAGGGAATTCAGAAGAAGCTTCTTTACCCAGAGAGTGGTGAGAATGTGGAACTCGCTACCACAAGGAGTGGTTGAAGCGAATAGTATAGATGCATTTAAGGGGGGGGGGGCTGGACAAACATATGAGGGAGAAGGGGATAGAGGGTTATGTTGATCGATTTAGATGAGGAAAGACGGGAGGAGGCTCGAGTGGAGCATAAACACCGGCATGGACTGGTTGGGCTGAATGGCCTGTTTCTGTATATCCTATGTAATGTATGTATGTAAATCTCCTCTGCACCCTCTCCAAGGCCTTGACATCCTTCTAAAGTGTGGTGCCCAGAATTGAACAGAATTCAAGCTTGACATTATGCCCTGTGTACCCACTCGTTTTACCAGTGTATATGGGCTCTCTGTAACTGGAGATGGGTAATGTGAACTTTTACCAGTGTATATGTACCCTCGGTAACTAGATGTGGTTTTTGTGAACTTTTACCAGTGCTCTCTGTAACTAGAAGTTATTAATGAGATACAAGGAGCACAGAGGACTACGGGAGTCAAACAGCATTAGAATAAAGTGTAATTCAAAAATAGTAGGGATCCGACAAGGGGGAAATGTGAGTTAGACTAGGATGGGTTTAGGATGGGTGCATGTGCATAACTACCCCAGTGTGGTAAATAAAGTTGGTGAGCTGCAGGCACAAGTTGCCACATGGGATTATGATATAGGGGCAATAATGGAGGTCTGGCTCAAACACTGGGAGGAATGGGCACTTAATATTCCTGGCTACAAAATATTCAGGAAAGATAGAGAAGGAAGAAAAGGAGTGGGGAGCAGTTGGCAGTAATGATCAAAGATAATGTTACAGCACTGGAAAGGGTTGATGTAGATGAGAGTTGAAAGACAGAATTAATTTGTTTAGAATTAAGGAACAATACGCTTTTACACTGCTGAGTGTATACTACAGGCCACCAAATAGTGGGAAGGAGATAGGGGAGCAAATTTGCAGGCAAATTGCAGAAAGATTCAACAACTTTAGGGTTGTGATAATGGGGGACATCAGTTATCCTAATATAGACTGAGAAAATAGAAGTGTAAAGGACAAAGAGGTGTGGGGAATTCCTGAAACGTGTACAAGATAATTTTCTTATTCAGTGTGTTTCCAACCCAACGAGAAAGGAAGCAGTGCTGGATCTGGTTCTGGGGAATGAAGTGGTGCAAGTGGAGCATGTTTCAATGGGAGAGCATTTGGGAAACAGTGATCACAATGTCATTAAGTTCAGAGTAGTTATGGAAAAGGACCAGGAAAAATCATATGTGAAAATACACAACTGGAGGAGGGCTAATTTCAGTGAGTTGAAAAGGGATCTGGCCCAGGTGGATTGGAGTCAGAGATTGGCAGGTAAAACAGTAATTAGGCAATGGGAGGCCTTCAAAGAGGAGATAGTTCAGGTACAGACTAGACACATTCTCACAAGGGGGAAAGGAAGAGCATCCAAAGCAAGAGCTCCCTGGATGACTAAAGAAATAGAGATTAAAATGAAATAGAAAAAGAAAGCTTCCGATAAATATCAGGTTTATAATTCAGTAGAGAACCAAGCTGAATATAGAAAGTACAGAGGAGAACTGAAAAAGGAAATAAGAGGGGCAAAGAGAGAGTATGAGAATAGATTAGCGGGAAACATAAAATGGAACCCAAAAGTCTTCTAGAAACAGATAAATTGTAACAGGGTAGTCAAAGGAAGGGCGGGCCCGATTAGGGACCAAAAAGGAGATCTTCTAGTGGAGGCTGAGGCACTAAATGAGTACTTTGCATCTGTCTGCACTAAAGAAGAGGATGCTGCCAATTTCACAGAAAAAGAGGAGGTAGTAGAGGAATTGGATAGGATAAAAATAGAGATAATTAAAAGGTTGGCAGTCCTCAAAGTAGAAAAGTCACCCGGTCTGGATGGAATGCAGCTGAGGTTGCTGAGGGAAGTAAGGGTGGAAATTGCAGAGGCTCTGGTCACGATCTTCCAATTTTCCTTAGATATGGGAGTGATGCCAGGGGACTGGAGGATTGCAAATGTTACACCCCTGTTTAAAAAAGGGGAGAGGGATAAACCTGGCAACTAACAGGCCAGTCAGCCTAACGTCAGTGTTGTTGAAACTTTTAGAGACAATAATCCGGGACAAAATTAATTGGCACTTGGAAAAATATGGGTGAATAAATGAAAGTTAATTAATAAAAAATTTAATAAATCTGCCCACTATTCTAAGATCACCCAGGATGCCAAAAATAACACCAGGCTTCTCTTCACCACTTACCATCTTCTCAAACCACCCTCCCCATCCTCCTGCTCCCTCACCTCCAACATTGAATGTGAGGAGCTCGTGGACTTCTTTGTTAAAAAGATCGACACCATCCGTTCAACTGCTTCTGCTTTCAATTCTCTTCCCCTAGCCCACCAGACCTAACTTCCTTTCCGTTTTCCCTGTGCCCTAACCCTAAATTTGCATATTTCTCTCCTCTCTCTCACCCCTTGCCCTTTCAAAGCTCATTTTGTCAATGAGAACGGCCTCCTGCTCTCTCGACCCTATTCCTACTAAATTGCTGACAACCCAACTCTCCTTCCTGGCTCCCATGTTAGCAGATATTGTTAACGGTTCTCTCTCCTTCGGTATTGTCCTCTTTTCCTTCAAATCTGCCGTCATCACCCCTCTCAAAAAAAAACCCTCGACCCCTCCGTCCTTGTAAACTATCGCCCCATCTCCAACCTCCTTTTCCTCTCCAAAGTTCTTGAAATTGTTGTCGCCTCCCAAATCCGTGCCCATCTTTCCCAGAACTCAGTGTTTGAATCCCTTCAATCAGTCAGCACTGTCACCTCTGGTGTCCCCCAAGGATCTATTCTTGGCCCCCTCCTATTTCTCAGCTACATGCTGCCCTTCGGTGACATCATCCAGCAACACACCGTGAGTTTTCACATGAACACTGATGATACCCAGCTCTACCTCCCCTCCACCATCTCTATACTATCAGACTGCTTGTCCGACATCCAGCACTGGATGAGTAGAAATTTCCTCCCATTAAATATCGGGAAGACCGAAGCCATTGTCTTCGGTTCACACCACAAACTCCATTCCCTTTCCACTGACTCGATCTCTCTCCCCGCCAACTGTCTAAGGCTGACCAAGTCTGTCCACAACCTTGGTGTCGTATTTGATCACGAATTGAGCTTCCGACCTCTTATCCGTTCTATCACTAAGACCGCCCATTTCCACCTTCGTAATATCACCCGTCTCCGCTCTTACCTCAACTTATCTGCTGCTGATGCCCTCATCCATGCCTTTGTTACCTCTAGACTTGACTATTCCAATGCACTCCTGGCTAGCCTCCCTAGTTCTACCCTCCATAAACTTGAGGTCATCCAAAACTCGCACCAAGTCCCGCTCACCCATCTCCCCTGTGCTTGCTGACCTACATTGGCTCCCAGTTAAGCAACACCTTGATTTTAAAATTTTCATTCCCGTTTTCAAATCCCTCCATGGCCTTGCCCCTCCTTATATCTGTAATCTCCTCCAGCCCTATAATCCCCTAGACCTCTGCGCTCCACCTATTCTGGACTTTTGAACATCCCTGATTCTAAATGTTCTATCATTGGTGGTCGTGCCTTCAGCTGCCTGGGTCCTAAGCCCTGGAATTCCCTCGCTAAATCTCTCCGCCTCTCTACTTCTCTTTCCTCCTTTAAGACTCTTTAAAACCTATCTCTTTGACCAAGCTTTTGGTCCTCTGCCCTAACATCTCCTTATGTGGCTCGGTGTCACATTGTTTTTTTTTTGGTAACACTCCTGTGAAGCGCCTTGGGATGTTTTATTACGTTAAAGGCGCTATATAAATATAAATTGTTGTTGTTGTTGAAAGCAGGCAGGGATTTGTTAAAGGCAAATCATGCTTGACTAACTTGATTGAGTTCTTTAATGAAGTAACGGAGAGGGTGGTTGAGGGTCGTGCAGTTGATGTCATGCATATGGACTTTCAAAAAGCGTTTGATAATCTACCACAAAATAAACTTGTTAGCATAATTGAAGCCCATGGGATTAAAGGGGCATGGCTACATGGCTATAAAATTGATTAAGAGACAGAAAGCAGAGTAGAGGTTAACGATTGTTTTTCAGACTGGAGGGAAGTGTGCAGTGGTGTCCCTCAGCGGTGGTGTTAATGAGAACCTTTACCAGTGTGTATGGGCCCTCTGTAACTAGAGGGGGCGTGAATGAGACTATTCTCTGTTATTAAGTTACTGATTGGCCGATGGGTAGGTTTGTGACCTGCTGCGGGAGATTCAATCTCTTCAGTTCAGTGCCGGTGGTCACTAGGTGCACTTCAAATTATTTATCGGCTTTCGTTTCTCCTTCACAGAATACCTGCTGGGTTTTCACGATAAGTCCAACATTGTGGCTGCCACAAAGTCACCCATCTCATTCTTCAGCAGGCTGGGACAAACCATCACTCGCAAGCGGGGACCAAAGGTAAGCTGCTGGGAGGACAGGAGCGGTTGGGGTGAGTGGAACCAGGGCCTCCGATGGGTCATTGTTGAGTCTTGTTGTGAGCAAAGTGGAAAAAAGAACTGAGACGTCTGGTTCAACCAGGAAGTAATGATTCAATTAATTCCGAGTCTTGGTTTTAAAAAGCAGTGGACTGTAGGAGAGGGATAAGGAGTTTCACTGTTGGAGGGCATGCTGTCCAGGAGGAGTGGCTGTGCAGAGAATGGATATCAGACTGACGGTGCGAGACGGCGACTAAAAGAGGAGCAGGCAACCAGCCCAGGGAACTGTAACATGCAGTGTGTTGACACCTGTCCACAATCCTCACTGTGATCACACCTGTCCACAATCCTCACTGTGATCACACCTGTCCACAATCCTCACTGTGATCACACCTGTCCACTATCCTCACTGTGATCACACCTGTCCACAATATCACTGTGATCACACCTGTCCACAATATCACTGTGATCACACCTGTCCACAATATCACTGTGATCACACCTGTCCACAATATCACTGTGATCACACCTGTCCACTATCCTCACTGTGATCACACCTGTCCACAATATCACTGTGATCACACCTGTCCACAATATCACTGTGATCACACCTGTCCACTATCCTCACTGTGATCACACCTGTCCACAATATCACTGTGATCACACCTGTCCACAATCCTCACTGTGATCACACCAGTCCACAATCCTCACTGTGATCACACCTGTCCACAATCCTCACTGTGATCACACCTGTCCACAATATCACTGTGATCACACCTGTCCACAATACTCACTGTGATCACACCTGTCCACAATCCTCACTGGGATCACACCTGTCCACAATCCTCACTGGGATCACACCTGTCCACAATCCTCACTGTGATCACACCTGTCCACAATATCACTGATCACACCTGTCCCCTCTCCTCACTGTGATCACAGCTGTCCACTATCCTCACTGTGATCACACCTGTCCACTATCCTCACTGTGATCACACCTGTCCACAATATCACTGTGATCACAGCTGTCCACTATCCTCACTGTGATCACACCTGTCCACTATCCTCACTGTGATCACACCTGTCCACAATATCACTGTGATCACAGCTGTCCACTATCCTCACTGTGATCACACCTGTCCACAATCCTCACTGTTATCACACCTGTCCACAATCCTCACTGTGATCACACCTGTCCACAATCCTCACTGTGATCACACCTGTCCACTGTCCTCACTGTGATCACACCTGTCCACTGTCCTCACTGTGATCACACCTGTCCACTGTCCTCACTGTGATCACACCTGTCCACTGTCCTCACTGTGATCACACCTGTCCACTGTCCTCACTGTGATCGCACCTGTCCACTGTCCTCACTGTGATCGCACCTGTCCACAATATCACTGTGATCACACCTGTCCACAATATCACTGTGATCACACCTGTCCACAATATCACTGTGATCACACCTGTCCACAATCCTCACTGTGATCACACCTGTCCACTATCCTCACTGTGATCACACCTGTCCACTATCCTCACAGTGATCACACCTGTCCACTATCCTCACTGTGATCACACCTGTCCACAATATCACTGTAATCACACCTGTCCACAATATCACTGTAATCACACCTGTCCACTATCCTCACTGTGATCACACCTGTCCACTATCCTCACTGTGATCACACCTGTCCACAATATCACTGTGATCACACCTGTCCACAATCCTCACTGTGATCGCACCTGTCCACAATATCACTGTGATCACAGCTGTCCACTATCCTCACTGTGATCACACCTGTCCACTATCCTCACTGTGATCACACCTGTCCACTATCCTCACTGTGATCACACCTGTCCACAATATCACTGTGATCACACCTGTCCACAATATCACTGTGAACACACCTGTCCACAATATCACTGTGATCACACCTGTCCACTATCCTCACTGTGATCACACCTGTCCACTATCCTCACTGTGATCACACCTGTCCACTATCCTCACTGTGATCACACCTGTCCACTATCCTCACTGTGATCACACCTGTCCACTATCCTCACTGTGATCACACCAGTCCACAATCCTCACTGTGATCACACCTGTCCACTATCCTCACTGTGATCACACCTGTCCACAATCCTCACTGTGATCACACCTGTCCACAATCCTCACTGTGATCACACCTGTCCACAATCCTCACTGTGATCACACCTGTCCACTATCCTCACTGTGATCACACTTGTCCACTATCCTCACTGTGATCACACCTGTCCACAATATCACTGTGATCACAGCTGTCCACTATCCTCACTATGATCACACCTGTCCACTATCCTCACTGTGAGCACACCTGTCCACAATTCGCACTGTAATAACACCTGTCCACTATCCTCACTGTGATCACACGTGTCCACAATCCTCACTGTGATCACACCTGTCCACTATCCTCACTGTGATCACACCTGTCCACAATCCTCACTGTGATCACACCTGTCCACTGTCCTCACTGTGATCACACCTGTCCACAATATCACTGTGATCACACCTGTCCACTGTCCTCACTGTGATCACACCTGTCCACAATCCTCACTGTCATCGCACCTGTCCACAATATCACTGTGATCACACCTGTCCACAATATCACTGTGATCACACCTGTCCACAATATCACTGTGATCACACCTGTCCACTATCCTCACTGTGATCACACCTGTCCACAATTCGCACTGTGATAACACCTGTCCACTATCCTCACTGTGATCACACCTGTCCACTATCCTCAGTGATCACACCTGTCCACTATCCTCAGTGATCACACCTGTCCACAATCCTCACTGTGATCACACCTGTCCACAATCCTCACTGTAATCACACCTGTCCACAATCCTCACTGTGATCACACCTTTCCACTGTCCTCACTGTGATCACACCTGTCCACAATATCACTGTGATCACACCTGTCCACTGTCCTCACTGTGATCACACCTGTCCACTGTCCTCACTGTGATCACACCTGTCCACAATCCTCACTGTGATCACACCTGTCCACAATATCACTGTGATCACACCTGTCCACAATATCACTGTGATCACACCTGTCCACAATATCACTGTGATCACACCTGTCCACAATATCACTGTGATCACACCTGTCCACAATATCACTGTGATCACACCTGTCCACAATATCACTGTAATCGCACTTGTCCACTATCCTCACTGTGATCACACCTGTCCACTATCCTGACTGTGATCACACCTGTCCACTATCCTCACTGGGATCACACCTGTCCAGTATCCTCACTGTGATCACACCTGTCCACTATCCTCACTGTGATCACACCTGTCCACTATCCTCACTGTGATCAAACCTGTCCCCTCTCCTCACTGTGATCACACCTGTCCACTATCCTCACTGTGATCACACCTGTCCACAATATCACTGTGATCACAGCTGTCCACTATCCTCACTGTGATCACACCTGTCCACTATCCTCACTGTGATCACACCTGTCCACAATTCGCACTGTGATAACACCTGTCCACTATCCTCACTGTGATCACACCTGTCCACAATCCTCACTGTGATCACACCTGTCCCCTCTCCTCACTGTGATCACACCTGTCCACAATCCTCACTGTGATCACACCTGTCCACAATCTTCACTGTGATCACACCTGTCCACTGTCCTCACTGTGATCACACCTGTCCACAATATCACTGTGATCGCACCTGTCCACAATATCACTGTGATCACACCTGTCCACAATATCACTGTGATCACAGCTGTCCACTATCCTCACTGTGATCACACCTGTCCACTATCCTCACTGTGATCACACCTGTCCACAATATCACTGTGATCACAGCTGTCCACTATCCTCACTGTGATCACACCTGTCCACAATCCTCACTGTGATCACACCTGTCCACAATCCTCACTGTGATCACACCTGTCCACTGTCCTCACTGTGATCACACCTGTCCACTGTCCTCACTGTGATCACACCTGTCCACTGTCCTCACTGTGATCACACCTGTCCACTGTCCTCACTGTGATCACACCTGTCCACTGTCCTCACTGTGATCACACCTGTCCACTGTCCTCACTGTGATCGCACCTGTCCACAATATCACTGTGATCACACCTGTCCACAATATCACTGTGATCACACCTATCCACAATATCACTGTGATCACACCTGTCCACAATCCTCACTGTGATCACACCTGTCCACTATCCTCACTGTGATCACACCTGTCCACTATCCTCACAGTGATCACACCTGTCCACTATCCTCACTGTGATTACACCTGTCCACAATATCACTGTAATCACACCTGTCCACAATATCACTGTAATCACACCTGTCCACTATCCTCACTGTGATCACACCCGTCCACTATCCTCACTGTGATCACACCTGTCCACAATATCACTGTGATCACACCTGTCCACAATCCTCACTGTGATCGCACCTGTCCACAATATCACTGTGATCACAGCTGTCCACTATCCTCACTGTGATCACACCTGTCCACTATCCTCACTGTGATCACACCTGTCCACAATATCACTGTGAACACACCTGTCCACAATATCACTGTGATCACACCTGTCCACTATCCTCACTGTGATCACACCTGTCCACTATCCTCACTGTGATCACACCTGTCCACTATCCTCACTGTGATCACACCTGTCCACTATCCTCACTGTGATCACACCTGTCCACTATCCTCACTGTGATCACACCAGTCCACAATCCTCACTGTGATCACACCTGTCCACTATCCTCACTGTGATCACACCTGTCCACAATCCTCACTGTGATCACACCTGTCCACAATCCTCACTGTGATCACACCTGTCCACTATCCTCACTGTGATCACACCTGTCCACTATCCTCACTGTGATCACACCTGTCCACAATATCACTGTGATCACAGCTGTCCACTATCCTCACTGTGATCACACCTGTCCACTATCCTCACTGTGAGCACACCTGTCCACAATTCGCACTGTAATAACACCTGTCCACTATCCTCACTGTGATCACACGTGTCCACAATCCTCACTGTGATCACACCTGTCCACTATCCTCACTGTGATCACACCTGTCCACAATCCTCACTGTGATCACACCTGTCCACAATCCTCACTGTGATCACACCTGTCCACAATCCTCACTGTGATCACACCTGTCCACAATCCTCACTGTGATCACACCTGTCCACTGTCCTCACTGTGATCACACCTGTCCACAATATCACTGTGATCACACCTGTCCACTGTCCTCACTGTGATCACACCTGTCCACAATCCTCACTGTCATCGCACCTGTCCACAATATCACTGTGATCACACCTGTCCACAATATCACTGTGATCACACCTGTCCACTATCCTCACTGTGATCACACCTGTCCACAATTCGCACTGTGATAACACCTGTCCACTATCCTCATTGTGATCACACCTGTCCACAATCCTCACTGTGATCACACCTGTCCACTATCCTCAGTGATCACACCTGTCCACTATCCTCAGTGATCACACCTGTCCACAATCCTCACTGTGATCACACCTGTCCACAATCCTCACTGTGATCACACCTGTCCACAATCCTCACTGTGATCACACCTTTCCACTGTCCTCACTGTGATCACACCTGTCCACAATATCACTGTGATCACACCTGTCCACTGTCCTCACTGTGATCACACCTGTCCACTGTCCTCACTGTGATCACACCTGTCCACAATCCTCACTGTGATCACACCTGTCCACAATATCACTGTGATCACACCTGTCCACAATATCACTGTGATCACACCTGTCCACAATATCACTGTGATCAAACCTGTCCACAATATCACTGTGATCACACCTGTCCACAATATCACTGTGATCACACCTGTCCACAATATCACTGTGATCGCACCTGTCCACAATATCACTGTGATCGCACCTGTCCACAATATCACTGTGATCGCACTTGTCCACTATCCTCACTGTGATCACACCTGTCCACTATCCTGACTGTGATCACACCTGTCCACTATCCTCACTGGGATCACACCTGTCCAGTATCCTCACTGTGATCACACCTGTCCACTATCCTCACTGTGATCACACCTGTCCACTATCCTCACTGTGATCACACCTGTCCCCTCTCCTCACTGTGATCACACCTGTCCACTATCCTCACTGTGATCACACCTGTCCACAATATCACTGTGATCACAGCTGTCCACTATCCTCACTGTGATCACACCTGTCCACTATCCTCACTGTGATCACACCTGTCCACAATTCGCACTGTGATAACACCTGTCCACTATCCTCACTGTGATCACACCTGTCCACAATCCTCACTGTGATCACACCTGTCCACTATCCTCAGTGATCACACCTGTCCACAATCCTCACTGTGATCACACCTGTCCACAATCCTCACTGTGATCACACCTGTCCACTGTCCTCACTGTGATCACACCTGTCCACAATATCACTGTGATCACACCTGTCCACAATATCACTGTGATCACACCTGTCCACAATATCACTGTGATCACACCTGTCCACTATCCTCACTGTGATCACACCTGTCCACTATCCTCACTGTGATCACACCTGTCCACTATCCTCACTGTGATCACACCTGTCCACTATCCTCACTGTGATCACACCTGTCCACTATCCTCACTGTGATCACACCTGTCCACTATCCTCACTGTGATCCCACCTGTCCACTATCCTCACTGTGATCACACCTGTCCACTATCCTCACTGTGATCACACCTGTCCCCTCTCCTCACTATGATCACACCTGTACACAATCCTCACTGTGATCACACCTGTCCACAATCCTCACTGTGATCACACCTGTCCACTGTCCTCACTGTGATCACACCTGTCCACAATATCACTGTGATCACACCTGTCCACTGTCCTCACTGTGATCGCACCTGTCCACAATATCACTGTGATCACACCTGTCCACAATATCACTGTGATCACACCTGTCCACAATATCACTGTGATCACACCTGTCCACAATCCTCACTGTGATCACACCTGTCCACTATCCTCACTGTGATCACACCTGTCCACAATTCGCACTGTGATAACACCTGTCCACTATCCTCACTGTGATCACACCTGTCCACAATCCTCACTGTGATCACACCTGTCCACTATCCTCAGTGATCACACCTGTCCACAATCCTCACTGTGATCACACCTGTCCACAATCCTCACTGTGATCACACCTGTCCACTGTCCTCACTGTGATCACACCTGTCCACAATATCACTGTGATCACACCTGTCCACTGTCCTCACTGTGATCACACCTGTCCACAATATCACTGTGATCACACCTGTCCACAATATCACTGTGATCACACCTGTCCACAATATCACTGTGATCACACCTGTCCACTATCCTCACTGTGATCACACCTGTCCACTATCCTCACTGTGATCACACCTGTCCACTATCCTCACTGTGATCACACCTGTCCACTATCCTCACTGTGATCACACCTGTCCACTATCCTCACTGTGATCACACCTGTCCACTATCCTCACTGTGATCACACCTGTCCACTATCCTCACTGTGATCACACCTGTCCCCTCTCCTCACTGTGATCACACCTGTCCACAATCCTCACTGTGATCACACCTGTCCACAATCCTCACTGTGATCACACCTGTCTACTGTCCTCACTGTGATCACACCTGTCCACAATATCACTGTGATCACACCTGTCCACTGTCCTCACTGTGATCGCACCTGTCCACAATATCACTGTGATCACACCTGTCCACAATCTCACTGTGATCACACCTGTCCACAATATCACTGTGATCACACCTGTCCACAATCCTCACTGTGATCACACCTGTCCACTATCCTCACTGTGATCACACCTGTCCACAATTCCTCACTGTGATCACACCTGTCCACTATCCTCACTGTGATCACACCTGTCCACAATCCTCACTGTGATCACACCTGTCCACTATCCTCACTGTGATCACACCTGTCCACAATCCTCACTGTGATCACACCTGTCCACAATCCTCACTGTGATCACACCTGTCCACTGTCCTCACTGTGATCACACCTGTCCACAATCTCACTGTGATCACACCTGTCCACTGTCCTCACTGTGATCACACCTGTCCACAATATCACTGTGATCACACCTGTCCACAATATCACTGTGATCACACCTGTCCACAATATCACTGTGATCACACCTGTCCACTATCCTCACTGTGATCACACCTGTCCACTATCCTCACTGTGATCACACCTGTCCACTATCCTCACTGTGATCACACCTGTCCACTATCCTCACTGTGATCACACCTGTCCACTATCCTCACTGTGATCACACCTGTCCACAATATCACTGTGATCACACCTGTCCACAATCCTCACTGTGATCACACCTGTCCACAATCCTCACTGTGATCACACCTGTCCACAATCCTCACTGTGATCACACCTGTCCACTATCCTCACTGTGATCACACCTGTCCACAATATCACTGTGATCACACCTGTCCACAATCCTCACTGTGATCGCACCTGTCCACAATATCACTTTGATCGCACCTGTCCACAATATCACTGTGATCACACCTGTCCACAATCCTCACTGTGATCGCAGCTGTCCACAATATCACTGTGATCACACCTGTCCACTATCCTCACTGTGATCGCACCTGTCCACAATATCACTGTGATCACACCTGTCCACTATCCTCACTGTGTTCACACCTGTCCACTATCCTCACTGTGATCACACCTGTCCACTATCCTCACTGTGATCACACCTGTCCACAATCCTCACTGTGATCACACCTGTCCACAATATCACTGTGATCACACCTGTCCACTATCCTCACTGGGATCACACCTGTCCAGTATCCTCACTGTGATCACACCTGTCCACTATCCTCACTGTGATCACACCTGTCCACTATCCTCACTGGGATCACACCTGTCCACTCTCCTCACTGTAATCACACCTGTCCACAGTCCTCACTGTGATCACACCTGTCCACTATCCTCACTGTGATCACACCTGTCCAGCTCTCCTCACTGTGATCACACCTGTCCACTATCCTCACTGTGATCACACCTGTCCACTATCCTCACTGTGATCACACCTGTCCACTATCCTCACTGTGATCACACCTGTCCACTCTCCTCACTGTGATCACACCTGTCCACTCTCCTCACTGTGATCACACCTGTCCACAATCCTCACTGTGATCACACCTGTCCACAATCCTCACTGTGATCGCACCTGTCCACAATATCACTGTGATCACACCTGTCCACTATCCTCACTGTGATCACACCTGTCCACAATCCTCACTGTGATCACACCTGTCCACTATCCTCAGTGATCACACCTGTCCACAATCCTCACTGTGATCACACCTGTCCACAATCCTCACTGTGATCACACCTGTCCACTATCCTGACTGTGATCACACCTGTCCACTATCCTCACTGGGATCACACCTGTCCACTATCCTCACTGTGATCACACCTGTCCACTATCCTCACTGGGATCACACCTGTCCACTCTCCTCACTGGGATCACACCTGTCCACTCTCCTCACTGTAATCACACCTGTCCACAGTCCTCACTGTGATCACACCTGTCCAGCTCTCCTCACTGTGATCACACCTGTCCAGCTCTCCTCACTGTGATCACACCTGTCCACTATCCTCACTGTGATCACACCTGTCCACTCTCCTCACTGTGATCACGCCTGTCCACAATCCTCACTGTGATCACACCTATCCACAATCCTCACTGTGATCACACCTGTCCACAATCCTCACTGTGATCACACCTGTCCACTGTCCTCACTGTGATCACACCTGTCCACTGTCCTCACTGTGATCACACCTGTCCACTGTCCTCACTGTGATCACACCTGTCCACTGTCCTCACTGTGATCACACCTGTCCACTATCCTCACTGTGATCACACCTGTCCACTATCCTCACTGTGATCACACCTGTCCACTATCCTCACTGTGATCACACCTGTCCACAATATCACTGTAATCACACCTGTCCACTATCCTCACTGTGATCACACCTGTCCACTATCCTCACTGTGATCACACCTGTCCACTATCCTCACTGTGATCACACCTGTCCACAATATCAGTGTGATCACACCTGTCCACAATCCTCACTGTGATCGCACCTGTCCACAATATCACTGTGATCACACCTGTCCACTATCCTCACTGTGATCACACCTGTCCACAATATCACTGTGATCACACCTGTCCACTATCCTCACTGTGATCGCACCTGTCCACAATATCACTGTGATCGCACCTGTCCACAATATCACTGTGATCGCACCTGTCCACAATATCACTGTGATCGCACCTGTCCACAATATCACTGTGATCGCACCTGTCCACAATATCACTGTGATCACACCTGTCCACTATCCTCACTGTGATCACACCTGTCCACTATCCTCACTGTGATCACACCTGTCCACTATCCTCACTGTGATCACACCTGTCCACTATCCTCACTGTGATCACACCTGTCCACTATCCTCACTGTGATCACACCTGTCCACAATCCTCACTGTGATCACACCTGTCCACAATCCTCACTGTGATCACACCTGTCCACTGTCCTCAGTGTGATCACACCTGTCCACAATATCACTGTGATCACACCTGTCCACTGTCCTCACTGTGATCGCACCTGTCCACAATATCACTGTGATCACAGCTGTCCACAATATCACTGTGATCACACCTGTCCACAATCCTCACTGTGATCACACTTGTCCACAATCCTCACTGTGATCACACCTGTCCACTATCCTCACTGTGATCACACCTGTCCACTCTCCTCACTGTGATCACACCTGTCCACTATCCTCACTGTGATCACACCTGTGCACAATATCACTGTGATCACACCTGTCCACTGTCCTCACTGTGATCACACCTGTCCACTATCCTCACTGTGATCACACCTGTCCACTGTCCTCACTGTGATCACACCTGTCCACTATCCTCACTGTGATCACACCTGTCCACAATATCACTGTAATCACACCTGTCCACTATCCTCACTGTGATCACACCTGTCCACTATCCTCACTGTGATCACACCTGTCCACAATCCTCAGTGATCACACCTGTCCACTGTCCTCACTGTGATCACACCTGTCCACTGTCCTCACTGTGATCACACCTGTCCACTGTCCTCACTGTGATCACACCTGTCCACTGTCCTCACTGTGATCACACCTGTCCACTATCCTCACTGTGATCACACCTGTCCACTATCCTCACTGTGATCACACCTGTCCACTATCCTCACTGTGATCACACCTGTCCACTATCCTCACTGTGATCACACCTGTCCACTATCCTCACTGTGATCACACCTGTCCACTATCCTCACTGTGATCACACCTGTCCACTATCCTCACTGTGATCACACCTGTCCACTATCCTCACTGTGATCACACCAGTCCACAATCCTCACTGTGATCACACCTGTCCACTATCCTCACTGTGATCACACCTGTCCACAATCCTCACTGTGATCACACCTGTCCACTGTCCTCAGTGTGATCACACCTGTCCACAATATCACTGTGATCACACCTGTCCACTGTCCTCACTGTGATCGCACCTGTCCACAATATCACTGTGATCACAGCTGTCCACAATATCACTGTGATCACACCTGTCCACAATCCTCACTGTGATCACACCTGTCCACAATTCTCACTGTGATCACACCTGTCCACAATTCTCACTGTGATCACACCTGTCCACTATCCTCACTGTGATCACACCTGTCCACTATCCTCACTGTGATCACACCTGTCCACTATCCTCACTGTGATCACACCTGTCCACTATCCTCACTGTGATCACACCTGTGCACAATATCACTGTGATCACACCTGTCCACTATCCTCACTGTGATCACACCTGTCCACTGTCCTCACTGTGATCACACCTGTCCACTGTCCTCACTGTGATCACACCTGTCCACTATCCTCACTGTGATCACACCTGGCCACAATATCACTGTGATCACACCTGTCCACAATCCTCACTGTGATCACACCTGTCCACTATCCTCACTGTGATCACACCTGTCCACTATCCTCACTGTGATCACACCTGGCCACAATCCTCACTGTTATCACACCTGTCCACAATCCTCACTGTGATCACACCTGTCCACAATATCACTGTGATCACACCTGTCCACAATTCTCACTGTGATCACACCTGTCCACTATCCTCACTGTGATCACACCTGTCCACAATTCTCAGTGATCACACCTGTCCACGATCCTCACTGTGATCACACCTGTCCACTATCCTCACTGTGATCACACCTGTCCACTATCCTCACTGTTATCACACCTGTCCACAATATCACTGTGATCACACCTGTCCACAATTCTCACTGTTATCACACCTGTCCACAATCCTCACTGTGATCACACCTGTCCACAATCCTCACTGTGATCACACCTGTCCACTATCCTCACTGTGATCACACCTGTCCACTATCCTCACTGTGATCACACCTGTCCACAATCCTCACTGTGATCATACCTGTCCACTATCCTCACTGTGATCACACCTGTCCACAATCCTCACTGTGATCACACCTGTCCACAATCCTCACTGTGATCACACCTGTCCACAATCCTCACTGTGATCACACCTGTCCACTGTCCTCACTGTGATCACACCTGTCCACTGTCCTCACTGTGATCACACCTGTCCACAATATCACTGTGATCACACCTGTCCACAATCCTCACTGTGATCACACCTGTCCACTATCCTCACTGTGATCACACCTGGCCACAATCCTCACTGTTATCACACCTGTCCACAATCCTCACTGTGATCACACCTGTCCACAATATCACTGTGATCACACCTGTCCACAATCCTCACTGTGATCACACCTGTCCACTATCCTCACTGTGATCACACCTGTCCACAATATCACTGTGATCACACCTGTCCACAATTCTCACTGTGATCACACCTGTCCACTATCCTCACTGTGATCACACCTGTCCACAATTCTCAGTGATCACACCTCTCCACAATCCTCACTGTGATCACACCTGTCCACTATCCTCACTGTGATCACACCTGTCCACAATCCTCACTGTGATCACACCTGTCCACTATCCTCACTGTGATCACAGCTGTCCACAATCCTCAGTGATCACACCTGTCCACTATCCTCACTGTGATCACACCTGTCCACAATCCTCACTGTGATCACACCTGTCCACTGTCCTCACTGTGATCACACCTGTCCACTATCCTCACTGTGAACACACATGTTCACTGTCCTCACTGTGATCACACCTGTCCACTGTCCTCACTGTGATCACACCTGTCCACTGTCCTCACTGTGATCACACCTGTCCACTGTCCTCACTGTGATCACACCTGTCCACAGTCCTCACTGTGATCACACCTGTCCACAATCCTCACTGTGATCACACCTGTCCACTGTCCCCACTGTGATCACACCTGTCCACAATCCTCACTCTGATCACACCTGTCCAGAATCCCCACTGTGATCACACCTGTCCACTATCCTCACTGTGATCACACCTGTCCACTATCCTCACTGTGATCACACCTGTCCACAATATAACTGTGATCACACCTGTCCACAATATCACTGTGATCACACCTGTCCACAATCCTCACTGTGATCACACCTGTCCACTGTCCTCACTGTGATCACACCTGTCCACTGTCCTCACTGTGATCACACCTGTCCACTATCCTCACTGTGATCACACCTGTCCACAATCCTCAGTGATCACACCTGTCCACTATCCTCACTGTGATCACACCTGTCCACAATCCTCACTGTGATCACACCTGTCCACTATCCTCCCTGTGATCACACCTGTCCACTATCCTCACTGTGATCACACCTGTCCACAATATCACTGTGATCACACCTGTCCACAATCCTCACTGTGATCACACCTGTCCACAATCCTCACTGTGATCACACCTGTCCACTGTGATCACACCTGTCCACTGTCCTCACTGTGATCACACCTGTCCACTATCCTCACTGTGATCACACCTGTCCACAATATCACTGTGATCACACCTGTCCACAATTCTCACTGTGATCACACCTGTCCACAATTCTCACTGTGATCACACCTGTCCACTATCCTCACTGTGATCACACCTGTCCACTATCCTCACTGTGATCACATCTGTCCACAATTCTCACTGTGATCACACTTGTCCACAATCCTCACTGTGATCACACCTGTCCACAATCCTCACTGTGATCACACCTGTCCACAATCCTCACTGTGATCACACCTGTCCACTATCCTCACTGTGATCACACCTGTCCACAATCCTCAGTGATCACACCTGTCCACTATCCTCACTGTGATCACACCTGTCCACAATCCTCACTGTGATCACACCTGTCCACTGTCCTCACTGTGATCACACCTGTCCACCATATCACTGTGATCACACCTGTTCACTGTGATCACACCTGTTCACTGTGATCACACCTGTCCACTGTCCTCACTGTGATCACACCTGTCCACTATCCTCACTGTGATCACACCTGTCCACCATATCACTGTGATCACACCTGTCCACTATCCTCACTGTGATCACACCTGTCCACAATCCTCGCTGTGATCACACCTGTCCACAATCCTCACTGTGATCACACCTGTCCACAATCCTCACTGATCACACCTGTCCACAATCCTCACTGTGATCACACCTGTCCACTGTCCTCACTGTGATCACACCTGTCCACAATCCTCACTGTGATCACACCTGTCCACTGTCCTCACTGTGATCACACCTGTCCACTGTCCTCACTGTGATCACACCTGTCCACAATCCTCACTGTGATCACACCTGTCCAGAATCCTCACTGTGATCACGCCTGTCCACCATATCACTGTGATCACAGCTGTTCACTGTGATCACACCTGTCCACTGTCCTCACTGTGATCACACCTGTCCACAATCCTCACCGTGATCACACCTGTCCACTATCCTCACTGTGATCACACCTGTCCACAGTCCTCACTGTGATCACACCTGTCCACTATCCTCACTGTGATCACACCTGTCCACTATCCTCACTGTGATCACACCTGTCCACAATCCTCACTGTGATCACAGCTGTCCACAATCCTCACTGTGATCACACCTGTCCACTGTCCTCACTGTGATCACACCTGTCCACTGTCCTCACTGTGATCACACCTGTCCACTGTCCTCACTGTGATCACACCTGTCCACTGTCCTCACTGTGATCACACCTGTCCACCGTCCTCACTGTGATCACACCTGTCCACAATCCGCACTGTGATCACACC
Organism: Squalus acanthias; assembly: GCA_030390025.1. Lineage (NCBI taxonomy): Eukaryota > Metazoa > Chordata > Chondrichthyes > Squaliformes > Squalidae > Squalus > Squalus acanthias. The sequence goes on along the minus strand of JASTWF010000258.1, from coordinate 274,192 downwards.
TGTCCAGAATCCTCACTGTGATCACACCTGTCCACCATATCACTGTGATCACAGCTGTTCACTGTGATCACACCTGTCCACTATCCTCACTGTGATCACACCTGTCCACAGTCCTCACTGTGATCACACCTGTCCACTATCCTCACTGTGATCACACCTGTCCACAATATCACTGTGATCACACCTGTCCACAATATCACTGTGATCACACCTGTCCACAATTCTCACTGTGATCACACCTGTCTACTCTCCTCACTGTGATCACACCTGTCCACTATCCTCACTGTGATCACACCTGTCCACTATCCTCACTGTGATCACACCTGTCCACAATCCTCACTGTGATCACACCTGTCCACAATCCTCACTGTGATCACACCTGTCCACAATCCTCACTGTGATCACACCTGTCCACAATTCTCACTGTGATCACACCTGTCCACTATCCTCACTGTGATCACACCTGTCCACAATCCTCACCTGTGATCACACCTGTCCACTATCCTCACTGTGATCACACCTGTCCACTATCCTCACTGTGATCACACCTGTCCACTATCCTCACTGTGATCACACCTGTCCACTATCCTCAGTGATCACACCTGTCCACTATCCTCACTGTGATCACACCTGTCCACAATCCTCACTGTGATCACAGCTGTCCACAATCCTCACTGTGATCACACCTGTCCACAATCCTCACTGTGATCACACCTGTCCACTGTGATCACACCTGGCCACTGTCCTCACTGTGAACACACCTGTCCACTATCCTCACTGTGAACACACCTGTCCACTATCCTCACTGTGATCACACCTGTCCACCATATCACTGTGATCACACCTGTCCACTGTCCTCACTGTGAACACACCTGTCCACTATCCTCACTGTGATCACACCTGTCCACAATCCTCAGTGATCACACCTGTCCACTATCCTCACTGTGATCACACCTGTCCACTGTCCTCACTGTGAACACACCTGTCCACTATCCTCACTGTGATCGCACCTGTCCACAATCCTCACTGTGATCACACCTGTCCACCATATCACTGTGATCACACCTGTCCACTGTCCTCACTGTGATCACACCTGTCCACTGTCCTCACTGTGATCACACCTGTCCACAGTATCACTGTGATCACACCTGTCCACTATCCTCACTGTGATCACACCTGTCCACAATCCTCACTGTGATCACACCTGTCCACAATCCTCACTGTGATCACACCTGTCCACTATCCTCACTGTGATCACACCTGTCCACAATATCACTGTGATCACACCTGTCCACAATCCTCACTGTGATCACACCTGTCCACTATCCTCGCTGTGATCACACCTGTCCACTATCCTCACTGTGATCACACCTGTCCACTATCCTCACTGTGATCACACCTGTCCACTATCCTCAGTGATCACACCTGTCCACTATCCTCACTGTGATCACACCTGTCCACAATCCTCACTGTGATCACACCTGTCCACAATCCTCACTGTGATCACACCTGTCCACAATCCTCACTGTGATCACACCTGTCCACTGTGATCACACCTGGCCACTGTCCTCACTGTGAACACACCTGTCCACTATCCTCACTGTGAACACACCTGTCCACTATCCTCACTGTGATCACACCTGTCCACCATATCACTGTGATCACACCTGTCCACTGTCCTCACTGTGAACACACCTGTCCACTATCCTCACTGTGATCACACCTGTCCACAATCCTCAGTGATCACACCTGTCCACTATCCTCACTGTGATCACACCTGTCCACTGTCCTCACTGTGAACACACCTGTCCACTATCCTCACTGTGATCGCACCTGTCCACAATCCTCACTGTGATCACACCTGTCCACCATATCACTGTGATCACACCTGTCCACTATCCTCACTGTGATCACACCTGTCCACTGTCCTCACTGTGATCACACCTGTCCACAGTATCACTGTGATCACACCTGTCCACAGTATCACTGTGATCACACCTGTCCACAGTATCACTGATCACACCTGTCCACAATATCACTGTGATCACACCTGTCCACTGTATCACTGTGATCACACCTGTCCTCAATCCTCACCCTGATCAAACCTGTCCACTATCCTCACTGTGATCTTAGCCTTAAGAAATATATCTAACTCCTTCTTGAATATAATTAATGAATTGGCCTCAACTGCCTTCTGTGGTAGAGAATTCCACTGGTTCACCACTCTCTGGGTGAAGAAATTCCTCCTCATCTCTGTCCTAAATGGCTTACCCCTTATCTTTAGACTGTGACCTCTTGTTCTGGACTCACCAGCCATCGGGAACATCCTTTCTGCATCCAGTCTGTCTAGCCCTGTTAGAATTTTATAAGTTTCAATGAGATCTCCTCTCATTCTTCTAAACTCCAGCGATTTTAAGCCCAATTGACCCAATCTCTCCTCATACATCATTCCTGCCATCCCAGGTATCAGTCTGGTGAATCTTCGCTGCACACCCTCCATGGCAAGAACATCCTTCCTCAGATAAGGCGACTAAAACTGCACACAATACTCAAGGTGTGGTCTCACCAAGGCCCTGTACAGCTGCAGCAAGACATCCTTGTTCCTGTACTCAAACCCTCTCGCTGCGAAGGCCAACATTTATCCACATTATACTGCATCTGCCATGCTTCTGCCCAATCACCCAACCTGTCCAAATCATACTGGAGTTTCTCAGCATCCTCCTCGCAGCACACACACCCACTCAGCTTTGTGTCATCTGCAAACGTGGAGATATTACAAGTTGTTCCCTTGTCTAGATCATTAATATATATAGTGAATAGCTGGGGTCCTAGGACCGATCCCTGCGGAACCCCACTAGTCACTGCCTGCCACTCGGAAAAAGACCCGTTTATTCCAACTCTTTGCTTTCTGTCTGCCAACCAGTTCTCTATCCAAGTCAGTACCTTTCTCCCAACCCATGTGCCTTACCTTTACACGCTAATCTCTTAAGCGGGACCTTATCGAAAGCCTTCTGAAAGTCCAAATACACCACATCCACTGGTTCTCCCTTATCTATTCTATCAGTTACATCCTCAAAAAATTCCAGTAGATTAGTCAAGCACGATTTACCTTTTGTAAATCCATGTTGACTTTGTCCAATCCTGTCACTGTTTTCCAAGTGCTCTGCTATTACATCTTTTATAATGGACTCTAGCATTTTCCCCACAACCGATGTCAGGCTTACCGGTCTATAATTCCCCGTTTTTTCTTTACTACCTTTTTTGAACAGTGGGGTAACATTAGCTACCCTCCAATCCATGGGAACTGTTCCAGAGTCTATGGAATTTTGGAAGATGACCAGCAATGCATCTACTATTTCTAGGGCCACTTCCTTAAGTACCCTAGGATGTAGATTATCAGGCCCTGGGGATTTATCGGCCTTTAATGCCGTCAATTTCCCTAACACCATTTCCCTACAAATACTGATTTCATTCAGTTCCTCCCTCTCATTAGACCCTATGTTCCCCGACATCTCTGGGAGGTTATTTGTGTTCTCCTGTGTGAAGACAGAGCCAAAGTATGTATTTAATTGGTCTGCCATTTCTTTGTTCCCCATTATAAATTCCCCTGATTCTGACTGCAAGGGACCTACTCTTGACTTCACCAATCTTTTTCTCTTCACATATTTATAAAAGCTTTTACAGTCAGTTTTTATGTACCCTGCAAGCTTACGTTCGTACTCTATTTTCCCCCTCTTAATTAATCCCTTTGTCCTCCTTTGCTGAATCCTAAACTGCTCCCAATCATCAGGTTTACTGGTTTTTCTGGCCAATTTATATGACCTCTCCTTGGATCTTATGCTATCCCTGATTTCCCTTGTCAGCCATGGTTGAGTCACCTTTTTTGTTTTAATTTTATGCCAGACAGGGATGAACAAATTCTGTAGTTCATCTATGCGATCTTTGAATGTTTGCCATTGCCTATCCATCGTCAATCCTTTGAGTAACATTCCCCAATCTATCCTACCCAACTCGCGCCTCATACCATCGTAGTTTCCTTTATTTAAATTCAGGACCCTAGTCTTTGAGTCAACTATTTCATTCTCCAGCTTAATGAAGAATTCTATCATATTATGATCGCTCCGCCTCAAGGGGCGCCGCACAACAAGATTGCTAATTAAGATGATAGCAAAATACTGCGGATGCTGTAAGCTCGAGGAACAGCACCTCATCTTTCGTTTAGGCACTTTACAGCCTTCCGGACTCAATATCGAGTTCAACAATTTCAGATCATAACCCCGGCCCCTACCACATATATATACATTTTATCCACCCTTTTGGTCCGTGCCTTTTTCCTTTTTTTTCTCTCTCTCCCCCTACGGCAGCTGTCTCATTCTGCCAGCATTTCACACTTCACCTTTTGTTTCTTAACCTGTCCCATTACTATCTCGTCTTGCCTTGAGCATCTCTTAATGTCTCTACTTACCATAGACCACCCCTTTTGTTCTTTTATTCCTCCCCCCAGCCTCCCCCTTGCATTTTTATCTGTTTAATTTCCTGCTCTTTTCTCAGTTCCGACGAAGGTTTTCGACCTGAATCGTTAACTCTGTTTCTCTCTCCACGGATGTTGCCTGGCCTGCTGAGTTTTTCCAGCGTTTTCTGTTGTTATTTAAGATTGCTAATTAATCCTTTCTCGTTACATAATACCCAGTCTAAGATGGCCTGGTCTCTAGTTGGTTCCTCGACATATTGGTCCAAGAAACCATCCCGTATACACTCCAGGAATTCCTCCTCCGCAGTATTGTTACTAATTTGGTTAGCCCAATCTATATGTAGATTAAAGTCACCCATGATAACTGCTGTGCCCTTATTGCACGCGTCTCTAATTTCCTGTTTAATGCCATCCCCAGCCTCAGCATTATTGTTTGGGGGTCTGTATACCACTAACATTTTCTGCCCCTTGGTATTTCTCAGTTCTACACATACGGATTCCACATCATCAGAGCTAATATCCTTCCTTACAATTGTGTTAATCCCCTCTTTAACCAGCAGTGCTACCCCACCTCCTTTTCCTTTTTGCCTGTCTTTCCTGAATATCGAATACCCCTGGATGTTGAATTCCCAGCCTTGTTCACCCTGGAGCCATGTCTCCATAATTCCAATCATATCATATCCGTTTACCTCTATTAGCGCAGCTAATTCATCCACCTTATTACGAATGCTCCTCGCATTAAGACATAAAGCCTTCAGGCTTGTTTTTTTAACACTCTTAGACCTTTTAGAATTATTATTTACTGTGGCCATGTTTGATTTAAACTCTTGATTTCTCTGACTGTCACCTTTGCTTTTCTCCTTCCTGTCTTTTGCTTCTATCCTTGTTTCCCTTTCCTCTGTCTCCCTGCTCAGGTTCCCAACCCCCTGCCATTTTAGTTTAAATCCTCCCCCAGAGCACTAGCAAACACTCCCCCTAGGGCATCGGCCCTGCCCAGGTGCAATACGTCCAATTTGTACTGGTCCCATCTCCCCCAGAACCGGTTCCAATGTCCCAGGAATTTGAATCCCTCCCCCTTGCCCCATTCCTCTAGCCACGTATTCATTTGAATTATCCTTCTATTTCTACTCTGACTAGCACGTGGCACTGGTAGCAATCCTGAGATTACTACCTTTGAGGTCCTATTTTTTAATTTACCTCCTAACTCCCTATATTCTGCTTTTAGGACCTCATCCCGTTTTTTACCTATATCGTTGGTACGTATATGCACCACGACAACTGGCTGTTCACTCTCCCCCTCCAAAATGCTCTGTAGCCGCTCCGAAACATCCTTGACCCTTGCACTAGGGAGGCAATATACCATCCTGGAGTCTCGTTTGCGGCTGCAGAAACGCCTATCTATTCCCCTTACAATAGAATCCCCTATCACTATAGCTCTCCCACTCTTTTTCCTCCCGTCCTGTGCAGCAGAACCACCCACGGTGCCAGGAAGTTGGCTGCTGCTGTCTTGCCCTGATAAGCCATCTCCCTCAACAACATCCAAAGCAGTATATCTGTTTGAGAGGGGGATCACCACAGGGGATCCCTGCACTACCTGCCTGCACCTCCTACTCTGCCTGGTAGTCACCCATTCCCTTCCTGCCTGTACAGCCTTTACCTGCGGTGTGACCAACTCCCAAAACGTGCTATCCACGATGTCCTCAGCATCGCGAATGCTCCAGTATGCATCCATCCGCAGCTCCAGTGCCGCAATGCGGTCTGTCAGTAGCTGCAGTTGGATACACTTCCCGCACACATGGTCAACAGGGACACAGGAAGTGCCCCTGATTTCCCACACAGGGCAGAAGGAGCATGTCACAGCACCGACTTACCCTTCAATTAATTAATTAATATTAAATTAAATGAATCCCACCAATTACACTGCAATTAAATGATATACTCAAGGGCCCTTGCTTAACAGTAGTCCCCGCTACACAACAGAAACCTTAGAAACCACAAAATTTACATTTAGAATAATTAACAAATTCTCACCAACCAATCACTTACCTGCTTTTTGGGGACGTCACACTTCGATTATTTTTTGCTTCCCTCTCCCGGAACCTGGATTGGTAAGCCTACCTGCCTCGGGATCGCCTTTTGTACCGCCGCCGCCTCGCCGCTCCCTCGCAGGTCCGCTCGCCCCTGCTGCTCTCACGGTGATCACACCTGTCCACAATCCTCACTGTGATCACACCTGTCCACAATATCACTGTGATCACACCTGTCCACAATATCACTGTGATCACACCTGTCCACTATCCTCACTGTGATCACACCTGTCCACTATCCTCACTGTGATCACACCTGTCCACTATCCTCACTGTGATCACACCTGTCCACTATCCTCACTGTGTTCACACCTGTCCACAATATCACTGTGATCACACCTGTCCACTATCCTCACTGTGATCACACCTGTCCACAATCCTCACTGTGATCACACCTGTCCACAATATCACTGTGATCACACCTGTCCACAATATCACTGTGATCACACCTGTCCACTATCCTCACTGTGATCACACCTGTCCACTATCCTCACTGTGATCACACCTGTCCACTATCCTCACTGTGATCACACCTGTCCACTATCCTCACTGTGATCACACCTGTCCACAATATCACTGTGATCACACCTGTCCACTATCCTCACTGTGATCACACCTGTCCACAATCCTCACTGTGATCACACCTGTCCACAATATCACTGTGATCACACCTGTCCACTATCCTCACTGTGATCACACCTGTCCACTATCCTCACTGTGATCACACCTGTCCACTATCCTCACTGTGATCACACCTGTCCACTATCCTCACTGTGTTCACACCTGTCCACTATCCTCACTGTGATCACACCTGTCCACTATCCTCACTGTGATCACACCTGTCCACAATATCACTGTGATCACACCTGTCCACTATCCTCACTGTGTTCACACCTGTCCACTATCCTCACTGTGATCACACCTGTCCACAATCATCACTGTGATCACACCTGTCCACTATCCTCACTGTGATCACACCTGTCCACAATCCTCACTGTGATCACACCTGTCCACAATCCTCACTGTGATCACACCTGTCCACAATATCACTGTGATCACACCTGTCCACAATTTCCACTGTGATCACACCTGTCCACAATCCTCACTGTGATCACACCTGTCCACAATCCTCACTGTGATCACAGCTGTCCACAATCCTCACTGTGATCACACCTGTCCACAATCCTCACTGTGATCACACCTGTCCACTATCCTCACTGTGATCACACCTGTCCACTACCCTCACTGTGATCACACCCGTCCACAGTATCATTGTGATCACACCTGTCCACTATCCTCACTGTGATCACACCTGTCCACAATATCACTGTGATCACACCTGTCTGCTATCCTCCGTGTGATCACACCTATCCACTGTCCTCACTGTGATCACACCTGTCCACTATCCTCACTGTGATCACACCTGTCCACAATCCTCACTGTGATCACACCTGTCCACTATCCTCACTGTGATCACACCTGTCCACAGTCCTCACTGTGTTCACACCTGTCCACAATATCACTGTGATCACACAAGTCCACTATCCTCACTGTGATCACACCTGTCCACAATATCACTGTGATCACACCTGTCCACTATCCTCACTGTGATCACACCTGTCCACAATAAAACTGTGATCACACCTGTCCACTATCTTCACTGTGATCACACCTGTCCACTATCCTCACTGTGATCACACCTGTCCACTATCCTCACTGTGATCACACCTGTCCACAATATCACTGTGATCACACCTGTCCACAATATCACTGTGATCACTCCTGTCCAGAATCCTCACTGTGATCACACCTGTCCACAATCCTCACTGTGATCACACCTGTCCACAATCCTCACTGTGATCACACCTGTCCACAATCCTCACTGTGATCAAACCTGTCCACTGTCCTCACTGTGATCACATCTGTCCACTATCCTCACTGTGATCACAGCTGTCCACTATCCTCACTGTGATCACACCTGTCCTCTATCCTCACTGTGATCACACCTGTCCACTATCCTCACTGTGATCACACCTGTCCACTATCCTCACTGTGATCACACCTGTCCACTATCCTCACTGTGATCACACCTGTCCACTATCCTCACTGTGATCACACCTGTCCACTATCCTCACTGTGATCACACCTGTCCACTATCCTCACTGTGATCACACCTGTCCACAGTATCACTGTGATCACACCTGTCCACAGTATCATTGTGATCACACCTGTCCACTATCCTCACTGTGATCACACCTGTCCACAATATCACTGTGATCACACCTGTCCACAATCCTCAGTGATCACACCTGTCCACTATCCTCACTGTGATCACACCTGTCCACAACCCTCACTGTGATCACACCTGTCCACAATATCACTGTGATCACACCTGTCCACTATCCTCACTGTGATCACACCTGTCCACTATCCTCACTGTGATCACACCTGTCCACTATCCTCACTGTGATCACACCTGTCCACTATCCTCACTGTGATCACACCTGTCCACTATCCTCACTGTGATCACACCTGTCCACTATCCTCACTGTGATCACACCTGTTCTCTATCCTCACTGTGATCACACCTGTCCACTATCCTCACTGTGATCACACCTGTCCACTATCCTCACTGTGATCACACCTGTCCACTATCCTCACTGTGATCACACCTGTCCACTATCCTCACTGTGATCACACCTGTCCACTATCCTCACTGTGATCACACCTGTCCACTATCCTCACTGTGATCACACCTGTCCACAATATCACTGTGATCACACCTGTCCACTATCCTCACTGTGATCACACCTGTCCACTATCCTCACTGTGATCACACCTGTCCACAATATCACTGTGATCACACCTGTCCACAATATCACTGTGATCACACCTGTCCACAATCCTCACTGTGATCACACCTGTCCACAGTATTAGTGTGATCACACCTGTCCACAATATCACTGTGATCACACCTGTCCACAATCCTCACTGTGATCACACCTGTCCACAGTATTAGTGTGATCACACCTGTCCACAATATCACTGTGATCACACCTGTCCACAATATCAGTGTGATCACACCTGTCCACTATCCTCACTGTGATCACACCTGTCCACTATCCTCACTGTGATCACACCTGTCCACTGTCCTCACTGTGATCACACCTGTCCACTGTCCTCACTGTGATCACACCTGTCCACAGTATCACTGTGATCACACCTGTCCACAATCCTCACTGTGATCACACCTGTCCACTATCCTCACTGTGATCACACCTGTCCACTATACTCACTGTGATCACACCTGTCCACTATCCTCACTGTGATCACACCTGTCCACAATCCTCACTGGGATCACACCTGTCCACAGTATCACTGTGACCACACCTGTCCACAGTATCACTGTGATCACACCTGTCCACTATCCTCACTGTGATCACACCTGTCCACTATCCTCACTGTGATCACACCTGTCCACTATCCTCACTGTGATCACACCTGTCCACAGTATCATTGTGATCACACCTGTCCACTATCCTCACTGTGATCACACCTGTCCACTATCCTCACTGTGATCACACCTGTCCACAATATCACTGTGATCACACCTGTCCACTATCCTCACTGTGATCACACCTGTCCACTATCCTCACTGTGATCACACCTGTCCACAATATCACTGTGATCACACCTGTCCACAATATCACTGTGATCACACCTGTCCACAATCCTCACTGTGATCACACCTGTCCACAGTATTAGTGTGATCACACCTGTCCACAATATCACTGTGATCACACCTGTCCACAATCCTCACTGTGATCACACCTGTCCACAGTATTAGTGTGATCACACCTGTCCACAATATCACTGTGATCACACCTGTCCACAATATCAGTGTGATCACACCTGTCCACTATCCTCACTGTGATCACACCTGTCCACTATCCTCACTGTGATCACACCTGTCCACTGTCCTCACTGTGATCACACCTGTCCACTATCCTCACTGTGATCACACCTGTCCACAGTATCACTGTGATCACACCTGTCCACAATCCTCACTGTGATCACACCTGTCCACTATCCTCACTGTGATCACACCTGTCCACTATCCTCACTGTGATCACACCTGTCCACAATCCTCACTGGGATCACACCTGTCCACAGTATCACTGTGACCACACCTGTCCACAGTATCACTGTGATCACACCTGTCCACTATCCTCACTGTGATCACACCTGTCCACTATCCTCACTGTGATCACACCTGTCCACTATCCTCACTGTGATCACACCTGTCCACAGTATCACTGTGATCACACCTGTCCACAGTATCACTGTGATCACACCTGTCCACAGTATCACTGTGATCACACCTGTCCACAGTATCACTGTGATCACACCTGTCCACAGTATCACTGTGATCACACCTGTCCACTGTCCTCACTGTGATCACACCTGTCCACAGTATCACTGTGATCACACCTGTCCACAATCCTCACTGTGATCACACCTGTCCACAGTATCACTGTGATCACACCTGTCCACAATCCTCACTGTGATCACACCTGTCCACAGTATCACTGTGATCACACCTGTCCACAATCCTCACTGTGATCACGCCTGTTGTCTACCCCCTGCTCACTACCGGGAGTTCATTCCTGGTAAAGACCCCTGCTCCCCACTGCTCACTTGTGTCCACTGCCCCTGTATTCTGCCAGTGTTTACCAGTGATCATTGCTCCTGCTCCCTTGTGGTGATCACGAGTGTCAACTGCCACTGCTCCTCACTGCAGTTCACTCGTGTCCACTATCTCTGCTCCCTACTGAGGATCAATGAGCTACATTTATGCAGCTGGGCGGTTTTTGGAGTCATGTTGTTTGTGGGTCATTGAATTGTAGATATTCCAGCAGCACGGGAGGCCTTTCAGCCCATTGCAACTTTGTCAGTGCTTGCTCTTCAGCTGCAATCGACTGCTGTAACCCCATTTTCTGCATTCTTTTATGTTCTTCTGCCAAATCTGTTAATGGGTAAATGGACAGAGGATTAGTTGGAGGTGTGCAAAAAAGAACCAGTTTATACCACTAAGGGGCAAGAGCTCTACTTGCCAAAAATAAACAGCCATGGATGCCTTAAAGAGGTAAGGGACAACATAAACCTAAAAGAAATATCATGCAAAAATTGAAAAGAAACACAGATCCTGGCAACTGAAAGAGATACGAAGAACAACAAGAGGTGAGAAAATAGATAGTAAGAGCTACAAAAAGGGAGTATGAAAAGAAACTTGCAAAGGATATCAAAATGAACACCAACATTTTTTACAATTATATTAGGAAAAAGAGGATGGTCAGGACCTGTTGTGGAGTCGTTGAAAATTGTTAACTGTGATATTGTAAATGTAAATATGAAAATGGCAGACATGTTGAATAAGTACTTTGCATCAGTATTTACAGTAGAGGAAGAGGATAGCTTGACAGAAATCCCAAAGAAACTAATTGTGAATCAGGGACAGGGACTCATCAAAGTTAACATTAGCAAATTAACAGTAATGAAGAAAATAATGGCACTAAAGAGTGACAAATCCCCAGGACCAGATGGGTTCCATTCCAGGGTTTTAAAGGAAGTAGGTGAGAATATTGCAGATGCCCTCACTATAATCTTCCAAAGTTCTATTGATTCAGGAACCGTTCATTTAGATTGGAAAATTGAGCGTGTCACTCTGCTATTTAAGGAAGGTGAGAGAGGGAAACCAGGGAATTATAGACCAGTTAGCCTGACACCTGTTGGGAAATTACTAGAGTCTATAATTAAGGATAGAGTGACTGAACACCTTGGAAAAATTTCAGTTAATCAGAGAGAGCCAGCATGGATTTGTAAAGGGTAGGTCATGCCTGACGAACCTGATCGAATCTTTTGAAGAGGTGACTAAAGTAGTGGACAGGGGAATGACTATTGATGTTATTTATATGGACTTCCAGAAGGCTTTTGATAAAGTCACTCATAAGAGACTGTTAGCTAAAGTTGAAGCTCATGGAATTGAGGGCAGATTATTGACTTGGTTAGGAAATTGGCTGAGTGGCAGGAGACGGAGAGAAGGGATAATGGGCAGGTACTGTAATTGCCAGGATGTAACCAGTGGCTTCTCCCAGGGATCTGTGTTGGGGCCTCAACTATTCATTGTATTTATTAACGACTTAGGTGATGGGATAGAGAGTCACATATCCAAATTTGCCAATAGTACAAAAATAGGCAGCATTGTAAGCAGTGAAGATGGAAGCATAAAATTACAAAGAGATATTAATAGATTAAGTGAATGGGCGAAACTGGAAAAATGGATTTCAATGTCAGCAAATGTGAAATCATTAAAACAGGTACAGAAAATAATCAAAAAGGCTAATGGGATGCTGGTCTTTATATCTAGAGGACTAGAATACAAGGGGATAGAAGTTATGTAACAGCTATACAAAGCCCTGGTTAAACCACACCTGGAGTACTGTATTCTGTTCTGGACACCACATTCGGAAGGATATATTGGCCTTGGAGGGAGTGCAGCGTAGATTTACCAGAATGATACCTGGACTCCAAGGGTTAAATTACGAGAGAGATTACACAAATTAGGGTTGTATTCCCTGGAATTTAGAAGATTAAGGGTGATTTGATTGAAGTTTTCAAGATATTAAGGGGAACAGATAGGGTAGATAGAGAGAAACTATGGGCTAGAAATGTATTATAGCCCAGGAATGGGCGGTTTCATTAGAAAAGTTGGAGAATTAGCACCAGGCGCTAATGCTTTAGACTGCATGCAAAATTCATGCTCACTGCTCAAGAAATGATTGGAGTCCTAATTCAAGTCTTTAAGCCCAAGCTCATTGGCGTTCCACTCAAAGGGTGGCCCAGTATCAGGTGCCGTCTAATCGCAAGTCATGATTGCCACAGCTTTTTTCAGTACTGTTGCTGCAGAACCTCATTCTCAGCATTGCTGGCTGTGCAACTGCCTCAGCAAGCAGCAGCAGGTCAAGGAGAAGGAGCTGGAGGACTGAAGCAGCTGTACTCATGGCAGATCCACGCCCCAGGGAGAGAGCCCGCAGATTCTGCAATGAAGCATTGGAGGCATTGGTGTTCGCTGTGGAGACGCAGAGGGCGGTGCTCTACCCTGGCAAGTGGCAGGAGACCCTCGCCGCAAGTCTTCCGCACCATGTGGAGGGAGGTAGCGCAGCACGTCTCAGGCAGCACTGTGATCCCAGGACCCACACACAGTGCAGGGAGAAATTTAACGACCTCACTCAGGTGGTCAGGGTTAGTGAATGCTTCAACAAATGCTACATACCACCATCTGAACCACAGTCTGCCAACACTGCCCAAAGCACCACACCCCCAGCACTCACCCACCAACAATCTCTACCTACCAACACTCACACCCACATCTCACACCTTGCACACAATGACAGCTATTCAACTATGGCAGGCACATCACCCAAGTACATTGCTCCACACTCTCACACACTTTCCTTTCTCTTGCAGGCCAAGATGACTGACAACAGGAGGGAGCAGGAGCACACAGGCGGGGGACAACCTGACACCCAACCACTATCTACGCTGGAAAATAGAGTGCTGCAGATTATTGGGCACCAGGTGGTGGGCGCTGTGGCCACCGGTGATGTTGACCCCCTTGGGGACAACAACGGTATGTTCATCCCTACTCCTTCTCACTTCCCCCTCGCCCCACAAGCATTTTGCACTTTCCAGCTAATCATCCTGTATGGGTGTATTTCTCCCTTCCTGCCCCCCTCCCCTCACCTTAACCCGACTCTTGTGCCTTTATGCTTTCAGATAATCAGCAAGCACCTGAGCAGCCTGTCCCTGAGGGCACCGTAGAGAGCGAGGCAGGAGAAGAGGAGGAGGAAGAAGACACCGCGTCACTGCATTCTCACCCGCAGGCACCAGCTCAGATACTGGCACTACACGTTCTTTAGAGGCTAGTATAGTAGCGGGATCTGCACAGGGTGAGGCACCGGGGATAAGTGGGCTGCAGCAAGGCCAGGGGGAAAGGGTAGCTCGGGGGCCAGCTCCCTGGAGGGCAAGTTCGTGCACGAGTTCTACTGCACAGGACTCATGTGAGGACCTCGATGGGGAGGCATTAGAAGAAGGGCGATGGGCATGTACACAGAGATGATAGATGCAATGGCAAGGGTGCCCGAGAGCCTCTCGGCAATGATAAGGAGCGTGGAGCAGTCCGCCTCCAACATTGCACAAGGCTCTGTGCGCACCATGGAGCCCATCATTTCCAGTCTGCAAAGGACGGTAGACTCCCAGAGAGACTGTGGCGACCCAGACCTGATGCCGCGTGTGATGGGCAATCTGGCAGCTTCCATTGCAGCACAAGCGGAAGCGATGTAACGTCTTAGTGCTGTAATGCAGTCCACGCCTGGTGGCATCCAATCTCATGCAGTCTCAGCTGGATGCCACGAAAGCTCTGACTGCTGCCATCGTGGCTGGATCTACCACCGCCGACCGGGGCTTTCACGGTGTCGCAGCAGGCCAGCAAGCTGTGCTCCAGCAGATTGCTAGGGATGCTGAGTTGCTGCCCTGGGGGAGTGGCAGTGGGTCAGTGGAGCAGGAACCTGCTGTCCTCTCTCAGGATGACAGCATTCCTGCTCCCACCATTGCCACCCTGCCATTACCCTTGTTGCTGCCTGTCATCCAGCCAGCCCAGACTGCTGCCGCCCATGCTGAGGTGATGTAGTCTACAGCCGGGCCTTCCAGGCCCAGAACTGGTCGAAGGCGTCCTGGTGGCAGCATGGCTCTCATTATATGAGTGCTGGGCAGGAGTGTTGGGGTTGCGGAGGGGAGTCCTGAACCAGGTGGAGAGTGGATAGCCCTTGTCTCCGACCAGCCAGCCACGAGCTTGATGCGGTGGTTGGAAGAGTGCTGGCACACCGGTCTGGTGCAGGATGAAGGCACCTTGGCTGCTGCCAGGATAGCGGGCATTCACATTGAAGATTAGCCGTCTGTGGTCGCATACCAACTGCACATTAAGTGAGTGGTAGCCTTTGCGGTTACAAAAGACCTCACGATTGTTATGCGGTGCCCGCAAAGCCACGTGGGTGCAGTCACTGGTGCCCTGCACCGTGGGGAATCCCACTGTCCTGGCAAAGCCACATGCACGCTCGTCCTGTTTCTCTCTGGTGATGGGGAAGGAAATGTAGTCCCTTCTCCTACTGTAGAGAGCCTCTGTGACATCCCGGATGCAGCGATGGATGGCGAACTGCGAGATGTTAGCTATGTCTCCTGTTGCAGACTGGAAGGATCTGCTGGCGAAGAAATTGAGGGCGACGGTGACCTTGACTGCCACTGAGAGAGCCGTGATCACCCTGATCTGAGGCTGGAGATCTGGTTGCAGGAGGTGACAGATTTCTGTGACCACCTCCTTGGTGAAGCGGAGCCTTCAAATACACTGCTCCTCGCTTAATTGGAGGTAGGAGAAGTGCTCTCGGAATACCCTCAGAGGGCAAGGCCTCCTGTTGAGAACCTTGATGGCCCTTCTCCTCCCTCTGGGCACATGCTTCCAGTCTTTCTCGCTGCCACCGCTCCCTCTGCTGTAGATCCTGAAGGGTGAGGTCGACTGCCAGTACAGCCCCCATTAATGTAACCAAGTGTAGCAGTTTGATTTTTTTTTGAATAAATGTAGCTACTTTTTAGTTACCACAACACTCCTGATACTAAATAACCTTGAAATAACGGAATGAGACTGTTGGACTATGTGAAACTGACAATAAAGCACTGAAACTCCACTAACCTGACAGCTGCGACTCATTGCTGATGATCCCTTTAAATAACGGGCCTGGAGTCGGCTTCCTGTTGTTTCATGCCAGCTCTCCCTGTCGTTGTTCACTCCAGGCGCTACGGTAGATGGCGACAATCAATTTCGCAGATTGGGCGGTCAGTGAGCGTTGTACATGCACTGATGTCACGATCAACCTGGTGTTGAGGCTCCCGGCGATAACTGTTAGTGGGGGGGGCGGTGTTTTTGGCGTTCGGCGTTGGATTCGCCTCACCCCGGTGATAATGCTCTAGGTACCGAATTTTTCCCCCTATTTCGGCTGGTTGGGGAGTCTAGGACTAGGGGGACATAGTCTAAAAATTAGAGCCAGACCTTTCAGGAGTGAAGTTAGGAAACACTTCTACACACAAAGGGTGGTAGAATTTTTGAACTCTCCTGCAAACGGCAGTTGGTGCTAGGTAACTTGCTAATTTTAAATCTGAGAATGACAGATTTTTGCTAACAAAAGGTATTAAGGGATATTGGCCAAAGGCGGGTATATGGAGTTAGGTCAAAGATCAGCCATGATCTCATTGAATGGCGGAACAGGCTCGAAGAGGCTAAATGGCCTCCTCTTGTTCGACTTTTTCTGTTTAAACACCATATGCCATTCCCTAAATGCCCCTTTTTACTATCCCTGGTTATCCCCCGTGCTCACTGTCCCGGGTTATCCCCCGTGCTCACTGTCCCGGGTTATCCCCCGTGCTCACTGTCCCGGGTTATCCCCCGTGCTCACTGTCCCGGGTTATCCCCCGTGCTCACTGTCCCTGGTTATCCACCGTGCTCACTGTCCCGGGTTATCCCCCGTGCTCACTGTCCCGGGTTATCCCCCGTGCTCACTGTCCCGGGTTATCCCCCGTGCTCACTGTCCCGGGTTATCCCCCGTGCTCACTGTCCCGGGTTATCCCCCGTACTCACTGTCCCGGGTTATCCCCCGTACTCACTGTCCCGGGTTATCCCCCGTACTCACTGTCCCGGGTTATCCCCCGTGCTCACTGTCCCGGGTTATCCCCCGTGCTCACTGTCCCGGGTTATCCCCCGTGCTCACTGTCCCGGGTTATCCCCCGAGCTCACTGTCCGGGGTTATCCCCCGTGCTCACTGTCCCGGGTTATCCCCCGTGCTCACTGTCCCGGGTTATCCCCCGTGCTCACTGTCCCGGGTTATCCCCCATGCTCACTGACGTAAGAAAACTACTAGGCACTTGGTCTAAGCGTTAAACAAAGCTTTAATCAACTGTTTTACAACATGGAGATCTAGTTGTGTCCTTCTCTAGTCCCTGTTGAGGAATGTCCTAAGCAAGCTGGGCCCATGCCAGAGTATTTATACTCTCCCTGGACAGCGCCACCAGCAGGCCGCCCAGTATTACTTCATACATGAATGACAAGATTCATTTCATTCTTCCCGCCTGAAAGATTGGAAGTCCGGCGGCTTTCTTCTACCGAATTAGCTAGACTAAGAATAGACGCAGTCGTTTGGCTTTCCATTGGAGGCCGGAAGGCACGTCTCCTCGGACCGTGTTTTGGTCCCTGGGTCGCTTGGTTCGTACCGGTGGGCTGGCAGAGTCCGTGTCGCCTTGATCGACCTGAGGTGGACTGGGGAGATCGTGGCTCCGGGTGCGGGTCCCACCGGCGCAGAGCTGGCTGCATCCTGCTCAGTAGCTGGTGATTGACCGGCATCCTGGCTTCAGGTGGTGATCCCGCGGGGAGCGCTCTGTTCCCCGGGTTGATCCAGCGGAGTAGCTGGCAGATCCCTTGATGTCCCGGGTAGGGCGTCATCCTTGGAGGAGCGCGGAGTATCGGCGTCGTTAATACGGATCTCTCTATTGATTGGGACCGGTTGGGCAGGGAGCCAGATCCCGATGTCAAACTGTGGACTCCCGGCCATCAGGGTACCGCACATATGCGTATGTAGGATTGACATCCGTTAGTTCCACCTCGTCGACGAGGGGCTCACTCTTGGAGGATCGGACGAATCTTCGGAGCAGCACGGAGCCAGGAGCTGCCAACCATGATGGTAGGGACGTCCCATGAGTGGAGCGACGCTGGAACCCGAAGAATCGTTTGTGAGGAGTAACATTGGTGGATGTAGAAAGAAGAGACCTGATGGAATGCAACGCGTCAGGGAGCATAGTTTCCCACTGCTGGTCTGGTAGATTGTGTGACCTCAGTGCAAGACGAACAGCGTTCCAAATGATAGCGTTGTATCTCTCAACCTGTCCGTTTCCAATAGGATGATATGGTGTCGTTTTACTTGTACCGATTCCCCGTTGGGAAAGATAACTTTTGAGTTCGCTTGACATGAAGGAGGGACCCCGATCAGAGTGAATTAAATTGACCGTACCGCAAAAGGGAAAAGACCTGATTGAGGCATTTGATCACTGTGGAAGTAAGCATATTGGGACAGGGGAAAGCAAAGGGAAAGTGTGAATATTCTTCCACCATAGTAAGCAAGTAGGTGTTTCGCGTTGAGGAAGGCAATGGCCCTTTAAAGTCAATGCTGAGTCGCTGCATAGGCTGTGTAGCGTGTATGAGCGAGCCATCCAACGGACGGAAGAATTGCGGTTTTAATTCCGCGCAAATTCTACAAGTGGAGCATGTTCTTTTCACGTCTTCCGTAGAAAATGGGAGATTTTTAGATCGCACAAAGTGCAACATACGGGTAACGCCTGGATGGCATAAGTCAGTATGAAGATCCGCAAGAGTCGAAGTTGACATGGAAGAGCAGAATGCACGCGTGAGGGTATCCGGGGCCACATTCTCCTTGCCGGGTCGATACTGTATGGTGTAGCCAAAGGCGGCCAATTCCATCCTCCAGAACTGTATTTTGTTCTTGATTTTAGTGCGTTTCCGGTTATCCAGCATAAAGGCCACCGAGCGCTGATCGGTTATGAGCGTGAAATGGCGATGAGCGAGAAAATGACTCCATTTACATACTGCTTCGATGATAGCCGTAGCCTCCTTCTCACAGGAGGATAATGGAGCTTGCTACCCTGCAAAGTTCTAGACAGAAATGCAACGGGTCGACCGCCTTGATTCAAGGTAGCCGAGATCACCACCTCTGATGCATCGCACTCGACCACGAAAGGGAGATTTTCATCGATGGAATGAAGCGCGGCTTTTTCCAGTTGTTGCTTGAGGAGGTCGAAAGCTGAAATAGCCCTCGCCTCCAACGGAAATGACTTTGCGTGAAGCAGGGGCTGGATCTTGTCGGAAAAGTGCAGTATCCATTTCGCATAATAGGAGAACATGCCGAGGGCCCGACGAAGAGAGCGGAGATTCGTAGGAGGAGGGAGCTCCTGAAGCGGACGAAGTCACTCCGGATCCGGTTTGATGACACTATTGCCCACCCAGTAGCCAAGGATGTTGACTGATGGTACTGATTTCACAGATATGGACTCATTTAAGGTTAAGTTGCGACGACGGAGAACGTCAAGAAATTTCTGGAGTTTGGCATCATGCTCCTTCTGGTCATGACCAGCAATGGTGATATTATCCAGATATGGAAAAGTGTCTGTTAGGTGCTCCTGTTTGACTAGGCTATCCATTGCCCGTTGAAAGACGGCCACCCCCTTGGTGACCGCGAATGGAAGGCGATGAAACTGGTAAAGCCGACCATTGGCCTCAAAAGCCGTATACTTTTTGTCAGAGTCCTTTAACGGTACTTGATGGTATGCGCTCTTTAAGTCAAAAGTTGAAAATACCTTGTAGTTAGCAAGGTTATTGACCATGTCATCGATGCGTGGTAGTGGGTAGGCATCCAGGTCGGTATTCTGGTTAATAGTTTGCGAGTAATCGATGCAAAGATGTTTCTTGTGTTGCTTCAGAGGATTTTTAACAACGACGACTTGAGCCCGCCAGGAAGCTGAACATGATTCAATGATACCGTCAGCTAGAAGGCGAGAGATCTCTGCCTCGATAAAGGATAGGTCATCTTGGCTGAAATGTCATGATTTAGTGGCTATGGGCTTACATCGGGGGGAAAGATTGGCAAACAAGGAGGGCTCGTCGAGCGAAGCCGCCGAAAGTGCACAAAACGGTACTTTGGAAATAGTAAGCTCCGGCTTTGAGACTCCAAACTCGAAAGTGAGTCTTTTGTGTTGTTTCTGGAAATCCTGTCCCAGGAGCACATCACTGCATAGGTTTCTGAGCACCCCGAGCCGGGTAGAGAAATAAGTGCGGCCATTGAGAATAAGGTCGACAAAACAAAAACCGTAAGAGTTAGTGGTCAGTGTTGTCAGAGCCATTGCAATTTCCCTGTCCGAGGGGTAAATACACAGTTTTAACTTACTGACAGCCTGCTCACTGATGAAGCTGTCAGAGCTGCACGAGTCGATTAATGCACTCAAAATGTGTCCATTTACCAAAACCTTCATGGCTGCATGGGACAGGCTTTGGGGAAAAACAGCTGTGATGGGAGGAGGGGCAGTTTTATCCTTGACAGCTGTAACATTAGTAGTGGCTCTTGGGGGAGGAGCAGTTTTATAGATGACAGCTGTAACATTAGTAGTGGCTCTTGGGGGAGGAGCAGTTTTATAGATGACAGCTGTAACATTAGTAGTGGCTCTTGGGGGAGGAGCAGTTTTATAGGGAGCAGCTGTAACCCTAGAAGAGGCTCTTGACTGACATACTTTCGAGAAGTGGCCTTTCTTACTGCAATGATTGCAGATTGCATTACGAGCAGGACAAAATTTCCTATAATGAAATGCACCTCCACAGAAGAAACACTTCCTTTTAGATTGCCAAGATGCCGCTAGGGTAGGGTCGTCATCAGTGAGGGCTTCCGCCTGAGGCTTATCGGAGGAGTCACTAAAAGTGATAGCAGCAGTCCGTGCACGTGGTAAAAGATAGGCATCAGCATTTTTTTTTGCCCAGTCCAGAGAATATGCCTGGTCATAGGCAGCTTGTAACTCGAGGGTTTTATTCTCCAGCAGACGCTGGCGTATGAAGGGAGACGCAATTCCATTAATAAAAGAATCACGAATTAACTCCTCCTGGTACTGCTCAGCTGAGACAGCCTTGAGATTACAATCTTTGCTGAGCCTGCGAAGCTTTTGAAGGAATTCGTCAAGTGATACCCCGGGTTGTTGTCGAGTTGTGGCCAGTAGATGCTGAGCAAAAATTTCGTTTAGGGCCTTAACATATAGTTGCTGTAGTATTCGGATAGCGGAGTCATAGTCTTCACAGTCTTCGATATAGTCAAACACATAAGGGGATACATAATTGGCAAGTATCTCTAACTTATCAGGAACATTCTCACCACACACCCTGAGGAAGTTGCTGAAGGTACGATACCAGTGTTTCCATACCTTAGCAGTTGTAGGTGAATTCGGGTCCAGGTCGAGACGGGCGGGTCGGAGTAGTTTCTCCATGATGGATTGATTACTATATCTAGTTCCCTTCTACCGTTTGAGTCGTAGCCGTCTGTTCCCAAAACTACTCAGAGCGTGGAGCAGGTCCAGTTGATTAAATTGATGTAAGAAAACTACTAGGCACTTGGTCTAAGCGTTAAACAAAGCTTCAATCAACTGTTTTACAACATGGAGATCTAGTTGTGTCCTTCACTAGTTCCTGTTGATAATGTCCTAAGTAAGGTGGGCCCATGCCCGAGTATTTATACTCTCCCTGGACAGCGCCACCAGCAGGCCGCCCAGTATTACTTCATACATGAATGACAAGATTCATGTCACTCACTGTCCCGGGTTATCCCCCGTGCTCACTGTCCTGGGTTATCCCCCGTGCTCACTGTCCCGGGTTATCCCCCGTGCTCACTGTCCTGGGTTATCCCCCGTGCTCACTGTCCGCGGTTATCCCCCGTGCTCACTGTCCCGGGTTATCCCCGTGCTCACTGTCCCGGGTTATCCCCCGTGCTCACTGTCCCGGGTTATCCCCCGTGCTCACTGTCCCGGGTTATCCCCGTGCTCACTGTCCCGGGTTATCCCCGTGCTCACTGTCCCGGGTTATCCCCGTGCTCACTGTCCCGGGTTATCCCCCGTGCTCACTGTCCCGGGTTATCCCCCGTGCTCACTGTCCCGGGTTATCCCCGTGCTCACTGTCCCGGGTTATCCCCGTGCTCACTGTCCCGGGTTATCCCCGTGCTCACTGTCCCGGGTTATCCCCCGTGCTCACTGTCCCGGGTTATCCCCCGTGCTCACTGTCCCGGGTTATCCCCCGTGCTCACGGTCCTGGGTTATCCCCGTGCTCACTGGCCCGGGTTATCCCCGTGCTCACTGTCCTGGGTTATCCCCCGTGCTCACGGTCCTGGGTTATCCCCCGTGCTCACGGTCCTGGGTTATCCCCGTGCTCACTGTCCCCATAAAACAGAAACTGTAGGTTTTAGATCCAGCAAGCTCCCTGCACATAACACCTGGCCTCGGGGAGCCTTTTGCCCGTTACACCATGCAGAGAATTGATCCTGAGCTTTGTTGATGGATTGTTTCTGTGTTTTTATATTTTAGGATATGTTAGGCCGTGAGACACTAACCAGGCAGCCAGAGAAACAAGTGAGTTAGTCGCTCGTGCACATATAGAGTAGCCTTCGCCCACGCTGACCCTGTGTCCAGAGTGACCCCTGTCCCCACTGACCCTGTGTCCAGAGTGACCCCTGACCCCACTGACGCTGTGTCCAGAGTGACCCCTGTCCCCACTGACCCTGTGTCCAGAGTGACCCCTGTCCCCACTGACCCTGTGTCCAGAGTGACCCCTGACCCCACTGACCCTGTGTACAGAGTGACCCGTGTCCCCACTGACCCTGTGTCCAGAGTGACCCCTGACCCACGCTGACCCTGTGTACAGAGTGACCCCTGTCCCCACTGACCTTGTGTACCGAGTGACCCCTGTCCCCACTGACCCTGTGTACAGAGTGACCCCTGTCCCCACTGACCCTGTGTACAGAGTGACCCCTGTCCCCACTGACCCTGTGTACAGAGTGACCCCTGTCTCCACTGACCCTGTGTACAGAGTGACTTCTGTCCCCACTCATCCTGTGTACAGAGTGACCTCTGTCCCCACTCATCCTGTGTACAGAGTGACCCCTGACCCCACTGACCCTGTGTACAGAGTGACCCCTGTCCACACTGACCCTGTGTACAAAGTGACCCCTGTCCACACTGACCCTGTGTACAGAGTCACCCCGGTACGCTCTCTGACCCTGTGTACAGAGTGACCCATGTCCCCACTGACCCTGTGTACAGAGTGACCCCTGTCCGCCCTCTGACCCTGTGTACAGAGTGACCCCTGTCCCCACTGACCCTGTGTCTAGAGTGACCCCTGTCCCCACTGACCCTGTGTACAGAGTGACCCCTGTCCGCTCTCTGACCCTGTGTACAGAGTGACCCCTGTCCCCACTGACCTGTGTACAGAGTGACCCCTGTCCCCACTGACCCTGTGTACAGAATGACCCCTGTCCACACTGACCCTGTGTCCAGAGTGACCCCTGTCCCCACTGACCCTGTGTCCAGAGTGACCTCTGTCCCCACTGACCCTGCATACAGAGTGACCCCAGTCCCCACTGACCCCGTGTCCAGAGTGACCCCTGTCCCCACTGACCCCATGTCCAGAGTGACCCCTGTCCACACTGACCCTGTGTCCAGAGTGACCCCTGTCCCCACCGACCCTGTGTACAGAGTAACCCCGTCCGCCCTCTGACCCTGTGTCCAGAGTGACCCCTGTCCCCACTGACCCCGTGTCCAGAGTGACCCCTGTCCACACTGACCCTGTGTACAGAATGACCCCTGTCCGCTCTCTGACCCTGTGTACAGAGTGACCCCTGTCCCCACTGACCCCGTGTACAGAGTAACCCCTGTCCGCCCTCTGACCCTGTGTCCAGAGTGACCCCTGTCCCCACTGACCCCGTGTCCAGAGTGACCCCTGTCCACACTGACCCTGTGTCCAGAGTGACCCCTGTCCCCACTGACCCGGTGTCCAGAGTGACACCTCTCCCCACTGAATGTGTACAGAGTGACCCCTGTCCCCACTGACCGTGTACAGAGTTACCCCTGTCCCTACTCACCCTGCGTACAGAGTGACCCCGTCCCCACTGACCCTGCATACAGAGTGACCCCTGTCCCCACTCACCCTGCGAACAGAGTGACCCTTGTCCCCACTGACCCTGTGTACAGAGTGACCCCTGTCCCCACTGACCCTGTGTACAGAGTGACCCCTGTCCGCTCTCTGACCCTGTGTACAGAGTGACCCCTGTCCCCACTGACCCTGTGTACAGAGTGACCCCTGTCCCCACTGACCCTGTGTACAGAGTGACCCCTGTCCGCTCTCTGACCCTGTGTACAGAGTGACCCATGTCCGCTCTCTGACCCTGTGTACAGAGTGACCCATGTCCCCACTGACCCTGTGTACAGAGTGACACCTGTCCACACTGACCCTGTGTCCAGTGTGACCCCTGTCCCCACTGACCCTGTGTCCAGAGTGACCTCTGTCCCCACTGACCCTGTGTCCAGAGTGACACCTCTCCCCACTGACCGTGTACAGAGTGACCCCTGTCCCCACTGACCGTGTACAGAGTTACCCCTGTCCCTACTCACCCTGTGTACAGAGTGACCCCTGTCCCCACTGACCCTGTGTACAGTGACCCCTGTCCCCACTGACCCTGTGTACAGAGTGACCCCTGTCCGCTCTCTGACCCTGTGTACAGAGTGACCCCTGTCCCCACTGACCCTGTGTACACAGTGACCCCTGTCCCCACTGACCCTGTGTCCAGTGTGACCCCTGTCCCCACTGACCCTGTGTCCAGTGTGACCCCTGTCCCCACTGACCCTGTGTCCAGTGTGACCCCTGTCCCCACTGACCCTGTGTCCAGTGTGACCCCTGTCCCCACTGACCCTGTGTCCAGTGTGACCCCTGTCCCCACTGACCCTGTGTCCAGAGTGACCTCTGTCCCCACTGACCCTGTGTCCAGAGTGACACCTCTCCCCACTGACCGTGTACAGAGTTACCCCTGTCCCCACTGACCGTGCACAGAGTGACCCCTGTCCCCACTTACCCTGCGTACAGTGACCCCTCTCCCCACTGACCGTGTACAGAGTGACCCCTGTCCCCACTGACCCTGCGTACATTGACCCCTGTCCCCACTGACCGTGCACAGAGTGACCCCTGTCCCCACTGAACCTGCGTACATTGACCCCTGTCCCCACTGACCGTGCACAGAGTGACCCCTGTCCCCCCTTACCCTGCGTACGATGACCCCTGTCCCCACTTACCGTGTACAGAGTGACCCCTGTCCCCACTGACCGTGCACAGAGTGACCCCTGTCCCCACTGACCTTGCGTACATTGACCCCTGTCCCCACTGACCCTGTGGCCAGAGTGACCCCTGTCCCCACTGAATCTGTGTCCAGAGTGACCCCTGTCCCCACTGACCCTGTGTCCAGAGTGACCCCTGTCCCCACTGACCGTGCACAGAGTGACCCCTGTCCCCACTTACCCTGCGTACAGTGACCCCTGTCCCCACTGACCGTGTACAGAGTGACCCCTGTCCCCACTGACCCTGCGTACAGTGACCCCTGTCCACACTGACCCTGCGTAGACAGTGAACCCGTCTGCCCTCTGACATTGTACGCCGAGTGAACCCGTCTGCCCTCTGACCCTGTGTGCAGAGTGAACCCCTCTGCCCTCTGACCCTGTGTGCAGAGTGACCCCGTCTGCCCTCTGACCCTGTGTGCAGAGTGAACCCCTCTGACCCTGTGTGCAGAGTGATCCTATGTGTCTCGGGGATCACTTTCCCCGTTACACCCTGTGTAGAGAATGATCCCGTACTACTTTCATATGACGGGAAAAGGTTATAATGGGATGTCTAGTTTGGGTAACTATTCGATGGCTTCACAACAACACATTTCGAGTAAGCGCGAGATGCTTGATGGTGGAGTGTACGGAACAGACTTTATTTAATCCGAGTTTGTGTGTTCGGCCCAACTAGTCAAGAGAGAGGCTTTTGTCTTTTTGTTCTATCTGTTGAGCCTTCCGAAGAAATGCTGAAAACCATGCTCTTTTATACAGCATATTTAGAATGACCTCTGTCCCCAATTACACTGCGTACAAAATGATCCCGTGTGTCCCATGGACTTCTTTGCCCGTTACACCGTGTAGAGAATTGATCCTGAGCTTTGTTGATGGATTTGTTTCTGTGTTTTTATATTTTAGGATCTAGTCAGACGTATGACAATTGGCAGGCAGCCAGAGAAACAAGTGAGTTAGCCCTACCTGCAGATAGAGAGTAGCCTTCGCCCCCACTCACCCCACGTAAAGAGTGACCCCTGTCCCCACTGACCCTGTGTACAGAGTGACCCCTGTCCCCACTGACCCTGTGTACAGAGTGACCCCTGTCTCCACTCACCCTGTGTACAGAGTGACCCCTGTCCACACTCACCCCGTGTAGTGACCCCTGTCCCCACTGACCCTGTGTACAGAGTGACCCCTGTCCCCACTGACCCCGTGTACAGTGACCCCTGTCCCCACTGACCCCATGTACAGAGTGACCCCTGTCCCCTCTGACCCTGTGTACAGAGTGACCCCTGTCCCCACTGACCGTGTGTACAGAGTGACCCCTGTCCCCACTGACCCTGTGTACAGAGTGACCTCTGTCCCCTCTGACCCTGTGTACAGAGTGACCCCTGTCCCCACTGACCCTGTGTACAGAGTGACCCCGGTACGCTCTCTGACCCTGTGTACAGAGTGACCCATGTCCCTACTGACCCTGTGTACAGAGTGACCCCTGTCCGCCCTCTGACCCTGTCTACAGAGTGACCCCTGTCCCCACTGACCCTGTGTCTAGAGTGACCCCTGTCCCCACTGACCCTGTGTACAGGGTGACCCCGGTCCGCTCTCTGACCCTGTGTACAGTGTGACCCCTGTCCCCACTGACCCTGTGCACAGAGTAACCCCTGTCCGCCCTCTGACCCTGTGTCCAGAGTGACCCCTGTCCCCACTGACCCCGTGTCCAGAGTGACCCCTGTCCACACTGACCCTGTGCCAGTGTGACCCCTGTCCCCACTGACCCTGTGTCCAGAGTGACCCCTGTCCCCACTGACCCTGTGTCCAGAGTGACACCTCTCCCCACTGACCGTGTACAGAGTGACCCCTGTCCCCACTGACCGTGTACAGAGTGACCCCTGTCCCCACTGACCCTGTGTACAGAGTGACCCCTGTCCCCACTGACCATGCGTACAGAGTGACCCCTGTCCCCACTGACCCTGCGGCCAGAGTGACCCCTGTCCCCACTGACCCTGTGTCCAGAGTGACCGCTGTCCCCACTGACCGTGCACAGAGTGACCCCTGTCCCCACTGACCCTGCGTACAGTGACACCCGTCCACACTGTCCCTGCGTAGACAGTGAACCCGTCTGCCCTCTGACATTGTACGCCGAGTGAACCCGTCTGCCCTCTGACCCTGTGTGCAGAGTGACCCCGTCTGCCCTCTGACCCTGTGTGCAGAGTGAACCCCTCTGCCCTCTGACCCTGTGTGCAGAGTGATCCCATGTGTCTCGGGGATCACTTTCCCCGTTACACCCTGTGTAGAGAATGATCCCGTACTACTTTCATATGACGGGAAAACGTTATAATGGGATGTCTAGTTTGGGTAACTATTCGATGGCTTCACAACAACACATTTCGAGTAAGCACGAGATGCTTGATGGTGGAGTGTACGGAACAGACTTTATCTAATCCGAGTTTGTGTGTTCGGCCCAACTAGTCATGAGAGAGGCTTTTGTCTTTTCGTTCTATCTGTTGAGCCTTCCGAAGAAATGCTGAAAACCATGCTCTTTTATACAGCATATTTAGAATGACCTCTGTCCCCAATTACACTGCGTACAAAATGATCCCGTGTGTCCCGTGGAATCCTTTGCCCGTTACACCGTGTAGAGAATTGATCCTGAGCTTTGTTGATGGATTTGTTTCTGTGTTTTTATATTTCAGGATCTAGTCAGACGTATGACAATTGGCAGGCAGCCAGAGAAACAAGTGAGTTAGCCCCACCTGCAGATAGAGAGTAGCCTTCGCCCCCACTGACCCTGTGTACAGAGTGACCCCTGTCCCCACTGACCCTGTGTACAGAGTGAACCCTGTCCCCACTGACCCTGTGTACAGAGTGACCCCTGTCTCCACTCACCCCGTGTACAGAGTGACCCCTGTCTCCACTCACTCTGTGTACAGAGTGACCCCTGTCCCCACTGACCCTGTGTACAGGGTGATACATGGTGACCCCTGTCCCCTCTGACCCTGCGCAGAGTGACCCCTGTCCCCACTGACCCTGTGTACAGAGTGATCCCTGGTGACCCCTGTCCCCTCTTACCCTGTGTACAGAGTGACCCCTGTGCCCACTGACCCTGTGTACAGAGTGATCCCTGGTGACCCCTGTCCCCTCTGACCCTGTGTACAGTGTGTCCCCTGTCCCTACTGACCCTGTGTACAGAGTGACCCCTGTCTCCACTGACCCTGTGTACAGAGTGACCCCTGTCCCCACTGACCCTGTGTACAGAGTGACCCCTGTCCCCTCTGACCCTGATGTGGAGATGCCGGTGTTGGACTGGAGTGGACAAATGTGAGAAGTCGCACAACACCAGGTTATAGTCCAACAGTTTTATTTGAAATCACAAGCTTTAGGAGCGCTGCTCCTTCGTCAGGTGAAGTGAAGAGATGTATATCGGCACAGCATATATAGTCAGAGAACACTGCCAGATGATTACAGTTAATTTTTCTAACTGCCGTTTATCAGAGTGACCCCGTCCCAACTGACGGTGTGTACAGAGTGACCCCAGTCCCCACTGCGTACAGAATGATCCCACGTGTCCCAGGGAACACTTTCCCCGTTACACCCTGTGTAGAGAACGATCTTCTACTACTTTCGTATGACGGGAGAAGATTATAACAGGATGTCTTGTTTGGCTGTCCATTCAATGGCCTCCTGAGATGCCGAGTGGAGAAATGAGGTGACTCCCACGACAGATCTCAGTGGGCAGGTTGATGTGATGTGTTCCATGGTCTGGGACTCGGGGCCACAGTCTCACTTCGGGTCGTCCCTCATCTTCCACTTGTGGAGCAGGTGGCCGCATCGTCCACGCTCTGTGCGGATTGGGTTGAGCCTGTCCACTGTCTGCGAGGGAGGTCGGAGCCAGGGACCTCTGCTGTTGGGTCAGTGATGAGGTGTTGGTTCTTTATGTTGCATGCGTCGCACGATTGCCTCCATCTGGATAGTGGGTCGATACCAGCTGCATGAATATTGGCTGCTGTTTCCAGAATGGCTTGTGTCACTTGTGTCCTGGGAAGCCCTTTGCTCGTTGCAGCCTGTGCACTGAATAATCCCGTGTGACCGGGGAGCCTTTTCCCTGTTGCACCTTGCAGAGAATTGATCCTGAGCTTTGTTGATGGATTGTTTGTGTTTTTATATATTAGGATATTTCTGGCCGTGCGACACTAACCAGGCAGCCAGAGAAACAAGTGAGTTAGTCGCTTGTGCAGATATAGAGTAGCCTTCGCCCACGCTGACCCTGTGTCCAGAGTGACCCCTGTCCCTTCTGACCCTGTGTCCAGAGTGACCCCTGTCCCTTCTGACCCTGTGTCCAGAGTGACCCCTGTCCCTTCTGACCCTGTGTCCAGAGTGACCCCTGTCCCTTCTGACCCTGTGTCCAGAGTGACCCCTGTCCCTTCTGACCCTGTGTACAGAGTGACCCCTGTCCCCACTGACCCCGTGTACACAGTGACCCCTGTCCCCACTGACCCTGTGTCCAGAGTGACCCCTGTCCCCACTGACCCTGTGTCCAGAGTGACCCCTGTCCCCACTGACCCTGTGTACAGAGTGACCCCTGTCCCCACTGACCCTGTGTCCAGAGTGACCCCTGTCCCCACTGACCCTGTGTCCAGAGTGACCCCTGTCCCCACTGACCCTGTGTACAGAGTGACCCCTGTCCACACTGACCCTGTGTCCAGAGTGACCCCTGTCCCTTCTGACCCTGTGCACAGTGACCCCTGTCCCCACTGACCCTATGTACAGAGTAACCCCTGTCCACACTGACCCTGTGTACAGAGTGACCCCTGTCCCCACTGACACTGTGTACAGAGTGACTCCAGTCTGCATTGACCCTGTGTACAGAGTGACCCCTGTCCCCTCTGACCCTTTGTACAGAGTAACCCCTGTTCCCACTGACCCTGTGTACAGAGTGACCCCCGTCCCCTCTGACCCTGTGTGCAGAGTGAACCCATCTGCCCTCTGACCCTGTGTGCAGTGACCCCATCTGCCCTCTGACCCTGTGTGCAGAGTGAACCCCTCTGCCCTCTGACCCTGTGTGCAGAGTGACCCCGTCTGCCCTCTGACCCTGTGTGCAGAGTGAACCCCTCTGCCCTCTGACCCTGTGTGCAGAGTGATCCCATGTGTCTCGTGGATCACTTTCCCCGTTATACCCTGTGTAGAGAATGATCCCGTACTACTTTCATATGACGGGAAAAGGTTATAATGGGATGTCTAGTTTGGGTAACTATTCGATGGCTTCACAACAACACATTTCGAGTAAGCACGAGATGCTTGATGGTGGAGTGTACGGAACAGACTTTATCTAATCCGAGTTTGTGTGTTCGGCCCAACTAGTCATGAGAGAGGCTTTTGTCTTTTCGTTCTATCTGTTGAGCCTTCCGAAGAAATGCTGAAAACCATGCTCTTTTATACAGCATATTTAGAATGACCTCTGTCCCCAATTACACTGCGTACAAAATGATCCCGTGTGTCCCGTGGAATCCTTTGCCCGTTACACCGTGTAGAGAATTGATCCTGAGCTTTGTTGATGGCTTTGTTTCTGTGTTTTTATATTTTAGGATCTAGTCAGACGTATGACAATTGGCAGGCAGTCAGAGAAACAAGTGAGTTAGCCCCACCTGCAGATTGAGAGCAGCCTTCGCCCCCACTCACCCTGTGTACAGAGTGACCCCTGTCCCCACTCACCCCGTGTACAGAGTGACCCCTGTCCCCACTGACCCTGTGGACAGAGTGGCCCCTGTCTCCACTCACCCTGTGGACAGAGTGACCCCTGTCCCCACTCACCCCGTGTAGAGTGACCCCTGTCCCCACTCACCCCGTGTACAGAGTGACCCCTGTCTCCACTGACCCTGTGTACAGAGTGACCCCTGTCCCCACTGACCCTGTGTACAGAGTGACCCCTGTCCCCACTGACCCTGTGTACAGAGTGACCCCTGTCTCCACTGACACTGTGTCTAGAGTGACCCCTGTCCCCACTGACCCTGTGTACAGAGTGACCCCTGTCCCCTCTGAGCCTGCCCAGAGTTACCCCTGTCCCCACTCACCCTGTGTACAGAGTGACCCCTGTCCCCACTCACCCCGTGTACAGAGTGACCCCTGTCCCCACTCACCCCATGTTCAGAGTGACGCCTGTCTCCACTGACCCTGTGTACAGAGTGACCCCTGTCCCCACTGACCCTGTGTACAGAGTGACCCCTGTCCCCACTGACCCTGTGTACAGAGTGACCCCTGTCCCCACTGACCCTGTGTACGGAGTGACCCCTGTCCCCACTGACCCTGTGTACAGAGTGACCCCTGTCCCCACTGACCCTGTGTACAGAGTGACCCCTGTCCCCACTCACCCTGTGTACAGAGTGACCCCTGTCCCCACTCACCCCGTGTACAGAGTGACCCCTGTCCCCACTCACCCCGTGTACAGAGTGACCCCTGTCCCCACTGACCCTGTGTAGAGTGACCCCTGTCCCCACTGACCATGTACAGAGTGACCCCTGTCCTCACTGACCCTGTGAACAGAGTGACCCCTGTCCCCACTGACCCTGTGTACAGTGACCCCTGTCCCCACTGACCCTGTGTACAGAGTGACCCCTGTCCCCACTCACCCTGTGTCCAGAGTGACCCCTATCCCCACTCACCCTGTGTCCAGAGTGACCCCTGTCCACACTGACCCTGTGTCCAGAGTGACCACTGTCCCTTCTGACCCTGTGCACAGTGACCCCTGTCCCCACTGACCCTATGTACAGAGTAACCCCTGTCCACACTGACCTTGTGTACAGAGTGACCCCTGTCCCCACTGACACTGTGTACAGAGTGACTCCAGTCTGCATTGACCCTGTGTCCAGAGTGACCCCTGTCCCCTCTGACCCTGTGTACAGAGTGACCCCTGTCCCCTCTGACCCTTTGTACAGAGTAATCCCTGTTCCCACTGACCCTGTGTACAGAGTGACCCCCGTCCCTTCTGACCCTGTGTGCAGAGTGAACCCTGTCCCCACTGACCCTGTGTACAGAGTGACCCCTGTCCACACTGACCCTGTGTACAGAGTGACCCCTGTCCCCACTCACCCTGTGTGCAGAGTGACCCCTGTCCCCACTCACCCTGTGTGCAGAGTGACCCCTGTCCCCACTGACCCTGTGTACAGAGTGACCCCTGTCCCCACTGATCCTGTGTGCAGAGTGACCCCTGTCCCCACTGACCCTGCGTAGACAGTGAACCCGTCAGCCCTCTGACCCTGTGTGCAGAGTGAATCCGTCCGCCCCCTGACCCTGTGTGCAGAGTGAATCCGTCCGCCCTCTGACCCTGTGTGCTGAGTGAATCTGTCCGCCCTCAGACCCTGTGTGCAGAGTGACCCCGTCCGCCCTCTGACCCTGTGTGCAGAGTGAACCCCTCTGCCCTCTGACCCTGTGTGCAGAGTGAACCCCTCTGCCCTCTGACCCTGTGTGCTGAGTGAATCCGTCCGCCCTCTGACCCTGTGCGCAGAGTGAATCCGTCCGCCCTCTGACCCTGTGTGCAGAGTGAACCCCTCTGCCCTCTGACCCTGTGTGCAGAGTGAACCCCTCTGCCCTCTACCCCGTGTACAGAGTGATCCCATGTGTCTCGGGGATCACTTTCCCCGTTATACCCTGTGTAGAGAATGATCCCGTACTACTTTCATATGACGGGAAAAGGTTATAATGGGATGTCTAGTTTGGGTAACTTTTCGATGGCTTCACAACAACAGCTTTGTTGATGGATTTGTTTCCGTGTTTTTATATTTTAGGATCTTTTCAGTCCTAAGACAATTGGCAAGCAGCCAGAGAAACAAGTGAGTTAGCCCCACCTGCAGATAGAGAGTAGCCCTCGCCCCCACTGACCCTGTGTACAGAGTGACCCCTGTCCACATTGACCCTATGTACAGAGTGACCCCTGTCCCCACTGACCCTGTGGACAGAGTGACCCCTGTCTCCACTGACCCTGTGGACAGAGTGACCCCTGTCTCCACTGACCCTGTGGACAGAGTGACCCCTGTCCCCACTGACCCTGTGGACAGAGTGACCCCTGTCCCCACTGACCCTGTGGACAGAGTGACCCCTGTCCCCACTGACCCTGTGGACAGAGTGACCCCTGTCCCCACTGACCCTGTGGACAGAGTGACACCTGTCCCCACTGACCCTGTGGACAGAGTGACCCCTGTCCCCACTGACCCTGTGGACAGAGTGACCCCTGTCCCCACTGACCCTGTGGACAGAGTGACCCCTGTCCCCACTGACCCTGTGGACAGAGTGACCCCTGTCCCCACTGACCCTGTGGACAGAGTGACCCCTGTCCCCACTGACCCTGTGGACAGAGTGACCCCTGTCCCCACTGACCCTGTGGACAGAGTGACCCCTGTCCCCACTGACCCTGTGGACAGAGTGACCCCTGTCCCCACTGACCCTGTGGACAGAGTGACCCCTGTCCCCACTGACCCTGTGGACAGAGTGACCCCTGTCCACACTGACCCTGTGGACAGAGTGACCCCTGTCCCCACTGACCCTGTGTACAGAGTGACCCCTGTCCACACTGACCCTGTGTACAGAGTGACCCCTGTCGACCCCGCGAAAGGAGTGATCCCCGCCGACCCCGTGCACGGAGTGACCCGCGCGTCTCGGGGAACACTTTCCCTGTTACAATGTGTCTCGAACATGATTTCGTACTACTTTCGTATGACAGGAGAAGGTTATAATGGGATGTCTAGTTTGGCTATCCATTCGATGGCCTCCTGAGATATCAAGTGGAGAAATGAGGAGCCTCCTGCTACAGATCTCAGTGGGCAGGTTGATGTGATGTGTTCCATGGTCTGGGACTCGGGGCCACAGTCTCACTTCGGGTCGTCCCTCATCTTCCACTTGTGGAGCAGGTGGCCCCATCGTCCACGCTCTGTGTGGATTGGGTTGAGCCTGTCCACTGTCTGCGAGGGAGGTCGGAGCCAGGGACCTCTGCTGTTGTGTCAGTGATGAGGGGTTTGTACTTTATGTTGCATGTGTCCCACGATTGCCTCCATCTGGATAGTGGGTCGATACCAGCTGCATGAATATTGGCTGCTGTTTCCCAGAATGGCCGGTGCGATTTTAAGCGTTTTCGTGTTTGGATTTTCAAGTCTTTGTGAACAGGAAGGTCGATGTTGCTGATGATTGTTTCCATCTCACCCAGCACGGTGGCGTCGCGGAGAATGGCAGGCGGGGCAATGTGGAACAGCACCGGGAGCCACTCATTGGAGTGGACTTGAGCGTCCCTGACACCGTCTGCATGGCGGCCTTTAGCGGCACGGCCACGCTCTTTGTGTGGTGTCCGCAGGACCAGGAGGCAGAGCAGTATTCTGCTGCAGAGGTCTGGTGCCAGGGTCAAGGATGTCACTGAGCGGCTGCAGGCCATTCTAAAGGGGGAGGGTGAATAGCCAGAGGTTGTGGTCCAAATCGGTACCAATGACATAGTTAGAAAGAGGGACGAGGTCCTGCAAGCAGAATATAGGGAGCTAGGAAATAAATTAAAAAGCAGGACCTCAAAGGTAATAATCTCAAGATTACTCCCAGTGCCACGTGCTAGCGAGAGCAGAAATAGGAGAATAGATCAGATGAATGCGTGGCTGGAGAGATGGTGTAGGAGGGAGGAATTTAAATTCCTGAGGCATTGCGACCGATTCTGGGGAAGGTGGGACCTGTACAAGCTGGACGGGTTACACCTCGGCAGAACCGGGACCAATATCCTCGCAGGGGGGTTTGCTAGTGCTGTTGGGAAGGATTTAAACTAGTTTGTCAGGGGGTTGGGAACCTAAGTGTGGGCCCAGAACGGAGAGAAACAAAGCTGGAAGTGAAAGTTAGAAAAGTAGTCAGCAAAACTAGTAGGGAGCAGAAACAAAGGCCAACAGTAAAGAGGGTCAAAGTGCAGAAAAATATTAAACAGGCAAAGTTGAAGGCATTTTATCTAAATGCACATAGCATTCGCAACAAGGTGGATGAATTAATGGCACTAATAGAAGTAAATGGGTATGATGTAATTGCCATTACAGAGACATGGTTGCAGGGTAACCAAAGCTGGGAACTGAATGTTCCAGGGTACTCAACATTTAGGAGGGACCGACAAAAAGGAAAAGGAGGTGGCGTAGCGCTGTTAATAAGGGATGAGATAGGTACGGTAGAGATAAAAGATCTTGTCTCGGCAGATCGTGATGCAGAACTGGAATCAGTTTGGGTGGAGCTAAGAAACAGCAAAGGGCGGAAAACATTGGTGGGAGTTGTGTATAGGCCACTAAACAGTAGTGGTAATGTAGGGCACAGTATCAATCAAGAGATTAGAAGTGCATGTAACAAGGGCAATACGGTAATCATGGGGGACTTTAATCTACATATTGACTGGGCAAATCAAATTACCACTAATGGTGTGGAGGATGAATTCTTGGAATGCATGCGAGATGGTTTCCTGGATCAGTATGTGGAGGAACCAACCAGGGAACAGGCGATTCTGGATCTGGTACTGTGTAATGAGAAAGGGCTAATCAATAATCTTGTGGTAAAGGGGCCTTTTGGGTCAAGTGACCATAATATGATTGAATTTTACATTAAGTTTGAGAGTGATGTAGTCCAATCTGAAACTAAGGTCTTCAATCTAAACAGAGGAAACTACAAGGGAATGAGGGACAAGTTGGCCATGGTAGATTGGGAGACTACACTAAAAGGTATGAAGGTGGACATACAATGGCTAACATTCAAGGAAATAATGCATAATTTGCAACAAACATATATTCCTCTAGGGCATAAAAACCCAAAAGGAAAAGTGATCCAACCATGGCTAACAAAAGAAATTAAAGCTAGTATTAAGTCAAAGGAGGAAGCTTATAAAGTTGCCAGAAAAAGCGGTCAGCCTGAGGATTGGGATCTTTTTAGAAATCAGCAAAGGGGGACCAAGAAATTGATAAAGAAAGGGAAAATGGAATCTGAGCACAAACTAGTGAAAAATATAAAAACGGATTGTAAAAGCTTCGATAGGTATGTGAAACAGAAAAGACTGGCGAAGGTAAATGTAGGTCCTTTACAGTCAGAGACGGGAGAATTTATAATGGGGAATGAGGAAATGGCAGAGAAATGAAATAAATACTTTGTTTCTGTCTTCATGGAGGAAGACACAAAAAACCTCCCAGAAATACGAGAAAACCAAGGGTGTGGCGAGAATGAGGAACTTAAAGAAATTATTATTAGTAAAAAAACAGTACTAGCAAAATTAATGGCACTAAAAGTCGATAAATCCCAAGGACCGGATGACCTACATCCTAGGGTTTTGAAAGAGGTGGCCATTGGGATAGTGGACGCATTGGTTGTCATCTACCAAATTTCTAAAGATTCTGGAACGGTTCCTACAGATTGGAGGATAGAAAATGTAACCCCGCTATTTAAGAAAGGAGGGAGAGAGAAAACGGGGAACTACAGACCTGTTAGCCTCACATCAGCAGTTGGGAAAATGCTGGAATCTATTATAAAGGATGCAATAACTGGGCACTTAGAAACTAATAGTAAGATTGGGCAGAGTCAACATGGATTTATGAAAGGGAAATCCTGTTTGACAAACCTATTGGAGTTCTTTGAGGATGTAACTAGTGGAGTGGACAAAGGGGAACCGGTAGATGTGGTGTATCTGGATTTTCAGAAGGCCTTCGATAAGGTCCCACACAAGAGGTTGGTGAACAAAATTAGGGCACATGGAATTGGGGGTAATATACTAGCATGGATTGAGAATTGGTTAACAGACAGAAAACAAAGAGTAGGGATAAACGGGTCTTTTTCAGGATGGCAGGCTGTGACTAGTACCGCAAGGGTACCGCAAGGATCGGTGCTTGGGCCCCAGCTATTCACAATCTATATCAATGATTTGGATGAGGGGACTAAATGTAACATTTCCAAATTTGCTGATGATACAAAGCTAGGTGGCAGTGTCAGTTGCAAAGAGGATGTGAAGAGGCTTCAAGGGACTCTTGACAGGCGCAGTGAGCGGGCGAGAACATGGCAGATGGAATATAATGTGGATAAATGTGAAGTTATCCACTTTGGTAGAAAAAACAGAAAGGCAGAGTATTTCCTAAATGGTGAAAGATTGGGGAATGCAGATGCTCAAAGGGACCTGGGTGTCCTTGTACATGAGTCACTGAAAGTGAATGTGCAGGTGCAGCAAGCCATTAGGAAGGCAAATGGTATGCTGGCCTTCAATACAAGAGGATTTGAGTACAGGAGTAAAGAAGTCTTACTCCAATTATATATGGCCTTGGTGAGACCACACCTGGAGTACTGTGTACAATTTTGGTCTCCTTACCTAAGGAAGGATATACTTGCCATAGAAGGAGTGCAACGAAGGTTCACGAAATTGATTCCTGGGATGGCGGGACTGTCGTATGAGAAGAGATTGAGTAAACTAGGCCTGTATTCTCTTGAATTCAGAAGAATGAGAGGGGATCTCATTGAAGCATACAAAATTATTACAGGGCTTGATGGGATGGATGCTGGGAGAATGTTTCCCTTGGCTGGGGAGTCTAGAACCAGAGGCCGCAGCCTCAGGATAAAGGGTAGGCCATTCAGGACTGAGAGGAGAAGAAATTTCTTCACACAGAGGGTGGTGAATCTTTGGAATTCTCTACCCCAGAGGGCTGTGGAGGCTCAGTCATTGGGTATATTCAAAACAGAAGTCGATAGATTTCTGACTAGTAAGGGCATCAAGTGATATGGCGATAGGGCCGTGGAATGGAGTTGAGGCAGAAGATCAGCCATGATATTGAATGGCGGAGCAGGCTCAAAGGGCCAAATGGCCTAATCCTGCTCCTATTTCTTATGTTCTTATGATTCCCTTAACATCCAAAAATCTATCATAGAATGGTTACAGCACGGAAGAAGACCATTCAGCCCGTCGAGCCCGTGCCAACTCTCAGCTCGTCCCACTCCCCCGTAGCCCTGCAAATTTTTTTCTTTCAGATACTTATCCAACTCCCTTTTGAAAGTTGAGATTGAGTCTGCCTCCACCACCTTTTCAGGCAGTGCATTCCAGATCTTAACCACTTGCTGTGTAAAAAAGTTCGTTCTTACGTCGCCTTTGGTGCTTTTGCCAATTACCTTAAATCTGTGTCCTCTGGTTCTCGACCCTTCTGCCAATGGGAACAGTTTCTCTCCATCTACTCTGTCCAGACCCATCATGATTTTGAACACCTCTATCAAATCTCCTCTCAATCTTCTTTGCTCCAAGAAGAACAACCCCAGCTTCTCCAGTCTATCCACGTAACTGAAGTCCCTCATTCCTGGAATCATTCCCGTAAATCTTTTCTGCACCTTCTCTAAGGCCTTCACATCCTTCCTAAAGTGTGGTGCCCAGAATTGGACACAGTACTCCAGTTGGGGCCGAACCAGTGTTTTATACAGGTTCATCATAATTTCTACACTTTTGTACTCTATACCTCTATTTATGAAGCCCAGGATCCCACAAGCCTTTTTAAATGCTTTCTCAACCTACCCTGCCACCATCAACGATTTATGCACACATACCCCCAGGTCTCTCTGTTCGTGCAACGCCTTTAGGATTGTACCATTTAGTTTATATGTCCTCTCCTCATTCCGCCTATCGATCTCTGTCTTGAATATACTCAACGACTGAGCCTCCACAGCCCTCTGGGGTAGCAGATTCCAAAGATTCACCACCCTCTGAATGAAGAAATTTCTCTTCATCTCAGTCCTAAATGGCCGATCCCTTATTCTGAGACTGTGACCCCTGGTTCTAGACTCCCCAGCCAGAGGATACATCCTCCCTGCAACTACCCTGTCAAGCCCTGTAAGAATTTTGTATGTTTCAATGAGATCACCTCTCATTCTTCTAAACTCTAGAGAATATAGGCCTAGTCTACTCAATCTCTTCTCATAGAACAATTCCCCCATCTCAGGAATCAGTCTGGTGAACCTTTGTTGCACTCCCTCTATGGCAAGTATATCCTTCCTTAGGTAAGGAGACCAAAACTCTATACAATACTCCAGGTGTGGTCTCACCAGGGCCCTATATAATTGTAGTAAGACGTCTTTACTCTTATACTCAAATCCTCTTGTAATAAAGGCCAACATACCTTTTGCTTTCCTAATTGCTTGCTGTACCTGCATGTTAACTTTCAGTGATTCGTGGACAAGGATACCCAGGTCCCTTTGAACACTAACATTTCCCAATCTCTCACTATTTAAAAAATATTCTGCTTTTCTATTTTTCCTACCCAAGTGGATAACTTCACATTTCTCCATTATATTCCATTTGCCATGTTCTTGCCCACTCACTTAGCTTGTCTATATCCCCTTGAAGTCTTTTTGCATCCTCCTCACAACTTACATTCCCACCGAGCTTTGTATCATCCGCAAACTTGGATATATTACATTTGGTCCCCTCATCCAATCATTGATATAGATTGTGAATAGCTGAGGCCCAAGCACTGATCCTTGCGGTACCCCACTAGTTACAGCCTGCCAACCTGAAAATGACCGTTTATTCCTACACTGTTTTCTGTCCATTAACCAATCCTCAATCCATGCTAGTATATTACCCCCAATCCCATGAGCCCTAATTTTGTTTAATAACCTCTTGTGTGGCACCTTATCGAGTGCCTTCTGAAAATCCAAATACACCACATCCACTGGTTCCCCCTTATCCATTCTGCTAGTTACAACCTCAAAAAACTCTAATAGATTTGTCAAACACGATTTCCCTTTCATAAATCCGTGTTGACTCTGCCCAATCCTATTATTATTTTCTAAGTGCCCTGTTACCACGTCCTTAATAATAGATTCTAGCATTTTCCCTACTACTGATGTCAGGCTAACTGGTTTGTAGTTCCCCGTTTTCTCTCTCCATCCTTTCTTAAATAGTGGGTTTACATTTGCTACCTTCCAATCTGCGGAAACTGTTCTAGAATCTATGGAATTTTGGAAAATGACAACCAATGCATCCACTATCTCTATATCCACCTCTTTCAAAACCCTAGGATGTAGGCCATCAGGTCCAGGGGATTTATCGGCTTTCAGCCCCATTAATTTCTCCAGTATTTTTTTTACCTAATACTAATTTCTTTCAGTTCATCATGCTCACTAGACACTTGGTTCTCCACTATTTCCGGGAAGTTTTTTGCTGGGAGAATGTTTCCCTTGGCTGGGGAGTCTAGAACTAGGGGCCACAGCCTCAGGATAAAGGATAGGCCATTCAGGACTGAGAGGAGAAGAAATTTCTTCAGATGGGTGGTGAATCTTTGGAATTCTCTACCCCAGAGGGCTGTAGAGGCTCAGTCATCGGGTATATTCAAAACAGAAGTCGATAGATTTCTGACCAGTAAAGGCACCAAGGGATATGGCGATAGGGCCGGTGAATGGAGTTGAGGCAGAAGATCAGCCATGATCTCATTGAATGGCGGAGCAGGCTCGAAGGGCTGAATGACCAACTCCTGCTCCTATTTCTTATGTTCTTATGTTCTTAGAGTAGCCTAGGGTCACTGTTACGGTGCGAAGTGTTCTGGCTGAGCTCCCCCATGACATTTCAGCGAGTTTCTGGACCAGGTTCCCCCTGGTTTTTACTTTTTGGCCGGTGTTGGTGAGATGAGGCCAATGGGTGAGAGTCCTGTCCAGGGTGAGGCCCAGGTATTTTGGGTGGGGTTCATGGGTAATTCGCCTTCTGCAGAAGGAAACGTTGAGTTCTTTCCCAGCGGCGTTGTTGTTCAGATGGAACGCCGACACAACTGACTTCTCTGGATTGGGGCGGACACACCAGGTCCGGAAAGAACATTCCAGTAGGTCCAGGTCGCTTGTGAGCGTCGTACTTGCTTCCTCCAACGTTGATGCCTGTGTCAACAGTGTTGTGTCATTGCCATAGGCGAACTTCTGGGATTTGGTGCAGGGCATGTCCACCATATAGATGTTGAAAAATTATCCCGTGATTTCCGGGGAGCCCTTTCCCCGTTACACCATGTAGAGAATTGATCCTGAGCTTTGTTGATGGATTGTTTCTGTGTTTTTATATTTTAGGATATTTTAGGTCGTGAGAAACTGACCAGGCAGCCAGAGAAACAAGTGAGTTAGTCCCTCCTGCAGATCAAGAGTAGCCTTCGCCCACGCTGACCCTGTGTACAGAGTGACCCCTGTGTCCACTGACCCTGTGTACAGAGTGACCCCTGTCCCCACTGACCCTGTGTACAGAGTGACCCCTGACCACACTGACCCTGTGTACAGAGTGACCCCTGTTCACACTGACCCTGTGTACAGAGTGACCCCTGTCCCCACTGACCCTGTGTAC
Source organism: Squalus acanthias (assembly GCA_030390025.1). Taxonomy (NCBI): domain Eukaryota; kingdom Metazoa; phylum Chordata; class Chondrichthyes; order Squaliformes; family Squalidae; genus Squalus; species Squalus acanthias. The sequence goes on along the minus strand of JASTWF010000258.1, from coordinate 232,254 downwards.
AGAGTGACCCCTGTGTCCACTGACCCTGTGTACAGAGTGACCCCTGTCTCCACTGACCCTGTGTACAGAGTGACCCCTGTCTCCACTGACCCTGTGTACAGAGTGACCCCTGTCCACACTGACCCTGTGTACAGAGTGACCCCTGTCTCCACTGACCCTGTGTACAGAGTGACCCCTGTCCACACTGACCCTGTGTACAGAGTGACCCCTGTCTCCACTGACCCTGTGTACAGAGTGACCCCTGTCCCCACTGACCCTGTGTACAGAGTGACCCCTGTCCACACTGACCCTGTGTACAGAGTGACCCCTGTCTCCACTGACCCTGTGTACAGAGTGACCCCTGTCCACACTGACCCTGTGTACAGAGTGACTCCTGTCTCCACTGACCGTGTACAGAGTGACCCCTGTCAGACATAAGAACATAAGAAATAGGAGCAGGAGTAGGCCATTTGGCCCTTCGAGCCTGCTCCGCCATTTAAATAGTTCATGGCTGATCCTCTACCTCATCTCCACTTTCCTGCACTATCCCCATATCCCTTGATTCCCTTAATATTCAAAAATCTATTGATCTCTGTCTTGAATATACTCAACGACTGAGCCTCCACAGCCCTCTGGGGTAGAAAATTCCAAAGATTCACCACCCTCTGAGTGAAAAAATTTCTCCTCATCCCCTTATTCGGAGACTGTGACCCCTGGTTCTAGACTCCCCAGCCAGGGGAAACATCCTCCCTGCATCTACCCTGTCAACCCCTGTAAGAATTTTGTATGTTTCAATGGGATCACCTCTCATTCTTCTAAACTCTTGGGAATATAGGCCGAGTCTACTCAATCTCTCCTCATTGGACAATTCCCCCATCTCATGGACCAGTCTGGTGAATCTTCATTGCACTCCCTCTATGGCAGGTATATCCCTCCTTAGGTAAGGAGATCAAAACTGTACACAATACTCTAGGTGTGGTCTCACCAGGGCCCTATATAATTGCAGTAAGACGTCTTTAGTCTTATACTCAAATCCTCTTGTAATAAAGGCCAACATACCATTTGCTTTCCTAATTTTTGCTGTACCTGCACATTAACTTTCAATGATTCGCGTACAAGGACACCCAGGTCCTTCTGAATACTGACATTTCCCAATCTCTCACCATTTAAAACACTCGAAGGAGAAGGCAAGCTAAGTTTAATATATGTGGGTAGAACAAATGAATGACAGAGACAAGATGAGTTGATAGCCCGTGTGCTTGCTTTACTAGGCCAGCGAGAACTGAGCATGCTCATACTAAACCATGTGACAAACTATGTGATAATACATTACACTGCTTTCCCCTTAAAATAAAAATGTATCTATTCCCCTCTCAAATACAACAAAACTGTGGTCCCACCTTTCCCAGCATTACATGTACCACATAACAAAAACTCCTGGCTTTTTTTGCTTTTAAATGAACTACAAATCCTACAAATGAACTCCAAATCTAGTTTAAAGACAGGTTTGCGGAGCCTTCCTGATCTCCTTACAGAATGTTTTGGTGTTGAACCAATTTTCAGGCTGTTTTGTTTTGGTTCCGATCGTTCTCAACCTGTGAGGTTTGGCCTGTTGTTGTAGCTCGTTACAATAATAGGCAGCTTTACTGACTGGCCATTGTGTTGAACTGTACATTCCATTTGTCCACATGTCTCTAGGATTTCTCCGGAGTAGGTTTTTAACTCTACTCTTTGTAAGTGGTATTTGATTAAACTTACTCTCATATGTGTCCTTACTCATGATAGAGCAGCCCGCTGCTGTGTCGATACACGTATCAATATATTGCTTGTTGATCAAAAGTTTTGTACGGAAATCTTTCTCACGACTGCTGGCGTTGCCGCTAGTGGCATAGATACTGTAGATGCCTAGTTCTTCAACATCAGGTTTGCTCACTTCAGTATTGTGAACTCCTCCCTTTTGTTGTCGCTGCTTTGAATTGCCACTAGAATGGTTCTTACTTCCTGCTTTAGATTTAGCTCTGCAAGCTGTTGAAGTATGGCCTTGCTTCTGGCAGTAAAAACACTTTGCATTTCTGTATTGGCAGGACTGTGGTGAGTGATTTCCATTGCAGCGATAACAATTCACTGAACTGTCTCACCGACATGCTTTTGACTCGGTCTCACAGCTTTAGGTTTGGTGGTGGCTTTGTGACTGCAGACCTCAGCTGCACTAGTCACTTGAGTTGGACGGAGCTCCCTAGCATTCTTAGACGCCATCTCCATAGATAGGGCAATTTTGCATGGTACGTCAAACGTTAGGTCCAGAGTGTTCACTAACTTGGATTGTGTGCGCTCGTCCACCAGTCCACATACAAACTTATCTCACAACGCACGATCCAAAAATGTGCCGAAGTTACAATGCAAAGACACGTTCTTAAGAGCTATAATATACTCACTGATGGTTTCACTTTGCTTTTGGTTTCTGGTGACCCCTGTCCCCACTGACCCTGTGTACAGAGTGACCCCTGTCCGCACTGACCCTGTGTACAGAGTGACCCCTGTCCACACTGACCCTGTGTACAGAGTGACCCCTGTCCGCACTGACCCTGTGTACAGAGTGACCCCTGTCCGCACTGACCCTGTGTACAGAGTGACCCCTGTCCACACTGACCCTGTGTACAGAGTGACCCCTCTCAGCAATTACACTGCGTACAAAATGATCCCGTGTGTTCCGGGAAACCCTTTGCCCGTTACACCGTGTAGAGAATTGTTCTTGAGCTTTGTTGATGGATTTGTTTCTGTGTTTTTATATTTTAGGATGTTTTCAGACCTAAGACTATTGGCAGGGAGCCAGAGAAACAAGTGAGTTAGCCCCACCGCAGATAGAGAGTAGCCTTCGCCCCCACTCACCCCGTGTACAGAGTGACCCCTGTCCACATTGACCCTGTGTACAGAGTGACCCCTGTCCCCACTGACCCTGTGTACAGAGTGACCCCTGTCCCCACTGACCCTGTGTACAGAGTGACCCCTGTCCCCACTCACCCTGTGTACAGAGTGACCCCTGTCCCCACTCACCCTGTGTACAGAGTGACCCCTGTCCCCACTCACCCTGTGTACAGAGTGACCCCTGTCCCCACTGACCCTGTGTACAGAGTGACCCCTGTCCCCACTCACCCTGTGTACAGAGTGACCCCTGTCCCCACTGACCCTGTGTACAGAGTGACCCCTGTCCCCACTCACCCTGTGTACAGAGTGACCCCTGTCCCCACTGACCCTGTGTACAGAGTGACCCCTGTCCCCACTGACCCTGTGTACAGAGTGACCCCTGTCCCCACTGACCCTGTATACAGAGTGACCCCTGTCCCCACTCACCCTGTGTACAGAGTGACCCCTGTCCCCACTCACCCTGTGTACAGAGTGACCCCTGTCCCCACTGACCCTGTGTACAGAGTGACCCCTGTCCCCACTGACCCTGTGTACAGAGTGACCCCTGTCCCCACTGACCCTGTGTACAGAGTGACCCCTGTCCCCACTGACCCTGTGTACATAGATACATAGATAGATACATAGATGATAGGAGCAGGAGTAGGCCATCCGACCCTTCGAGCCTGCTCCGCCATTTAATGAGATCATGGCTGATCCTCCAATTCAGTATCCCGTCCCCGCCTTCTCTCCGTAACCCTTAACCCCTTTTGCCTGTAGAAATATATCTAATTCCCTCTTAAATATATTTAATGAGCTGGCGTACACTGCCCTCTGTGGCAATGAGTTCCACAGGTTCACCACCCTCTGAGTGAAGAAATTCCCCCTCATTTCTGTCCTAAATGGTTTAGCCCTTATCCTTAAATTATGTCCTCTAGTTCTGTTCTCACCCGCCAAGGGAAACATTCCTTCTGCATCTAGCCTGTCTAGACCTGTCAGAATTTTATACACTTCTATGAGGTCCCCTCTCAATCTTCTAAACTCCAGTGTGTACATCCCTAAACTACATAGTCTCTCCTCATAGGTCAATCCCGCCATTCCTGGTATCAGCCTGGTGAATCGCCGCTGCACCCCCTCCATGGCAAGAACATCTTTCCTCAGATGAGGCGACCAAAACTGTACACAGTACTCGAGGTGTGGTCTCACCAGTGCCCTGTACAGCTGCAGCAAGGTATCCCTGTTCCTGTATTCCAACCCTTTTGCTATGAAGGCCAGCATACCGTTTGCCTTCTTGACCGCCTGTTGCACCTGCATGCTCGCCTTCAGTGACTGGTGTACAAGAACACCCAGGTCTCTCTGTACTTCCCCCTCTCCCAATTTATTGCCATTTAAATAATAATTTGCCCTCCCGTTCCTGCACCCAAGGTGGATAACTTCGCACTTGTCCACATTATAGTGCATCTGCCATTTATCCGCCCAATCACCCAGTCTGTCCAAATCGCTCTGGAGCTTCCTGGTCTCCTCCTCTGAGCCCACCCCCCCTCCTAGTTTAGTGTCGTCTGCAAATTTGGAAATGCTGCATCCGACTCCCTGATCCAGGTCATTAATGTAAATTGTGAACAGCTGGGGACCCAGGACAGATCCCTGTGGTACCCCACTTGTTACTGCCTGCCATTCAGAAAATGAGCCGTTTATTCCAACTCTCTGTTTTCTATCTGACAGCCAGTTCTCTATCCACGTCAATACTTTCCCCTTTATCCCATGAGATTCAATTTTCTCTGCTAATCTTTTATGTGGGACCTTATCGAATGCCTTTTGGAAGTCCAGGTACACCACATCTACTGGCTCTCCCCCATCTATTTTACCAGTTACTCCCTCAAAAAATTCCAATAGATTAGTCAAGCACGATTTACCCTTTGTAAATCCATGTTGACTCTGTCCTATCCTGTCCCCATTTGCTAAGTGCTCCGCTATTTCATCCTTAATGATGGACTCCAGCATTTTGCCCACAACTGATGTAAGGCTTACAGGTCTGTAATTACCTGCTTTTTCCCTACCCCCTTTTTGAATAGTGGGGTAACGTTAGCTACCCTCCAATCCATGGGCACTGTTCCCGAGTCTAATGAATTCTGAAAAATCATACTTAGTGCATCCGCTATCTCTAGGGCCACCTCCTTCAGCACCCTAGGATGCATGTTATCAGGCCCTGGGGATTTGTCCGCCTTCAATCCCTTTAGCTTCCTTAACACCATATCCTTAGAGATATTGACTTGCGTCAGTTCCTCCTTTGCAAATGTCCCTATTTTTCCCGATATCCCAGGGAGGTTTTTTGTGTCTTCCTTCGTAAAGACTGACCCAAAGTATGCATTTAGTTGGTCTGCCATTTCCTTATTTCCCGTTATATATTCCCCCGTATCTGACTGCAATGGGCCAACTTTGGTTTTCACCAGTCTTTTCCTCTTGATATACTTATAAAACAGAGTGTACAGAGTGACCCCTGTCCCCACTGACCCTGTGTACAGAGTGACCCCTGTCCACAATTACACTGCGTACAAAATGATCCCGTGTGTCCCGTGGAATCCTTTGCCCGTTACACCGTGTAGAGAATTGATCCTGAGCTTTGTTGATGGATTTGTTTCTGTGTTTTTATATTTTAGGATCTTTTCGTACGTAAGATAATTGGCAGGGAGCCAGAGAAACAAGTGAGTTAGCCCCACCGCAGATAGAGAGTAGCCTTCGCCCCCACTGACCCTGTGTACAGAGTGACCCCTGTCCCCACTGACCCTGTGTACAGAGTGACCCCTGTCTCCACTGACCCTGTGTACAGAGTGACCCCTGTCCCCACTGACCCTGTGTACAGAGTGACCCCTGTCCCCACTCACCCTGTGTACAGAGTGACCCCTGTCCCCACTGTCCCTGTGTATAGAGTGACCCCTGTCCCCACTGACCCTGTGTACAGAGTGACCCCTGTCCACACTGACCCTGTGTACAGAGTGACCCCTGTCTCCACTGACCCTGTGTACAGAGTGACCCCTGTCCCCACTGACTCTGTGTACAGAGTGACCCCTGTCTCCACTGACCCTGTGTATAGAGTGACCCCTGTCCCCACTGACCCTGTGTACAGAGTGACCCCTGTCCACACTGACCCTGTGTACAGAGTGACCCCTGTCTCCACTGACCCTGTGTACAGAGTGACCCCTGTCCCCACTGACCCTGTGTACAGAGTGACCCCTGTCCACACTGACCCTGTGTACAGAGTGACCCCTGTCCCCACTGACCCTGTGTACAGAGTGACCCCTGTCCACACTGACCCTGTGTACAGAGTGACCCCTGTCTCCACTGACCCTGTGTACAGAGTGACCCCTGTCCCCACTGACCCTGTGTACAGAGTGACCCCTGTCCACACTGACCCTTTTTACAGAGTGACCCCTGTCTCCACTGACCCTGTGTACAGAGTGACCCCTGTCTCCACTGACCGTGTACAGAGTGACCCCTGTCAGACATAAGAACATAAGAAATAGGAGCAGGAGTAGGCCATTTGGCCCTTCGAGCCTGCTCCGCCATTTAAATAGTTCATGGCTGATCCTCTACCTCATCTCCACTTTCCTGCACTATCCCCATATCCCTTGATTCCCTTAATATTCAAAAATCTATTGATCTCTGTCTTGAATATACTCAACGACTGAGCCTCCACAGCCCTCTGGGGTAGAAAATTCCAAAGATTCACCACCCTCTGAGTGAAAAAATTTCTCCTCATCCCCTTATTCGGAGACTGTGACCCCTGGTTCTAGACTCCCCAGCCAGGGGAAACATCCTCCCTGCATCTACCCTGTCAACCCCTGTAAGAATTTTGTATGTTTCAATGGGATCACCTCTCATTCTTCTAAACTCTTGAGAATATAGGCCGAGTCTACTCAATCTCTCCTCATTGGACAATTCCCCCATCTCATGGACCAGTCTGGTGAATCTTCATTGCACTCCCTCTATGGCAGGTATATCCCTCCTTAGGTAAGGAGATCAAAACTGTACACAATACTCTAGGTGTGGTCTCACCAGGGCCCTATATAATTGCAGTAAGACGTCTTTAGTCTTATACTCAAATCCTCTTGTAATAAAGGCCAACATACCATTTGCTTTCCTAATTTTTGCTGTACCTGCACATTAACTTTCAATGATTCGCGTACAAGGACACCCAGGTCCTTCTGAATACTGACATTTCCCAATCTCTCACCATTTAAAACACTCGAAGGAGAAGGCAAGCTAAGTTTAATATATGTGGGTAGAACAAATGAATGACAGAGACAAGATGAGTTGATAGCCCGTGTGCTTGCTTTACTAGGCCAGCGAGAACTGAGCATGCTCAAACTAAACCATGTGACAAACTATGTGATAATACATTACACTGCTTTCCCCTTAAAATAAAAATGTATCTATTCCCCTCTCAAATACAACAAAACTGTGGTCCCACCTTTCCCAGCATTACATGTACCACATAACAAAAACTCCTGGCTTTTTTTGCTTTTAAATGAACTACAAATCCTACAAATGAACTCCAAATCTAGTTTAAAGACAGGTTTGCGGAGCCTTCCTGATCTCCTTACAGAATGTTTTGGTGTTGAACCAATTTTCAGGCTGTTTTGTTTTGGTTCCGATCGTTCTCAACCTGTGAGGTTTGGCCTGTTGTTGTAGCTCGTTACAATAATAGGCAGCTTTACTGACTGGCCATTGTGTTGAACTGTACATTCCATTTGTCCACATGTCTCTAGGATTTCTCCGGAGTAGGTTTTTAACTCTACTCTTTGTAAGTGGTATTTGATTAAACTTACTCTCATATGTGTCCTTACTCATGATAGAGCAGCCCGCTGCTGTGTCGATACACGTATCAATATATTGCTTGTTGATCAAAAGTTTTGTACGGAAATCTTTCTCACGACTGCTGGCGTTGCCGCTAGTGGCATAGATACTGTAGATGCCTAGTTCTTCAACATCAGGTTTGCTCACTTCAGTATTGTGAACTCCTCCCTTTTGTTGTCGCTGCTTTGAATTGCCACTAGAATGGTTCTTACTTCCTGCTTTAGATTTAGCTCTGCAAGCTGTTGAAGTATGGCCTTGCTTCTGGCAGTAAAAACACTTTGCATTTCTGTATTGGCAGGACTGTGGTGAGTGATTTCCATTGCAGCGATAACAATTCACTGAACTGTCTCACCGACATGCTTTTGACTCGGTCTCACAGCTTTAGGTTTGGTGGTGGCTTTGTGACTGCAGACCTCAGCTGCACTAGTCACTTGAGTTGGACGGAGCTCCCTAGCATTCTTAGACGCCATCTCCATAGATAGGGCAATTTTGCATGGTACGTCAAACGTTAGGTCCAGAGTGTTCACTAACTTGGATTGTGTGCGCTCGTCCACCAGTCCACATACAAACTTATCTCACAACGCACGATCCAAAAATGTGCCGAAGTTACAATGCAAAGACACGTTCTTAAGAGCTATAATATACTCACTGATGGTTTCACTTTGCTTTTGGTTTCTGGTGACCCCTGTCCCCACTGACCCTGTGTACAGAGTGACCCCTGTCCGCACTGACCCTGTGTACAGAGTGACCCCTGTCCACACTGACCCTGTGTACAGAGTGACCCCTGTCCGCACTGACCCTGTGTACAGAGTGACCCCTGTCCGCACTGACCCTGTGTACAGAGTGACCCCTGTCCACACTGACCCTGTGTACAGAGTGACCCCTCTCAGCAATTACACTGCGTACAAAATGATCCCGTGTGTTCCGGGAAACCCTTTGCCCGTTACACCGTGTAGAGAATTGTTCTTGAGCTTTGTTGATGGATTTGTTTCTGTGTTTTTATATTTTAGGATGTTTTCAGACCTAAGACTATTGGCAGGGAGCCAGAGAAACAAGTGAGTTAGCCCCACCGCAGATAGAGAGTAGCCTTCGCCCCCACTCACCCCGTGTACAGAGTGACCCCTGTCCACATTGACCCTGTGTACAGAGTAACCCCTGTCCCCACTGACCCTGTGTACAGATTGACCCCTGTCCCCACTCACCCTGTGTACAGAGTGACCCCTGTCCCCACTCACCCTGTGTACAGAGTGACCCCTGTCCCCACTCTCCCTGTGTACAGAGTGACCCCTGTCCCCACTCACCCTGTGTACAGAGTGACCCCTGTCCCCACTCACCCTGTGTACAGAGTGACCCCTGTCCCCACTCACCCTGTGTACAGAGTGACCCCTGTCCCCACTCACCCTGTGTACAGAGTGACCCCTGTCCCCACTCACCCTGTGTACAGAGTGACCCCTGTCCCCACTCACCCTGTGTACAGAGTGACCCCTGTCCCCACTCACCCTGTGTACAGAGTGACCCCTGTCCCCACTGACCCTGTGTACAGAGTGACCCCTGTCCCCACTGACCCTGTGTACCGAGTGACCCCTGTCCCCACTGACCCTGTGTACAGAGTGACCCCTGTCCACAATTACACTGCGTACAAAATGATCCTGTTTGTCCCGGGGAACCCTTTGCCCGTTACACCGTGTAGAGAATTGATCCTGAGCTTTGTTGATGGATTTGTTTCTGTGTTTTTATATTTTAGGATCTTTTCGTACGTAAGATAATTGGCAGGGAGCCAGAGAAACAAGTGAGTTAGCCCCACCGCAGATAGAGAGTAGCCTTCGCCCCCACTGACCCTGTGTACAGAGTGACCCCTGTCCCCACTGACCCTGTGTACAGAGTGACCCCTGTCTCCACTGACCCTGTGTATAGAGTGACCCCTGTCCCCACTGACCCTGTGTACAGAGTGACCCCTGTCCACACTGACCCTGTGTACAGAGTGACCCCTGTCTCCACTGACCCTGTGTACAGAGTGACCCCTGTCCCCACTGACCCTGTGTACAGAGTGACCCCTGTCTCCACTGACCCTGTGTATAGAGTGACCCCTGTCCCCACTGACCCTGTGTACAGAGTGACCCCTGTCCACACTGACCCTGTGTACAGAGTGACCCCTGTCTCCACTGACCCTGTGTACAGAGTGACCCCTGTCCCCACTGACCCTGTGTACAGAGTGACCCCTGTCCACACTGACCCTGTGTACAGAGTGACCCCTGTCCACACTGACCCTGTGTACAGAGTGACCCCTGTCCCCACTGACCCTGTGTACAGAGTGACCCCTGTCCCCACTGACCCTGTGTACAGAGTGACCCCTGTCCACACTGACCCTGTTTACAGAGTGACCCCTGTCCACACTCACCCTGTGTACAGAGTGACCCCTGTCCACACTGACCCTGTGTACAGAGTGACCCCTGTCTCCACTGACCCTGTGTACAGAGTGACCCCTGTCCACACTGACCCTGTGTACAGAGTGACCCCTGTCCACACTGACCCTGTGTACAGAGTGACCCCTGTCCCCACTGACCCTGTGTACAGAGTGACCCCTGTCCCCACTGACCCTGTGTACAGAGTGACCCCTGTCCCCACTGACCCTGTGTACAGAGTGACCCCTGTCCACACTGACCCTGTGTACAGAGTGACCCCTGTCCCCACTGACCCTGTGTACAGAGTGACCCCTGTCCCCACTGACCCTGTGTACAGAGTGACCCCTGTCCACACTGACCCTGTTTACAGAGTGACCCCTGTCCACACTGACCCTGTGTACAGAGTGACCCCTGTCCACACTGACCCTGTGTACAGAGTGACCCCTGTCTCCACTGACCCTGTGTACAGAGTGACCCCTGTCCCCACTGACCCTGTGTACAGAGTGACCCCTGTCCACACTGACCCTGTTTACAGAGTGACCCCTGTCTCCACTGACCCTGTGTACAGAGTGACCCCTGTCTCCACTGACCGTGTACAGAGTGACCCCTGTCAGACATAAGAACATAAGAAATAGGAGCAGGAGTAGGCCATTTGGCCCTTCGAGCCTGCTCCGCCATTTAAATAGTTCATGGCTGATCCTCTACCTCATCTCCACTTTCCTGCACTATCCCCATATCCCTTGATTCCCTTAATATTCAAAAATCTATTGATCTCTGTCTTGAATATACTCAACGACTGAGCCTCCACAGCCCTCTGGGGTAGAAAATTCCAAAGATTCACCACCCTCTGAGTGAAAAAATTTCTCCTCATCCCCTTATTCGGAGACTGTGACCCCTGGTTCTAGACTCCCCAGCCAGGGGAAACATCCTCCCTGCATCTACCCTGTCAACCCCTGTAAGAATTTTGTATGTTTCAATGGGATCACCTCTCATTCTTCTAAACTCTTGAGAATATAGGCCGAGTCTACTCAATCTCTCCTCATTGGACAATTCCCCCATCTCATGGACCAGTCTGGTGAATCTTCATTGCACTCCCTCTATGGCAGGTATATCCCTCCTTAGGTAAGGAGATCAAAACTGTACACAATACTCTAGGTGTGGTCTCACCAGGGCCCTATATAATTGCAGTAAGACGTCTTTAGTCTTATACTCAAATCCTCTTGTAATAAAGGCCAACATACCATTTGCTTTCCTAATTTTTGCTGTACCTGCACATTAACTTTCAATGATTCGCGTACAAGGACACCCAGGTCCTTCTGAATACTGACATTTCCCAATCTCTCACCATTTAAAACACTCGAAGGAGAAGGCAAGCTAAGTTTAATATATGTGGGTAGAACAAATGAATGACAGAGACAAGATGAGTTGATAGCCCGTGTGCTTGCTTTACTAGGCCAGCGAGAACTGAGCATGCTCAAACTAAACCATGTGACAAACTATGTGATAATACATTACACTGCTTTCCCCTTAAAATAAAAATGTATCTATTCCCCTCTCAAATACAACAAAACTGTGGTCCCACCTTTCCCAGCATTACATGTACCACATAACAAAAACTCCTGGCTTTTTTTGCTTTTAAATGAACTACAAATCCTACAAATGAACTCCAAATCTAGTTTAAAGACAGGTTTGCGGAGCCTTCCTGATCTCCTTACAGAATGTTTTGGTGTTGAACCAATTTTCAGGCTGTTTTGTTTTGGTTCCGATCGTTCTCAACCTGTGAGGTTTGGCCTGTTGTTGTAGCTCGTTACAATAATAGGCAGCTTTACTGACTGGCCATTGTGTTGAACTGTACATTCCATTTGTCCACATGTCTCTAGGATTTCTCCGGAGTAGGTTTTTAACTCTACTCTTTGTAAGTGGTATTTGATTAAACTTACTCTCATATGTGTCCTTACTCATGATAGAGCAGCCCGCTGCTGTGTCGATACACGTATCAATATATTGCTTGTTGATCAAAAGTTTTGTACGGAAATCTTTCTCACGACTGCTGGCGTTGCCGCTAGTGGCATAGATACTGTAGATGCCTAGTTCTTCAACATCAGGTTTGCTCACTTCAGTATTGTGAACTCCTCCCTTTTGTTGTCGCTGCTTTGAATTGCCACTAGAATGGTTCTTACTTCCTGCTTTAGATTTAGCTCTGCAAGCTGTTGAAGTATGGCCTTGCTTCTGGCAGTAAAAACACTTTGCATTTCTGTATTGGCAGGACTGTGGTGAGTGATTTCCATTGCAGCGATAACAATTCACTGAACTGTCTCACCGACATGCTTTTGACTCGGTCTCACAGCTTTAGGTTTGGTGGTGGCTTTGTGACTGCAGACCTCAGCTGCACTAGTCACTTGAGTTGGACGGAGCTCCCTAGCATTCTTAGACGCCATCTCCATAGATAGGGCAATTTTGCATGGTACGTCAAACGTTAGGTCCAGAGTGTTCACTAACTTGGATTGTGTGCGCTCGTCCACCAGTCCACATACAAACTTATCTCACAACGCACGATCCAAAAATGTGCCGAAGTTACAATGCAAAGACACGTTCTTAAGAGCTATAATATACTCACTGATGGTTTCACTTTGCTTTTGGTTTCTGGTGACCCCTGTCCCCACTGACCCTGTGTACAGAGTGACCCCTGTCCGCACTGACCCTGTGGACAGAGTGACCCCTGTCCACACTGACCCTGTGTACAGAGTGACCCCTGTCCGCACTGACCCTGTGTACAGAGTGACCCCTGTCCGCACTGACCCTGTGTACAGAGTGACCCCTGTCCACACTGACCCTGTGTACAGAGTGACCCCTCTCAGCAATTACACTGCGTACAAAATGATCCCGTGTGTTCCGGGAAACCCTTTGCCCGTTACACCGTGTAGAGAATTGTTCCTGAGCTTTGTTGATGGATTTGTTTCTGTGTTTTTATATTTTAGGATGTTTTCAGACCTAAGACTATTGGCAGGGAGCCAGAGAAACAAGTGAGTTAGCCCCACCGCAGATAGAGAGTAGCCTTCGCCCCCACTCACCCCGTGTACAGAGTGACCCCTGTCCACATTGACCCTGCCCAGAGTGACCCCTGTCCCCACTGACCCCGTGTACAGAGTGACCCCTGTCCCCACTGACCCCGTGTACAGAGTGACCCCTGTCCCCACTCACCCCGTGTACAGAGTGACCCCTGTCCCCACTGGCCCTGCGCTGAGTGACCCCTGTCCCCACTGACCCTGTGTACAGAGTGACCCCTGTCCCCACTGACCCTGTGTACAGAGTGACCCCTGTCCCCACTGACCCTGTGTACAGAGTGACCCCTGTCCCCACTGACCCTGTGTACAGAGTGACCCCTGTCCCCACTGACCCTGTGTACAGAGTGACCCCTGTCCCCACTGACCCTGTGTACAGAGTGACCCCTGTCCCCACTGATCCTGTGTACAGAGTGACCCCTGTCCCCACTGACCCTGTGTACAGAGTGACCCCTGTCCCCACTGACCCTGTGTACAGAGTGACCCCTGTCCCCACTGACCCTGTGTACAGAGTGACCCCTGTCCACACTCACCCCGTGTAGAGTGACCCCTGTCCCCACTGACCCTGTGTACAGAGTGACCCCTGTCCCCACTGACCCTGTGTACAGAGTGACCCCTGTCCCCACTGACCCTGTGTACAGAGTGACCCCTGTCCCCTCTGACCCTGCCCAGAGTGACCCCTGTCCCCACTGACCCTGTGTACAGAGTGACCCCTGTCCACACTCACCCCTTGTAGAGTGACCCCTGTCCCCACTCACCCCGTGTACAGAGTGACCCCTGTCCCCACTGACCCTGTGTACAGAGTGACCCCTGTCCCCACTGACCCTGTGTACAGAGTGACCCCTGTCTCCACTGACCCTGTGTACAGAGTGACCCCTGTCCCCACTGACCCTGTGTACAGAGTGACCCCTGTCCCCTCTGACCCTGCCCAGAGTGACCCCTGTCCGCACTGAACCTGCGTACAGAGTTACCCCTGTCCCCACTGACCCTGCGTACAGAGTGACCCCTGTCTCCACTGACCCTGCGTACAGAGTGATCCCTGTCTCCACTGACCCCGTGTACAGAGTGACCCCTGTCCCCACTGACCCTGCACAGAGTGACCCCTGTCCCCACTGACCCTGCCCAGAGTGACCCCTGTCCCCACTGACCCTGTTTACAGAGTGACCCCTGTCCCCACTGACCCTGTTTACAGAGTGACCCCTGTCCCCACTGACCCTGTGTACAGAGTGACCCCTGTCCCCACTGACCCTGTGTACAGAGTGACCCCTGTCCCCACTGACCCTGTGTACAGAGTGACCCCTGTCCCCACTGACCCTGTGTACAGAGTGACCCCTGTCCCCACTGACCCTGTGTACAGAGTGACCCCTGTCCCCACTGACCCTGTGTACAGAGTGACCCCTGTTCCCACTGACCCTGTGTACAGAGTGACCCCTGTCCCCACTCACCCTGTGTACAGAGTGACCCCTGTCCCCACTGACCCTGTGTACAGAGTGACCCCTGTCCCCTCTGACCCTGCCCAGTGTGACCCCTGTCCCCACTGAACCTGTGTACAGAGTGACCCCTGTCCCCACTGACCCCGTGTACAGAGTGACCCCTGTCCCCACTGACCGTGCGTACAGAGTGACCCCTGTCCCCACTGACCCTGTGTACAGAGTGACCCCTGTCTCCACTGACCCTGTGTACAGAGTGACCCCTGTCCCCACTGACCCTGTGTACAGAGTGACCCCTGTCCCCTCTGACCCTGCCCAGAGTGACCCCTGTCCGCACTGAACCTGCGTACAGAGTTACCCCTGTCCCCACTGACCCTGCGTACAGAGTGACCCCTGTCTCCACTGACCCTGCGTACAGAGTGATCCCTGTCTCCACTGACCCCGTGTACAGAGTGACCCCTGTCCCCACTGACCCTGCACAGAGTGACCCCTGTCCCCACTGACCCTGCCCAGAGTGACCCCTGTCCCCACTGACCCTGTTTACAGAGTGACCCCTGTCCCCACTGACCCTGTTTACAGAGTGACCCCTGTCCCCACTGACCCTGTGTACAGAGTGACCCCTGTCCCCACTGACCCTGTGTACAGAGTGACCCCTGTCCCCACTGACCCTGTGTACAGAGTGACCCCTGTCCCCACTGACCCTGTGTACAGAGTGACCCCTGTCCCCACTGACCCTGTGTACAGAGTGACCCCTGTCCCCACTGACCCTGTGTACAGAGTGACCCCTGTTCCCACTGACCCTGTGTACAGAGTGACCCCTGTCCCCACTCACCCTGTGTACAGAGTGACCCCTGTCCCCACTGACCCTGTGTACAGAGTGACCCCTGTCCCCTCTGACCCTGCCCAGTGTGACCCCTGTCCCCACTGAACCTGTGTACAGAGTGACCCCTGTCCCCACTGACCCCGTGTACAGAGTGACCCCTGTCCCCACTGACCGTGCGTACAGAGTGACCCCTGTCCCCACTGACCGTGCGTACAGAGTGACCCCTGTCCCCACTGACCGTGCGTACAGAGTGACCCCTGTCTCCACTGACCCTGCGTACAGAGTGACCCCTGTCTCCACTGACCCTGTGTACAGAGTGACCCCTGTCCCCACTGACCCTGCGCAGAGTGACCCCTGTCCCCACTGACCGTGCGTACAGAGTGACCCCTGTCTCCACTGACCCTGCGTACAGAGTGACCCCTGTCTCCACTGACCCTGTGTACAGAGTGACCCCTGTCCCCACTGACCCTGCGCAGAGTGACCCCTGTCCCCACTGACCCTGTGTATAGAGTGACTCCTGTCCCCACTGACTCTGTGTACAGAGTGACCCCTGTCCCCTCTGACCCTGCCCAGAGTGACCCCTGTC
This sequence comes from Squalus acanthias, assembly GCA_030390025.1. Lineage (NCBI taxonomy): Eukaryota > Metazoa > Chordata > Chondrichthyes > Squaliformes > Squalidae > Squalus > Squalus acanthias. The sequence goes on along the minus strand of JASTWF010000258.1, from coordinate 216,217 downwards.
CCCACTGAACCCGTGTACAGAGTGACCCCTGTCCCCACTGACCCCGTGTACAGAGTGACCCCTGTCCCCACTGACCCTGCGTACAGTGACCCCTGTCCCCACTGACCACATGTACAGAGTGACCCCTGTCTCCACTGACCCCGTGTACAGAGTGACCCCTGTCTCCACTGACCCTGTGTACAGAGTGACCCCTGTCCACACTGACCCTGTGTACAGAGTGACTCCTGTCCCCACTGACCCTGCGTACAAAGTGACCCCTGTCTCCACTGACCCTGCGTACAGAGTGACCCCTGTCCCCACTGACCCTGCGTACAGAGTGACCCCTGTCCCCACTGACCCTGCGTACAGAGTGACCCCTGTCCCCACTGACCCTGCGTACAGAGTGACCCCTGTCCCCACTGACCCTGCGTACAGAGTGACCCCTGTCCCCACTGACCCTGCGTACAGAGTGACCCCTGTCCCCACTGACCCTGCGTACAGAGTGACCCCTGTCCCCACTGACCCTGCGTACAGAGTGACCCCTGTCCCCACTGACCCTGCGTACAGAGTGACCCCTGTCCCCACTGACCCTGCGTACAGAGTGACCCCTGTCCCCACTGACCCTGCGTACAGAGTGACCCCTGTCCACACTGACCCTGCGTACAGAGTGACCCCTGTCCCCACTGACCCTGTGTACAGAGTGACCCCTGTCCCCACTGACCCTGTGTACAGAGTGACCCCTGTCCCCACTGACCCTGTGTACAGAGTGACCCCTGTCCCCACTGACCCTGCGTACAGAGTGACCCCTGTCTCCACTGACCCTGTGTACAGAGTGACCCCTGTCCCCACTGACCCTGCGCAGAGTGACCCCTGTCCCCACTGACCGTGCGTACAGAGTGACCCCTGTCTCCACTGACCCTGCGTACAGAGTGACCCCTGTCTCCACTGACCCTGTGTACAGAGTGACCCCTGTCCCCACTGACCCTGCGCAGAGTGACCCCTGTCCCCACTGACCCTGTGTATAGAGTGACTCCTGTCCCCACTGACTCTGTGTACAGAGTGACCCCTGTCCCCTCTGACCCTGCCCAGAGTGACCCCTGTCCCCACTGAACCCGTGTACAGAGTGACCCCTGTCCCCACTGACCCCGTGTACAGAGTGACCCCTGTCCCCACTGACCCTGCGTACAGTGACCCCTGTCCCCACTGACCACATGTACAGAGTGACCCCTGTCTCCACTGACCCCGTGTACAGAGTGACCCCTGTCTCCACTGACCCTGTGTACAGAGTGACCCCTGTCCACACTGACCCTGTGTACAGAGTGACTCCTGTCCCCACTGACCCTGCGTACAGAGTGACCCCTGTCTCCACTGACCCTGCGTACAGAGTGACCCCTGTCCCCACTGACCCTGCGTACAGAGTGACCCCTGTCCCCACTGACCCTGCGTACAGAGTGACCCCTGTCCCCACTGACCCTGCGTACAGAGTGACCCCTGTCCCCACTGACCCTGCGTACAGAGTGAACCCTGTCCCCACTGACCCTGCGTACAGAGTGACCCCTGTCCCCACTGACCCTGCGTACAGAGTGACCCCTGTCCCCACTGACCCTGCGTACAGAGTGACCCCTGTCCCCACTGACCCTGCGTACAGAGTGACCCCTGTCCCCACTGACCCTGCGTACAGAGTGACCCCTGTCCCCACTGACCCTGCGTACAGAGTGACTCCTGTCCACACTGACCCTGCGTACAGAGTGACCCCTGTCCCCACTGACCCTGTGTACAGAGTGACCCCTGTCCCCACTGACCCTGTGTACAGAGTGACCCCTGTCCCCACTGACCCTGTGTACAGAGTGACCCCTGTCCCCACTGACCCTGTGTACAGAGTGACCCCTGTCCCCACTGACCCTGTGTACAGAGTGACCCCTGTCCACACTGACCCTGTGTACAGAGTGACCCCTGTCCCCACTGACCCTGTGTACAGAGTGACCCCTGTCCCCACTCACGCTGTGTACAGAGTGACCCCTGTCCCCACTGACCCTGTGTACAGATTGACCCCTGTCCCCACTGACCCTGTGTACAGAGTGACCCCTGTCCCCTCTGACCCGGTGTACAGAGTGACCCCTGTCCCCTCTGACCCTGTGTACAGAGTGACCCCTGTCCCCACTGACCCTGTGTTCAGAGTGACCCCTGTCCCCTCTGACCCTGCCCAGAGTGACCCCTGTCCCCACTGACCCCGTGTACAGAGTGACCCCTGTCCCCACTGACCCTGTGTACAGAGTGACCCCTGTCCCCACTGACCCTGTGTACAGAGTGACCCCTGTCCACACTGACCCTGCGCAGAGTGACCCCTGTCCCCACTGACCCCGTGTACAGAGTGACCCCTGTCCCCACTCACCCTGTGTACAGAGTGACCCCTGTCCCCACTGACCCTGTGTACAGAGTGACCCCTGTCCCCACTCACCCTGTGTACAGAGTGACCCCTGTCCCCACTGACCCCGTGTACAGAGTGACCCCTGTCCCCACTGACCCTGCGTACAGTGACCCCTGTCCCCACTGACCACATGTACAGAGTGACCCCTGTCCCCACTGACCCCGTGTACAGAGTGACCCCTGTCCCCACTCACCCTGTGTACAGAGTGACCCCTGTCCCCACTCACCCTGTGTACAGAGTGACCCCTGTCCCCACTGACCCTGTGTACAGAGTGACCCCTGTCCCCACTGACCCTGCGTACAGAGTGACCCCTGTCTCCACTGACCCTGCGTACAGAGTGACCCCTGTCCCCACTGACCCTGCGTACAGAGTGACCCCTGTCCCCACTGACCCTGCGTACAGAGTGACCCCTGTCTCCACTGACCCCGTGTACAGAGTGACCCCTGTCTCCACTGACCCTGTGTACAGAGTGACCCCTGTCCACACTGACCCTGTGTACAGAGTGACTCCTGTCCCCACTGACCCTGCGTACAGAGTGACCCCTGTCTCCACTGACCCTGCGTACAGAGTGACCCCTGTCCCCACTGACCCTGCGTACAGAGTGACCCCTGTCCCCACTGACCCTGCGTACAGAGTGACCCCTGTCCCCACTGACCCTGCGTACAGAGTGACCCCTGTCCCCACTGACCCTGCGTACAGAGTGACCCCTGTCCCCACTGACCCTGCGTACAGAGTGACCCCTGTCCCCACTGACCCTGCGTACAGAGTGACCCCTGTCCCCACTGACCCTGCGTACAGAGTGACCCCTGTCCCCACTGACCCTGCGTACAGAGTGACCCCTGTCCCCACTGACCCTGCGTACAGAGTGACCCCTGTCCCCACTGACCCTGCGTACAGAGTGACTCCTGTCCACACTGACCCTGCGTACAGAGTGACCCCTGTCCCCACTGACCCTGTGTACAGAGTGACCCCTGTCCCCACTGACCCTGTGTACAGAGTGACCCCTGTCCCCACTGACCCTGTGTACAGAGTGACCCCTGTCCCCACTGACCCTGCGTACAGAGTGACCCCTGTCTCCACTGACCCTGTGTACAGAGTGACCCCTGTCCCCACTGACCCTGCGCAGAGTGACCCCTGTCCCCACTGACCGTGCGTACAGAGTGACCCCTGTCTCCACTGACCCTGCGTACAGAGTGACCCCTGTCTCCACTGACCCTGTGTACAGAGTGACCCCTGTCCCCACTGACCCTGCGCAGAGTGACCCCTGTCCCCACTGACCCTGTGTATAGAGTGACTCCTGTCCCCACTGACTCTGTGTACAGAGTGACCCCTGTCCCCTCTGACCCTGCCCAGAGTGACCCCTGTCCCCACTGAACCCGTGTACAGAGTGACCCCTGTCCCCACTGACCCCGTGTACAGAGTGACCCCTGTCCCCACTGACCCTGCGTACAGTGACCCCTGTCCCCACTGACCACATGTACAGAGTGACCCCTGTCTCCACTGACCCCGTGTACAGAGTGACCCCTGTCTCCACTGACCCTGTGTACAGAGTGACCCCTGTCCACACTGACCCTGTGTACAGAGTGACTCCTGTCCCCACTGACCCTGCGTACAGAGTGACCCCTGTCTCCACTGACCCTGCGTACAGAGTGACCCCTGTCCCCACTGACCCTGCGTACAGAGTGACCCCTGTCCCCACTGACCCTGCGTACAGAGTGACCCCTGTCCCCACTGACCCTGCGTACAGAGTGACCCCTGTCCCCACTGACCCTGCGTACAGAGTGACCCCTGTCCCCACTGACCCTGCGTACAGAGTGACCCCTGTCCCCACTGACCCTGCGTACAGAGTGACCCCTGTCCCCACTGACCCTGCGTACAGAGTGACCCCTGTCCCCACTGACCCTGCGTACAGAGTGACCCCTGTCCCCACTGACCCTGCGTACAGAGTGACCCCTGTCCCCACTGACCCTGCGTACAGAGTGACTCCTGTCCACACTGACCCTGCGTACAGAGTGAGCCCTGTCCCCACTGACCCTGTGTACAGAGTGACCCCTGTCCCCACTGACCCTGTGTACAGAGTGACCCCTGTCCCCACTGACCCTGTGTACAGAGTGACCCCTGTCCCCACTGACCCTGTGTACAGAGTGACCCCTGTCCCCACTGACCCTGTGTACAGAGTGACCCCTGTCCACACTGACCCTGTGTACAGAGTGACCCCTGTCCCCACTGACCCTGTGTACAGAGTGACCCCTGTCCCCACTCACGCTGTGTACAGAGTGACCCCTGTCCCCACTGACCCTGTGTACAGATTGACCCCTGTCCCCACTGACCCTGTGTACAGAGTGACCCCTGTCCCCTCTGACCCGGTGTACAGAGTGACCCCTGTCCCCTCTGACCCTGTGTACAGAGTGACCCCTGTCCCCACTGACCCTGTGTACAGAGTGACCCCTGTCCCCTCTGACCCTGCCCAGAGTGACCCCTGTCCCCACTGACCCTGCGTACAGAGTGACTCCTGTCCACACTGACCCTGCGTACAGAGTGAGCCCTGTCCCCACTGACCCTGTGTACAGAGTGACCCCTGTCCCCACTGACCCTGTGTACAGAGTGACCCCTGTCCCCACTGACCCTGTGTACAGAGTGACCCCTGTCCCCACTGACCCTGTGTACAGAGTGACCCCTGTCCCCACTGACCCTGTGTACAGAGTGACCCCTGTCCACACTGACCCTGTGTACAGAGTGACCCCTGTCCCCACTGACCCTGTGTACAGAGTGACCCCTGTCCCCACTCACGCTGTGTACAGAGTGACCCCTGTCCCCACTGACCCTGTGTACAGATTGACCCCTGTCCCCACTGACCCTGTGTACAGAGTGACCCCTGTCCCCTCTGACCCGGTGTACAGAGTGACCCCTGTCCCCTCTGACCCTGTGTACAGAGTGACCCCTGTCCCCACTGACCCTGTGTACAGAGTGACCCCTGTCCCCTCTGACCCTGCCCAGAGTGACCCCTGTCCCCACTGACCCTGTGTACAGAGTGACCCCTGTCCCCACTGACCCTGTGTACAGAGTGACCCCTGTCCCCACTGACCCTGCGTACAGAGTGACCCCTGTCTCCACTGACCCTGTGTACAGAGTGACCCCTGTCCCCACTGACCCTGCGCAGAGTGACCCCTGTCCCCACTGACCGTGCGTACAGAGTGACCCCTGTCTCCACTGACCCTGCGTACAGAGTGACCCCTGTCTCCACTGACCCTGTGTACAGAGTGACCCCTGTCCCCACTGACCCTGCGCAGAGTGACCCCTGTCCCCACTGACCCTGTGTATAGAGTGACTCCTGTCCCCACTGACTCTGTGTACAGAGTGACCCCTGTCCCCTCTGACCCTGCCCAGAGTGACCCCTGTCCCCACTGAACCCGTGTACAGAGTGACCCCTGTCCCCACTGACCCCGTGTACAGAGTGACCCCTGTCCCCACTGACCCTGCGTACAGTGACCCCTGTCCCCACTGACCACATGTACAGAGTGACCCCTGTCTCCACTGACCCCGTGTACAGAGTGACCCCTGTCTCCACTGACCCTGTGTACAGAGTGACCCCTGTCCACACTGACCCTGTGTACAGAGTGACTCCTGTCCCCACTGACCCTGCGTACAGAGTGACCCCTGTCTCCACTGACCCTGCGTACAGAGTGACCCCTGTCCCCACTGACCCTGCGTACAGAGTGACCCCTGTCCCCACTGACCCTGCGTACAGAGTGACCCCTGTCCCCACTGACCCTGCGTACAGAGTGACCCCTGTCCCCACTGACCCTGCGTACAGAGTGACCCCTGTCCCCACTGACCCTGCGTACAGAGTGACCCCTGTCCCCACTGACCCTGCGTACAGAGTGACCCCTGTCCCCACTGACCCTGCGTACAGAGTGACCCCTGTCCCCACTGACCCTGCGTACAGAGTGACCCCTGTCCCCACTGACCCTGCGTACAGAGTGACCCCTGTCCCCACTGACCCTGCGTACAGAGTGACTCCTGTCCACACTGACCCTGCGTACAGAGTGAGCCCTGTCCCCACTGACCCTGTGTACAGAGTGACCCCTGTCCCCACTGACCCTGTGTACAGAGTGACCCCTGTCCCCACTGACCCTGTGTACAGAGTGACCCCTGTCCCCACTGACCCTGTGTACAGAGTGACCCCTGTCCCCACTGACCCTGTGTACAGAGTGACCCCTGTCCACACTGACCCTGTGTACAGAGTGACCCCTGTCCCCACTGACCCTGTGTACAGAGTGACCCCTGTCCCCACTCACGCTGTGTACAGAGTGACCCCTGTCCCCACTGACCCTGTGTACAGATTGACCCCTGTCCCCACTGACCCTGTGTACAGAGTGACCCCTGTCCCCTCTGACCCGGTGTACAGAGTGACCCCTGTCCCCTCTGACCCTGTGTACAGAGTGACCCCTGTCCCCACTGACCCTGTGTACAGAGTGACCCCTGTCCCCTCTGACCCTGCCCAGAGTGACCCCTGTCCCCACTGACCCTGTGTACAGAGTGACCCCTGTCCCCACTGACCCTGCGCAGAGTGACCCCTGTCCCCACTTACCCTGTGTACAGAGTGACCCCTGGCCCCACTGACCCTGCGTACAGAGTGACCCCTGGCCCCACTGACCCTGTGTACAGACTGACCCCATGCCCCACTGACCCTGTGTACAGAGTGACCCCTGTCCCCACTGACCCTGTGTACAGAGTGACCCCTGTCCACACTGACCCTGCGCAGAGTGACCCCTGTCCCCACTGACCCCGTGTACAGAGTGACCGCTGTCCCCACTCACCCTGTGTACAGAGTGACCCCTGTCCCCACTGACCCTGTGTACAGAGTGACCCCTGTCCCCACTCACCCTGTGTACAGAGTGACCCCTGTCCCCACTGACACTGCGTACAGAGTGACCCCTGTCCACATTGACCCTGTGTACAGAGTGACCCCTGTCCCCACTCACCCTGTGTACAGAGTGACCCCTGTCCCCACTCACCCTGTGTACAGAGTGACCCCTGTCCCCTCTGACCCGGTGTACAGAGTGACCCCTGTCCCCACTGACCCTGTGTACAGAGTGACCCCTGTCCCCTCTGACCCTGCCCAGAGTGACCCCTGTCCCCACTGACCCCGTGTACAGAGTGACCCCTGTCCCCACTGACCGTGCGTACAGAGTGACCCCTGTCCCCACTGACCGTGCGTACAGAGTGACCCCTGTCTCCACTGACCCTGCGTACAGAGTGACCCCTGTCTCCACTGACCCTGCGTACAGAGTGACCCCTGTCTCCACTGACCCTGCGTACAGAGTGACCCCTGTCCCCACTGACCCTGCGCAGAGTGACCCCTGTCCCCACTGACCCTGTGTATAGAGTGACCCCTGTCCCCGCTGTCTCTGTGTACAGAGTCACCCCTGTCCCCTCTGACCCTGCCCAGAGTGACCCCTGTCCCCACTCACCCTGTGTACAGAGTGACCCCTGTCCCCACTGACCCCGTGTACAGAGTGACCCCTGTCCCCACTCACCCCGTGTACAGAGTGACCCCTGTCCCCTCTGACCCTGCCCAGAGTGACCCCTGTCCCCTCTGACCCTGCCCAGAGTGACCCCTGTCCCCACTGACCCCGTGTACAGAGTGACCCCTGTCCCCACTGACCCCGTGTACAGAGTGACCCCTGTCCCCACTGACCCCGTGTACAGAGTGACCCCTGTCCCCACTGACCGTGCGTACAGAGTGACCCCTGTCCCCACTGACCGTGCGTACAGAGTGACCCCTGTCTCCACTGACCCTGCGTACAGAGTGACCCCTGTCTCCACTGACCCTGTGTACAGAGTGACCCCTGTCCCCACTGACCCTGCGCAGAGTGACTCCTGTCCCCACTGACCCTGTGTATAGAGTGACCCCTGTCCCCACTGTCTCTGTGTACAGAGTGACCCCTGTCCCCTCTGACCCTGCCCAGAGTGACCCCTGTCCCCACACACCCTGTGTACAGAGTGACCCCTGTCCCCACTGACCCTGTGTACAGAGTGACCCCTGTCCCCACTGACCCTGTGTACAGAGTGACCCCTGTCCCCACTGACCCTGTGTACAGAGTGACCCCTGTCCCCACTGACCCTGTGTACAGAGTGACCCCTGTCCCCACTGACCCTGTGTACAGAGTGACCCCTGTCCCCACTGACCCTGTGTACAGAGTGACCCCTGTCCCCACTGACCCTGTGTACAGAGTGACCCCTGTCCCCACTGACCCTGTGTACAGAGTGACCCCTGTCCCCACTGACCCTGTGTACAGAGTGACCCCTGTCCCCACTGACCCTGTGTGCAGAGTGACCCTCCGGCCCTCTTAGGGGCAACACGGTGGCATAGTGGTTAGCACTGGTGCCTCACAGCGCCAGAGACCCGGGTTCGAATCTGACCTCGGGTGACTGTCTGTGTGGAGTTTGCACATTCTCCCCGTGTCTGCGTGGGTTTCCTCCGGGTGCTCCGGTTTCCTCCCACAGTCCAAAAATGTGTGGGTTAGGTTGATTTGGCTATGATAAATTGACCCTTAGTGTTAGGGGGGATTAAATATGTGGGGTTATGGGGATAGGATGGGATATGTTAGGGGGAGTTAAATACGTGGGGTTACGGGGGTAGGGTGGGATATGTGTACTGTGGGGATTAAAGCAGGGACAGGGTACTGGATTTGGATGATCAGCCATGATCGTATTGAATGGCGGAGCAGGCTTGACGGGCCGAATGGCCTACTCCTGCTCCTAGATTCTATGTTTCTATGTTTCTATGTTAACCTCCTTCCTCCTCTGGTGCACAACACGTTTCGAGTAAGCGCGAGATGCTTGATTTTGGAGTATACGGAACAGACTTTATTTAATCCGAGTTTGAGTGATCGGCTGAACTAGACACAAGAGAAACTTTTGTCTTCTCATTCTATCTTTTAAGCCCTCCAAAGAACTGTTGAAAGCCTTGCTCTTTTATACAACATATTTTGCCTTTATCAAAGGTGCATGTCATAGATAAGACCAACGTCTGTATAAGCTGAGCGGCCGTGCCTCTCTCTGCCGATTCCGCACAGCCCCGTACCAGCTTTTTCAATCTTAAATTTCACAGAAGTGCTGAACTGTGAATGGGCCAGGCATCCCCGGAAAGGGACCGCGCACCTTAAAAATAAAATATGATGGAATATTTGATAAGGCCTTGACGTTTCTGTTCCTGAATCCTTTGAAGACTGTCAGAAGATGCATTTCGGCCTCCTCCTGAGGTCCCCACCATCACAGAAGCCAGTCTTCAGCCAATTCGATTCACTCCATGTGGTATCAAGAATCGGCTGAGCGCACTGGATACAGCAAAGGCTATGGGCCCCGACAACATCCCGGCTGTTGTGCTGAAGACTTGTGCTCCAGAACTAGCCACGCCTCTAGCCAAGCTGTTCCAGTACAGCTACAACACTAACATCTACCCGACAATGTGGAAAACTGCCCAGGTATGTCCTCTCCACAAAAAGCAGGAAAAATTCAATCCGTCCAATTATCACCCCATCAGTCTACTCTCAATCATCAGCAAAGGTGTTGTTGACAGTGCTATCAAGCCGCACTTACTCACCAATAACCTGCTCACTGATGCTCAGTTTGGGTTCTGCCAGGACCACTCGGCTCCAGACCGCATTACAGCCTTGGTCCAAGCATGGACAAAAGAGCTGAATTCCAGAGGTGAAGTGAGAGTGACTGCCCTTGACATCAAGGCAGCATTTGACTGAGTGTGGCATCAAGGAGCTTCCTGATGCTTCCAGATGTAACTGTTCTTAAACCCTTTGAAGAACAGTCTTTATTAACCGTTCCCTTTCTATACTATAGTTAATGGATCCCTCCACCTATGTTATTACCCGAGTCCCTGAACTTACACTTTAATCACTCATGGCTGATATCATCACTACCACTTATTTCCTTGCGCAAGCACTCAGATACAAGAAGCAGAAGTCAACCTAAGCTTTCCTCTCCTGACACTTCAAACCCATCCTGTTTATATTGGAATGCCTGTTGCACCGCGACACAAGGCAGGATTAACCCTTAACTCTCCAGGATGTCCAACAATCCTCACTGACCCTCTGTACAGAGTGACCCCTCTCTGCAATTACACTGCGTACAAATTGATCCTGTGTGTCCCGGGGAACCCTTTGCCTGTTGCACCATGTAGAGAATGATCCCGTGTGTCATGGGAGCCCTTTGCCCATTACACCGTTTAGAGAATTGATCCTGAGCTTTGTTGATGGATTTGTTTCTGTGTTTTTATATTTTAGGATCTTTTGAGACGTAAGACAATAACCAGACAGCCAGAAAAACAAGTGAGTTAGTCCCTCCTACAAATAGGGAGTAGCCTTCGTCCCCTCTGACCCTGTGTACAGAGTGACCCCTGTCCGCCCTCTGACCCTGTGTACAGAGTGACCCCTGTCCGCCCTCTGACCCTGTGTACAGAGTGACCCCTGTCCGCCCTCTGACCCTGTGTATAGAGTGACCCCTGTCCGCCCTCTGACCCTGTGTACAGAGTGACCCCTGTCCGCCCTCTGACCCTGTGTACAGAGTGACCCCTGTCCGCCCTCTGACCCTGTGTACAGAGTGACCCCTGTCCGCCCTCTGACCCTGTGTACAGAGTGACCCCTGTCCGCCCTCTGACCCTGTGTACAGAGTGAACCCCGTCCTCCCTCTGACCCTGTGTACAGAATGATCCTGGGGATCATTCCTGGGAGCACCTTCCCCATTACACCCTGTGTAGAGAATAATTCATAATACTTTCGTATGACGGGAGACGGTTATAATGGGATATCAAGTTTGGCTATCCATTCGATGGCCTCCTGAGATGCCGAGTGGAGAAATGAGGTGTCTCCCACAACAGATCTCAGTGGGCAGGTTGATGTGATGTGTTCCATGGTCTGGGACTCGGGGCCACAGTCTCACTTCGGGTCGTCCCTCATCTTCCACTTGTGGAGCAGGTGGCCGCATCGTCCACGCTCTGTGTGGATTGGGTTGAGCCTGTCCACTGTCTGCGAGGGAGGTCGGAGCCAGGGACCTCTGCTGTTGGGTCAGTGATGAGGTGTTGGTTCTTTGTGTTGCATGCGTCGCACGATTGCCTCCATCTGGATAGTGGGTCGATACCAGCTGCATGAATATTGGCTGCTGTTTCCAGAATGGCCGGCGCGATTTTAAGTGTTTTCGTGGTTGGATTTTCAAGACTTTGTGAACAGGAAGGTCGATATTACTCCTGATGTTTCCATCTCACGGAGCATGGTGGTGTCGCGGAGAATGGCAGGCGGGGCAATGTGGGGCAGCACCGGGAGCCACTCATTGGAGTGGACTTGAGCGTCCCTGACACCGTCCGCATGGCGGCCTTTAGCGGCACGTCCACGCTCTTTGTGTGGTGTCCGCAGGACCAGGAGGCAGAGCAGTATTCTGCAGCACAGTATACTAGGGCCACTGTTACGGTGCGAAGTGTTCTGGCTGAGCTCCCCCATGACGTTTCAGCGAGTTTCTGGACCACGTTCACCCTGGCTTTTACTTTTTGGCCGGTGTTAGTGAGATGAGGCCAATAGGTGAGAGTCCTGTCCAGGGTGAGGCCCAGGTATTTTGGGTGGGGTTCATGGGTAATTCGCCTTCTGCAGAAGGAAACGTTGAGTTCTGTCCCACCGTCGTTGTTGTTCAAATGGAACGCCGACACAACTGGGAACATAGGAACAGGAGGAGGCCATTTAGCTCCTTGAGCCTGTTCCGCCATTCAATGAGATCACAGCTGATCTGCGACCTAACTCCATACCCGTTTTTGCCCCATATCCCTTAATACCTTTGGTTAACAAAAATCTATCAATCTCAAATTTAAAATTAACAATTGACCCAACATCAATTGCTGTTTGCAAACGAGAGTTCTAAACTTCTACCACCCTTTGTGTGCAGAGGTTTTTTCCTAATTTCACCCCTGAAAGGTCTGGCTCTAATTTTTAGACTATGCCCCCTCGTCCTAGACTCCCCAACCAGCGGTAATAGTTTCTCGCTATCTACCCTATCTGTTCCCCTTAATATCTTGAAAACTTTGATCAAGTCACCCCTTAGCTTTCCAAATTGCAGGAAATACAACTCTAATTTGTGTAATCTCTCCTCGTAATTTAACCCCTGGAGTCCAGGTATCATTCTGGTAAACCTACGCTGCACTCCCTCTAAGACCAATATATCCTTCCTGAGGTGTGGCGCCCAGAATTGAATACAGTACTCCAGGTGTGGTCTAACCAGGGCTTTGTATGGCTGTAGCATAACTTTTACCCCCTTGTATTCTAGTCCTCTAGATATAAAGGCCAGCATTGCGTTAGCCTTTTTGATTATTTTCTATACCTGTCCATGACATTTTAATGATCTATGTACCTGGACCCCCAAGTCTCTTTGGACGTCCACTGTTTTTATCTTTTCACAATTTAGAAAGTACCTTGTTTTATCCTTTATAGGTCCAAAGTGGATGACCTCACATTTGCCTACATTGAAATCCATTTGCCACAGTTTTGTCCATTCACTTACTCTCTCTTTGTAACGTTATGCTTTCATCTACACTGCCTACAATGCCGCCTATCTTTGTGTCATAAGGCCATTTTGGATATGTGGCTTTCTATCCCATTATACAGTGAATAGTTGAGGCCCCAACACAGATCCCTGCGGGACACCAGTAGTCACATCCTGCCAATTAGAGTACTGACCCATTATCCCTACTCTCTGTCTCCTGCCGCTCAGCCAATTTCCTAACCAGGTCAATAACTTGCCTTAAATTCCATCGGCTTCAACCTTAGTTAACAGTCTCTTATGAGGGACTTTATCAAATGCCTTCTGGAAGTCCATATAAATAACATCAATAGACATTCTCCTGTCCACTACTTTAGACACCTCTTCAAAAAATTCAATCAGGTTCGTCAGGCATGACCTACCTTTTACAAATTCGTACTGGCTCTCTCCGATCAGCTGAAAGTTTTCAAGGTGTTCAGGCACCCTATCCTTAATTATAGACTCTAGTAATTTCCCGACAACAGATGTTAGGCTAATTGGTCTATAATTCCCTGGTTTCCCCCCCTCACCATTCTTAAATAACAATTTTCCTGAATTGAGAGAACTTTGGAAGATTGTAGTTGAGACATCTGCAATGTGCTCACCTACTTCCTTTAAACCCTCGGATGGAACCATCTGGTCCTGGGGATTTGTCGTTCTTTAGTGCCATTTTTTTCTTCATTACTGTTATTTTGCTTATGTTACTTCTGTTATGTCCCTGTCCCTGATTCAATATTAGTTTCCTTGGGATTTCTGTCATGCGGAAATGGCGGACATGTTGAATAATTACTTTGCGCCAGTATTTACAGTAGAGGAAGAGGATACTCTTCCTCTACTGTAAATACTGACGCAAAGTAATTATTTAACATGTCCGCCATTTCCTTATTTTCTTTCACAATATCACCGTTATCAGTTTTTAAGGGGCCAGCATTGCTCCTGACCACCCTCTTTTTCCTAATGTAATTGTAAACATTTTTTGTGCTGATTTTGATATCACTTGCAAGTTTCCTTTCATACTCCCTTTCTGGGATTCTGGGACTTTTACTATCTGTTTTGTGACCCTTTGCTGTTCTTTGTATCTTTCCCATTCGCTATTTTTTGCATTTTTGTATGCTTTTTCTTTTAGTTTTATGTTGTCCCTTACCTCTTTAGTCGTCCATGGCTGTTTTTTTGGCAGGTAAAGCTCTTGCACTCAGGGGTATAAACTGGTTCTGTTTCACGTTAAATTTTTTTTTGAACATCTCCCACTGATGATCTGTCGTTTTACCCATTAACAGATTTGCCCCATTTACTGTGGACAGTCTCTGTCTCATCCCGTTGAAGTCGGCCTTACCCAAATCTAGAATCTGAGTAGCTGTTTCACGTTTCTCCCTTTCAAACACTACGTTGAACTCGATCATGTTATGATCGCTATTCGATAAATGTTCATGCACCGTTAGGCTGTTAATTAAATCTGGCTCATTACTCATTACTAAATCTAATATGGCATGCCCCCTTGTTGGTTCTGGGATGTATTGTTGCAGAAACTATCCCAGACACACTCAAGAAATTCACTACCATTCGGACATGAGCTAGTCTGCTTATCCCAATCTATATGAAAGTTAAAATCCCCCATTAAAATCACTCTGCCTTTGCTACATGCTTGCCTAATCTCTGCATTTATACAATCTAGGACTTCAGAGCTGCTACCAGGGGACCGATACACAACTCCCACTACAGTCTTAAATCCTTTCCCATTTCTTAATTCTACCCATAATGTCTCCACTGCCTGCTTGCCTCTCGTTATACCCTCTTATCATTGAAGTGATTTCATCCTTAATCACTAAGGCTATCATTTTCTGTATCTTTCCTGTGGACCTTATAACCTGGTATATTTAGTTCCCAGTCCTGACCGTCTTGCAGCCATGTCTTAGTAATGGCTACCATGTCATACCCTCCAATTTGAATTTGTGTCTGCAGTTCATTCAATTTATTCCTTATACGCCGTGCGTTTGTATAAAGAATGCTTATTTGGGTCATACACCCTATGCTGTCCTTCAGCTCTAATGTTTTTCTCACATGATTCTTATTTCTCTCTCCTCGTTTAACCACTTTACATCTTTTAATTTTCCCTTTGCCTGTAGTGCCTAAAGTACAATTTCTGATTGTTACTCTCTTCCCTTTCGTTTGATTGTGAACTATTATACTACATTTTCTACCTGAGCCCTCCTTGTCTTCTCTGGATTGGGGCAGAGGCGCCAGGTCGGAAAGTAGCATTCCAGTTGGTACAGGTTGCTTGTGAGTGTCCTACTTGCTTCCAGTAGGGTTGATGCCTGTGTCAGCAGTGTTGTGTCATTGGCATAGATGAACTTCCGGGATTCGGTGCAGAACATGTCCGCCGTATAGATGTTGAAAAATGATCCCATGAGTCCCGCGGAGACCTTTGCCCGTTACAACGTGTAGAAAATGAACCTGTGTGTCCCGGGGAGCGCTTTGCTCGTTACACTGTGTGGCGAATGATCCCATGTGTCCCGGGGAGCCCTTTGCCTGTTACACCGTGTAGTGAATTGACCCTGAGCTTTCTTGATAAATTTGTTTCTGTGTTTTTATATTTTAGGATATTATAGGACGTGAAACACTAACCAGGCAGCCAGAGAAACAAGTGAGTTAGTCCCTCCTGTAGATAGAGAGTAGCCTTCACCCCCCTCTGACCCCACTGGCCCTGTGTACAGAGTGGCCCCTGTCACCACTGACCCTGTGTCCAGAGTGACCCCTGTCTGCCCTCTGACCCTGTATCCAGAGTGACCTCTGTCCCCACTGACCCTGTGTACAGAGTGACCCCTGTCTGCCCTCTGACCCTGTGTCCAGAGTGACCCCTGTCTGTCCTCTGACCCTGTGTCCAGAGTGACCCCTGTCCCCACTGACCCTGTGTCCAGAGTGACCCCCGTCCCCACTGACCGTGTCCAGAGTGACCCCTGTCTGCCCTCTGACCCTGTGTCCAGCGTGACCCCTGTCTGTCCTCTGACCATGTGTTGAGTGACCCCTGTCTGTCCTCTGACCCTGTGTCCAGAGTGACCCCTGTCCCCACTGACCCTGTGTCCAGAGTGACCCCTGTTTGCCCTCTGACCCTGTATCCAGAGTGACCCCAGTCTGTCCTCTGACCATGTGTCGAGTGACCCCAGTCTGTCCTCTGACTCTGTGTCCAGAGTGACCCCTGTCCCCACTGACCGTGTCCAGAGTGACCCCTGTCTGCTCTCTGACCATGTGTCGAGTGACCCCTGTCTGTCCTCTGACCCTGTGTCCAGAGTGACCCCTGTCCCCACTGACTGTGTCCAGAGTGACCCCCGTCTGCCCTCTGACCCTGTGTCCAGAGTGACCCCTGTCTGCCCTCTGACCCTGTGTCCAGAGTGACCCCTGTCTGTCCTCTGACCCTGTGTCCAGAGTGACCCCTGTCCCCACTGACCCTGCGTCCAGAGTGACCCCTGTCCCCACTGACCCTGCGTCCAGAGTGACCCCTGTCCCCACTGACCCTGTGTACAGAGTGACCCCTGTCCCCACTGACCCTGTGTACAGTGACCTCTGTCCCCACTCACCCTGTGCACTGAGTCACCCCTGTCTGCCCTCTGACCCTGTGTCCAGAGTGACCCCTGTCTGTCCTCTGACCCCGTGTCCAGAGTGATCCCTGTCCCCACTGACCGTGTCCAGAGTGACCCCCGTCCCCACTGACCGTGTCCAGAGTGACCCCTGTCTGCCCTCTGACCCTGTGTCCAGAGTGACCCCTGTCTGTCCTCTGACCATGTGTCGAGTGACCCCTGTCTGTCCTCTGACCCTGTGTCCAGAGTGACCCCTGCCCCCACTGACCCTGTGTCCAGCGTGACCCCTGTCTGTCCTCTGACCATGTGTTGAGTGACCCCTGTCTGTCCTCTGACCCTGTGTCCAGAGTGACCCCTGTCCCCACTGACCCTGTGTCCAGAGTGACCCCTGTTTGCCCTCTGACCCTGTATCCAGAGTGACCCCAGTCTGTCCTCTGACCATGTGTCGAGTGACCCCAGTCTGTCCTCTGACTCTGTGTCCAGAGTGACCCCTGTCCCCACTGACCGTGTCCAGAGTGACCCCTGTCTGCTCTCTGACCATGTGTCGAGTGACCCCTGTCTGTCCTCTGACCCTGTGTCCAGAGTGACCCCTGTCCCCACTGACTGTGTCCAGAGTGACCTCTGTCTGCCCTCTGACCCTGTGTCCAGAGTGACCCCTGTCTGCCCTCTGACCCTGTGTCCAGAGTGACCCCTGTCTGTCCTCTGACCCTGTGTCCAGAGTGACCCCTGTCCCCACTGACCCTGCGTCCAGAGTGACCCCTGTCCCCACTGACCCTGCGTCCAGAGTGACCCCTGTCCCCACTGACCCTGTGTACAGAGTGACCCCTGTCCCCACTGACCCTGTGTACAGTGACCTCTGTCCCCACTCACCCTGTGTACTGAGTCACCCCTGTCTGCCCTCTGACCCTGTGTCCAGAGTGACCCCTGTCTGTCCTCTGACCCCGTGTCCAGAGTGATCCCTGTCCCCACTGACCGTGTCCAGAGTGACCCCCGTCCCCACTGACCGTGTCCAGAGTGACCCCTGTCTGCCCTCTGACCCTGTGTCCAGAGTGACCCCTGTCTGTCCTCTGACCATGTGTCGAGTGACCCCTGTCTGTCCTCTGACCCTGTGTCCAGAGTGACCCCTGCCCCCACTGACCCTGTGTCCAGAGTGACCCCTGTCTGCCCTCTGACCCTGTATCCAGAGTGACCCCTGTCTGTCCTCTGACCATGTGTCGAGTGACCCCTGTCTGTCCTCTGACCCTGTGTCCAGAGTGACCCCTGTCCCCACTGACCGTGTCCAGAGTGACCCCTGTCTGCCCTCTGACCCTGTGTCCAGAGTGACCCCTGTCTGTCCTCTGACCCTGTGTCCAGAGTGACCCCTGTCTGTCCTCTGACCCTGTGTCCAGAGTGACCCCTGTCCCCACTGACCCTGCGTCCAGAGTGACCCCTGTCCCCACTGACCCTGCGTCCAGAGTGACCCCTGTCCCCACTGACCCTGTGTACAGAGTGACCCCTGTCCCCACTGACCCTGTGTACTGAGTGACCCCTGTCCCCACTCACCCTGTGTACAGAGTGACCCCTGTCCACACTGACCCTGCGTACTGAATGATCTTGTGTGTCCCTGGAAGCTGTTTGCCCATTACACTGTGTACAGAATTGATCTTCAGCTTTATTCACCAGGGTACTTTCTGTGTTTTTATGTTTTAGGATATTTTAGGACGTGAAAGACTAGCCAGGAGACCAGGCAAAAGAGTGAGTTAGTCCCTCCTGCAGATAGAGAGTGACCCCTGTCCCCACTGACCCTGTGTACAGAGTGACCCCTGTCCCCACTGACCCTGTGTACAGAGTGACCCCTGTCCCCACTCACCCTGTGTACAGAGTGACCCCTGTCCCCACTCACCCTGTGTACAGAGTGACCCCTGTCCCCACTGACCCTGTGTACAGAGTGACCCCTGTCCCCACTGACCCTGTGTACAGAGTGACCCCTGTCCCCACTGACCCTTTACACTTTCCCATTAATCACTCTCCCGCCAGGTACAGCACGGGTTAGATACAGAGTAAAACTCCCTGAATACTGTCCCATCGAACGCTCCCAGGCCTGTTCAGCACTGGTGTAACACTATCTCCGATCCGTGCTTGCTGTTGTGTGGAAGACCTGAGAATATCCTGCTTTGTTGCAGGCTGTTGCCCTTTGTGTATTGAGTAGATCGTATTTTCCAAAGTGGCCTTATTTTCTTTGAAATGAGCACACTGTGTTTTCTCAGTCCTGATGCGGAGATGCCGGTGTTGGACTGGGGTGGACAAAATTGAGAGGTCGCACAACACCAGGTTATAGTCCAAGGGGTAAAAATTCAGTTGGTTGCGCCTCCCGTTAGCGCCTTAAGAGGGCGCTAATGGGGCGTTAAGGCGCTAACGCCCGGGCGCAGCGCTGTTTGCGCCGCTCGAGAACTTAACTTGAGATTGTGCGGCGGCGCTAAAACTTACCGCTGCGACCACCTGCGCGCGCAGATTGTGACGTCATTCCGTGGTGCAACGCCCTTGGGGCGCCCCGGAGCGAAAATTGAGTGGCGCCCCCTGCCTTACCGCCTGGCGCTTCCAACGACCGGAAGACTGGAACGTTATCAATCGGTGTGGGGCTGGGGGGGGCGCTATTTAAAGGGGGCCTCTTCCTGTCTTTTTCTGTGGTCGACATTTATGCACCACTCGTTCTGAGAGAGAGAGACTTCTACATTGACTCAACGCTTTGTGAGGTAGTTTTGCCTAGTTCATCCTAACTTTGCTGCTACTTTCGTTGCTGTACCTCATTACTTTTCTGGCAAAGAGATTATGGGGGCTGCAATGATTGGGGGCGTCGTCCTGCTCCAGCTC
Organism: Squalus acanthias; assembly: GCA_030390025.1. Classification (NCBI taxonomy): domain Eukaryota; kingdom Metazoa; phylum Chordata; class Chondrichthyes; order Squaliformes; family Squalidae; genus Squalus; species Squalus acanthias. Next base: position 196,810 of record JASTWF010000258.1, on the reverse strand, counting down.
AATCGGAGGATAGTGAGACGCAGACAGAGAGTGGCAATGATGGCCAGACGGAGGAGGGCCATCAGGCGCATGTACAGGAGAGCTTACCCTCCCAGGGTATATCGTGAACAGCTCTCCTACATCCACATGTCCGAGGAGCTGTGTTTGCGAAGGCTGCGATTCAGCAAGGAGGTGGTCACTGAGCTCTGCCACCTGCTGCAGCCAGATCTGCAGCCTCAGCTGAGGTCCAGGACGTCTCTGTCGGTGGCAGTGAAGGTCACAGTGGCTTTGAACTTCTACGCCACTGGCTCATTCCAAGCTGCTGTTGGGGACCTCGCCAATATCTCCCAGTTTGCGGTGCATCGCTGCATCCGGCAGGTCACCAATGCCCTCTTCACAAGGAGACGAGACTTCATCTCCTTCCCTATGACCCCAGACAAGCAGCATGACCGTGCTATGGGCTTTGCGAGGGTAGCGGGCTTCCCCATGGTGCAGGGCGCCATTGACTGCACGCATGTGGCTTTGCGTGCTCCGCGAGAGTATGCAGAGGAGTTCCGGAACAGAAAGGGGTTCCATTCCTTGAATGTGCAGTTGGTCTGTGACCACAGACAGGTGATTCTCGCTGTCAATGCCCACTATCCAGGCAGCTGCCATGATGCTTTCATCCTGCGCCAGAGTACTGTGGCAGAAATTTTCGAGGCACCGCATCAGCCAGTTGGTTGGCTTCTGGGGGACAAGGGGTACGCATTGAGCACCTGGCTGATGACACCGCTCCGTGCGCCAAACACCCCTGCTGAGCTGCGGTACCAGGAAAGCCAACAAGCAACCAGGAACATTATTGAGCGCACAATCGGCGTGCTCAAACAACGATTCCGCTGTCTGGACCATTCCGGAGGAGCCCTGCAGTACTCGCCTGAGCAAGTTTCCAAATTCGTAGTGGTGTGCTGCATGTTGCACAACATGGCAATCCTCAGGACGCAGCCAATGCCACCAGGCCTTGCAGCACCACAAGAGGAGGAGGAGGAAGAGGAGGAACAGGCCGAGGACGATGATCAGCAGCAGCACCAAGGCAGGAGGGCGGCCCACAATGGTCAAACTGCAAGGGCCTTCCGTCAACGACTAATAGCAAGCCGCTTCTAGGGCCCCTGCCATTGCTACAAACACGAATCAACCCAGCACGCAACCCCTAAGCCGGCCAAGGCACCAATAATTCCAACCACCAGCCATGTATATTTTGAATACAGAAACTTATTTATTGTACAAACTCTGTGTGTGTCAATTCCTCATGACAAACTCATAGAAATAAACACAAAAAAACAGTCAATAACATAACTGGTTCTCACAACCTGGAGATAATGTCCAAAACACTAAACAAAAGTTGGGCCATGAACCTCGGCCTTTAATAAAAAAAATGACCAGCATTTTGGCACACCTCCTACTTTTTGCCCTTCGAGGGTGATCTCCTTCCCTTGCGCACTTCCCCCCTTCTAACCCTACTGCTCCTCCGTAATGGGACCTCAGTGGCTGCAGCAAGGCTGGTGGAAGGCTGCTGCTTGTCAGACCCTGACACTGCAGATGCCCCTGAAGGACGGCCTCGACCACTTCTGGGCCTGGAGGGCCCGGCTGCAGACTGCACCAACTCTGCATGGGCGGCAGCAGTCTGTCCTACAGGCGGTGGCAAGTGCAGTGGAGAAGTGACAGTGTTGGCAGCAGGAATGCTGTCATCGTGAGAGAGGACAGCAACTCCCTGCTCGCCCGACACACTGGCACTCCCACGGGGCAGCACTTCAGCATCCGGAGCAATTTGCCGGAGAACAGATTGCTGGCCTGCTGCGGCGCGGTGACAGCCCCGGGGACATGTGCACGAACCATCGAGGATGGCAGCAGTCAGTGCTCGCGTGGCCTCAATCTGAGTCTGCATGAGAGCAGTCTCAGATGGGTTCCTGGCAGCCAGTGACTGAATTGCAGCACTAAGCTTTAGTGTGGCATCCGCCTGTGCTACAGCGAAGTGCTCCACACTCCTTGCCAGTGCCTCAATGCATTCGGGCACCCTTCCCACTGCACCCATGAGCTCAGTGTGCATGCCCACCGCCTGGCTGTTCATTTCTGCAATCAGCCGCTCCTCCTCTGCGTCCATTGCATTAGGAGTGTCTGGCATACTCTCCCTCTGGGGAGAAGGCTCCCGTTCTTCCCTCCCCCCCCCATGGCGTGGCTGCAGCCCGCTGGGTCCTGGAGCTTCACCATCATCAGCCCCTTCCCCCCTGCTCCCCCGTTCTTCCCTCCCCCCCCCAATGGCGTTGCTGCAGCCCGCTGGGTCCTGGAACTTCACCATCATCAGCCCCTTCCCCCCTGCTCCCCTCCGGGGAAGGCGTGTTCCCAGTGTGGCCATGGGCTTCCTCGGGAGAGGGTGGCACTGATGCTCCGGCTTCCTCTTCCTCCTCAGCTGCAGCATCACTCCCAGTGGCAGCTTCAGGGACCATTTCCTCAGCTGGTGAATCACCATCTGAAAGCAGGGAGGTACAAGAGTGGCTTTAGCGTGAGGACAGGGTGGCAGTAAGGGAGGAATAAGTGCAGCGAGTTAGCAAGTTGGATTGAAAGTGTCAAAGGCTGGTATTGTGAGGGACAAGTGGAAGGACAGAGGACAAAAAGGTGATGACCTTACCATTGCTGTCCACAACGGGGTCGGCGTCCCCAGTGGCGACGGGACCGATCACCCGGCTTGCCACAATCCTGTGGACGCGCTCCTCCAGATCGCTGAGGGGTTGCAGCTGAAGCCGCCCTCCACCCGTCCGTTGCTGCTGTCTACGATTATGAGCCAGCTTAGCCTGCAAGAAAAAGGACAGCATCTGAGTAAATATACAGCCATGGTCTTGCCTGATGTGCCTCCCATAGGTGAATAGCCCTTACAATATGCAGCCATGGTCTTGCCTGATGTGCCTCCCATAGGTGAATAGCCCTTACTGTATGCAAAGTGTGGAATGTGTGTGTGTGTTTGATGAAAGGGCCATAGGTGTTGCATGAGTGTTGTGCATTGGGGTTTTAAGACCCTCTGGCCATAGAGTGAGGTTGAGATGGAGGGATGGAGAGGTATTGAGAAAAAGCCACTCACCCTGACGACCCGAGTGAGGTCGTTGAACTTTTTGCAGCACTGAACATGGGTCCTGGGCACCATGCTCCTGGAGGAGACGCTCTGAGCCACCTCCCTCCACACTCTTCTGAACTCGCGTGGCAAAGGCCTCCTGCCACTCTCCGGGAACAGCATGCATCGTCTGCGCTCCACTGTGTCAACCAGAGCATCCAAGGCCCGCTCGGTGAAGCGATGAGCGCGTTCTCTCACCCTCTCCATGCTTGGCAGCAAAATGGATTACAGGTCTCTCCAGGCTGAGATTCAAGGCTGCAATGAGCAGGGTGTGGCTGGGGAGCAAGTGGCCCCCCCCCCGCTTTAAGAAGTGTCCGGCGCCAGTGTGTCTGTGTTCCCTCGCTAACTGGCAGCAGCTGCGCTGCGCTCGTGCGCTGAGGTAGCGCCTCACTCCTAGGCCTTTGCGCCTTAAGAGAGGTGTGCAGCGCCTAATTTAGCGCTCCACTCACCTCCCGGGGCGGTAAAAGTGAAGTTTCCTGTCAGTGCCGATAATTAGCGCCAGGCGCTAATATTTGCGCGCGGACGATATTTGCGCCCCAAATGGGGCGCGACCTAATTTCTACCCCCAACAGTTTTATTTGAAATCACAAGCTTTCGGAGCTATCGATTGCCCCTTCCTCAGGTGAAGTAAATTAGATACAGAATCGCCAAAGCATATATAGATAGAGAACAAAGCATGTGTACCTTACAATTGCAGACCACTAAATTAAATCATCCTGACTATCTGCCGAGGTGTGATAAAGTTAAATCTGACTTGATTAACTTTATCACACCTCGGCAGATAGTCAGGATGATTTAATTTAGTGGTCTGCAATTGTAAGGTACACATGCTTTGTTCTCTATCTATATATGCTTTGGCGATTCTGTATCTAATTTACTTCACCTGAGGAAGGGGCAATCGATAGCTCCGAAAGCTTGTGATTTCAAATAAAACTGTTGGACTATAACCTGGTGTTGTGCGACCTCTCAATTTTCTCAGTCCCTCAGAGATGTGCTTGCTTGTTGCCTTCCCACGTGTGGTTTTTGACAGCGATGTGCACTGTGTCTCTGAGCTCCTGTACTGAACTCAGTGGGTTGCTGTGATTTGAGAGCAGCCTGGGTGTGGACCCAGATCCTGATATTGTAAACTCCCAGGGGAATCATATGATGCAAGGAACCAGCAGAGAAAGCGAACAGTCGCAGTTGATGTTGAACGCAACTCCTGTGGGTGACGGAGCTCTCGGTCATTGCTGTTTGGCCGCTGTCTGAGTGATGGAGCAGTCGTTGAACTGCGTAGAACAACTACAGCAACAACTTGTATTTATATAGCGCTTTTAACGTAGTAAAACGTCCCAGGGCGCTTCACAGGAGTGTTACAAGACAAAAAATTGTAAGTGTGAGGTGATTGTAGTGAAATAGAACTTGTCCTAATGAGCGGGGGCCTTTAAACAAGATATGTGCATTGTTGGTGCGCAGTGTGTTTCAGAGTGTCTGACCCCCTCATTGTTTTACAAACTCCAGGAGGAACGTGACGCCTCCCAGAAGGGCAATGTCAAATCCATAGCCAATCAGTTCCTGTACAAGCAGGAGGTTAACATCCCCGGACCATCGCACGGACTGAAGAGACAGGTAGGGACTAGGGGTGGGGGGGAGGGGGGCAGTGTGTGAGGGAAGGGGGGTCTAGGGGTGTGGGGGGAGGGGGGCAATGTGTGTGGGGGGGAGGGGGGCAATGTGTGTGGGGGGGAGGGGGTAATGTGTGTGTGGGAGAGTGGGTAATGTGTGTGTGGGAGAGTGGGTAATGTGTGTGTGGGAGAGTGGGTAATGTGTGTGTGGGAGAGTGGGTAATGTGTGGGAGAGAGTGGGTAATGTGTGTGTGGGGGGGCAATATGTGTGGGGGGAGGGGGGGCAGTGGGAGAGTGGGTAATGTGTGTGGGGGGGGCAATGTGTGTGGGGGGGGCAATGTGTGTGGGGGGGAGGGGGGCAGTGTGTGGGAGAGTGGGTAATGTGTGTGGGGGGGCAATGTGTGTGGGGGGGAGGGGGGGCAGTGTGTGGGAGAGTGGGTAATGTGTGTGGGGGGGGCAATGTGTGTGGGGGGGAGGGGGGGCAGTGTGTGGGCGGTGTCGGGGGGAACGGTGTGTGTTTGGGGGCATGGGGTGGACTGAGAGACCCCAGTCAGTGTTTGGTATCTTTTATTTTGGCCTCGACAAATCCACTGACTTGACCTGAATAATTGGAAAACTAATGCAACCTCAGTGGATGACCATGTATGATGTAACTAATGGTAACAAACCTTCAGAACGGCACATCCTGCCTGATAAATCAGACTTTTTTTTTTAAGAATTGACAGATTAATAGTGGGGATGAGGGATGGGAACATTTAGGACTTAGTTGCACCGTGAATTCCAAAAGACTTTTGATAAAGTACCACATGAGAGACTCCATTTCAGACTAAGGACAGTAGGTGGTACAATTTTTAAGGATGTGCAGGAACAGAGAGACCTGGGGGTGTACGCACACAAAACTTTGAAGGTGGCAGGACAAGTTGAGAGGGCTGTTAAAAAAGGCATAGGGGATCCTTGGCTTTATAGATAGAATTGAGAGGTCGCACAACACCAGGTTATAGTCCAACAGTTTTATTTGAAATCACAAGCTTTCGGAGCTATCGATTGCTCCTTCCTCAGGAACATACAACACAGACCTGAGGAAGGAGCAATCGATAGCTCCGAAAGCTTGTGATTTCAAATAAAACTGTTGGACTATAACCTGGTGTTGTGCGACCTCTCAATTTTGTCCACCCCAGTCCAACACCGGCATCTCCGCATCATGACCTTTATAGATAGAGGCATAGAGTGCCAAAGCAAGGAAGTTATGCTTAACCTTTATAAAACACTGGTTAGGCCCCAGCTAGAGGATTGTGGCCAATTTTAGGCACCACACTTTAGGAAGGATGTCAAGGCCTTGGCGAGGGTGCAGAGGAGATTTACTAGAATGGTACCAGGGATGAGGAACTTCAGTTATGTGGAGAGACTGGAAAAGCTGGGGTTGTTCTCCTTAGAGCAGAGAAAGTTAAGGGGAGATTTGATAGAGGTGTTCAAAATCATGAAGGGGTTTGATAGAGTAAATAAAGAGTACTGTTTCTAGTGGCAGAAGGGTCAGTAACCAGAGGTCACAGATTTAAGGCAATTGGCAAAACCAGGGACGATATGAGGAGAATTTTTTTACGCAGCAAGTTTTTACGATCTGGAATGTGCGGCCTGAAAGAGTGGTGGAAGCAGATTCAGTAGTAACTTTCAAAAGGGAATTGGATAAATACTCGAAGCGGAAACGTTTGCAGGGCCATGGGATAAGAGCAGGAGAGTGGGACTAATTGGAGAGCTCTTTCAAAGAGCCGGCACAGGCACAATGGGCCGAATGGCCTCCTTCTGTGCTGTAAAATTCTATGATTCTGGGTAATGCTCTGGGGACTTTAACTATCCTAAAGTAAGAAGTCGCACAACACCAGGTTATAGTCCAACAGATTTATTTAATTTTACAAGCTTTCGGAGCTGTTCGCTCCTTCCTCAGGTAGAGTAGCTGTGAGAGAATCTCCCAGAATTCACAATATAAGCACAGAAAAAATCTATTCAAATCTTTCCCTACATCAAAGACACACTAAGATCACAGCCAAGACAATGAGATGTGTCCCAGGGGGTCCAACGTGTCAAAACACCTGCTGGCTGCATATCCTGTCAATTTGTGTTGGTTCTTGTGTTAGTCTTTTTAAAAAAAAACACCTGGAAAGACCGGCCATGATGTCAAGTCACGTTCTGTATCGTGACATGAACCCGATATCGCGATTGAGGCCATCCTCATGAGTGCGGAACTTGGCTATCAGTTTCTGCTCTGTGAAGAGCAGAAACTGATAGCCAAGTTCCGCACTCATGAGGATGGCCTCAATCGCGATATCGGGTTCATGTCACGATACAGAACGTGACTTGACATCATGGCCGGTCTTTCCAGGTGTTTTTTTTTTAAAAAGACTAACACAAGAACCAACACAAATTGACAGGATATGCAGCCAGCAGGTGTTTTGACACATTGGACCCCCTGGGACACATCTCATTGTCTTGGCTGTGCTCTTAGTGTGTCTTTGATGTAGGGAAAGATTTGAATAGATTTTTTCTGTGCTTATATTGTGAATTCTGGGAGATTCTCTCACAGCTACTCTACCTGAGGAAGGAGCGAACAGCTCCGAAAGCTTGTAAAATTAAATAAATCTGTTGGACTATAACCTGGTGTTGTGCGACTTCTCATTTTTGTCCACCCCAGTCCAACGCCGGCATCTCCACATCATATCCTAAAGTAGACTGGGGAAAGAGAAAGGCTTGTGGTCAGAATGGGGGGAGGGCATCCTGGAATGGGAAGTGATCTTGGAATGGAGAGGGGTTTCTAGAATAGGGATAGGATTTTGGAATTGGGAGGGTTTCCTGGAATAGGGAGCGGATCCTAGAATGCCAAAGCAATCCTGGAATAGGAAGGGTTACTAGAATGGGGAAGTGATCCTGGAATTGGGAAGGGGATACTGGAATGGCGAAGCAATTTTGGAATGGCAAATAGATCCTTGAATTGGGAAGTGGTTCTGAAATGGGGAGAGGTTTCTCGAATGGGGATGGCTTCCTGGAATGGGAAGGAGATCATGGAAAGTGTAGCGATCCTAGAATGGGGCGGGTATCGTGGAATTGGGAGGGGTTTCTAAAGGGGTCCTAGAAGAGGCATCAGGGAACGCTGAAGGGATCCTGGAATGGGGATAGGTTTCTAGAATGGGGAGGGGATCCTGGAATGGGATGGGGATATTCAAAAAATATTTGAAATTGGGCCAAGTAAAAGCCTTGTTACAAAAAATAGTGCGCATGGTATTTAGGGATCGCAGTAGCATGGAAATAGGGATGATTATGGGACAGAAAGCAAAAGAGTAGTTATAAGTGGATATTATTTTGGAGTGGCGGGATGTGGGTGATAGTTGTCTCAAGGATCTGTGCTGGAACTTCTCTTTTCCATTTGTATCAATGATTGGACATAGGCAGAAGAGCAGTAATATTGAAATCTGCTGATGGTATGGAAAACTGCAAGGAAGAATGTAGGACATTGCCGGAGGATATCGGCAGGTTAGCGGAGGGGCAGATCGATGGCAGCTCCAGTTTAATAAAGAAACGTGAAGTTGTACATTTTGGGAAAATGAATAGTGAAAGGAAGTGCACCCGACAGTATAAGAGTGTAAATAGAGTCAGGGAATTGACAAATTTTAGGGATGCAAATACGGCGATCTTAAAGATGGAAAAGGCCTTAAAGAAGACAAATGGGACTCTGGGATTTATGCAGGCGCATTGAATGTTAAAGCAGGGAATTTATACTGGCCACTGGAGAGTACTGAAGTGCAAAGGGATCTGGGGGTCCTGGTGCATGAAACTCAAAAGGTTAGTATGCAGGTGCAGCAAGTGATTAAGAAGGCAAATGGAATGTTGGCTTTCATTGCTAGGGGGATAGAATATAAAAATAGGGAGGTATTGCTTCAGTTGTACAAGGTATTGGTGAGACCGCACCTGGAATACTGCATACAGTTTTGGTGTCCTTACTTAAGGAAAGACATCCTTGCTCTCGAGGCAGTGCAAAAAAGGTTCACTCGGTTAATCCCGGGGATGAGGGGGTGGTCATATGAGAAGAGGTTGGGTAGATTGGGACTCTACTCATTGGAGTTCAGAAGAATGAGAGGCGATCTTATTGAAACATATAAGATTGTGAAGGGGTTGGATCGGGTGGATGCGGGGAGGATGTTCCCGATGACGGGTGAGACGAGAACTAGGGGACATAGTCTTAGAATAAGGGGCTGCTCTTTCAAAACTGAGATGAGGAGGAACTACTTCACTCAGAGGGTGGTAGGTCCATGGAATATGCTGCCACAAAAAGCTGTAGAAGCTACAACATTAATTAAATTTAAAACAGAAATAGACAGTTTCCTGGAAGTAAAGGGCATTAAGGGTTATGGGGAGCGGGCAGGAATTTGGACATGAGTCTAGGTTCGGATCGGTCATGGCCCTGTGGGTAGTGGAGCGGGCCCAGGGACTGTGTAGCCTGATTCTGCTCCTATTTCGTGTGTGCAATTCTGTTAGATGCAGGAGATGGTTCTGTGATAGATAGTAGATTGGCGGTTAGGATCAGATCAGCCATGATCTTATTGAATGGCGGAGCAGGCTCGAGGGGCCGATTGGCCTACTCCTGCTCCTATTTCTTATGTTCTTATGTTCACAGCTGGAGTATTGGGGGTGCAGTTCTGGGGACCCCATTTTATGAAGCGTGTTGGAGCCGTGGAAAGGGGGCAGAGAAGATAGATTATAATGAAGGATAAGGCAGAATCCAGTAAAGGTTTTGAGCAGGTTGTTTCTACTGATTGATGAGTCAGTAACCGAGGGCACAGAATGAGGAGTATCACTGGAAGATGAAGGGGCAGTTATACCAACAACAACAACTTGTTGCATCTTTAACACAGGAAGAAGGTCCGAAGGTGCTCCATAGGAGCATAATCAGAGAAACATTGACATCAAGCCAAAGAAGGAGATATTAGGAGGGGTGACTAAAAGCTTGTTCAAAGAAGTAAGTTTTAAGCAGGGTCTTAAAGGAGGAGAGAGGTGAGAGGCAGATATGTTTAGGGAGGGAATTACAGAGCTTAGGGCCTAGGCAGCTGAAAGCACAACTACCAATGGTGGAGCGATGAAAATCAGGGATGCCAAAGTTGGAGGAACGAAGAGATCGCTGAGGGTTATAGAGCTGGAGGAGGTTAAAGAGATAGGGAGGGCGAGGCCATGGAGGGATTTGAAAACAAGGATGAGAATTTTAAATTGGAGACATTGGGGGACTGGGAGCCAGGGAGCCAATGTAAGTCAGTGAGCACAGGGGTGACAGGTGAATGAGACTTGGTGCGAGTTAGGACACGAGCAGCAGAGTTTTGGATGAGCTCCAGTTTACGGAGGGTGGAAGATGGGAGGCCGGCCAGGAGAGTGTTGGAATAGTCGAGTATGAAGGTAGGTCATTAATGCAGAGCATGGAAATCCCAATAAATACTCCCACATGACACCTACTTACTTGCCTATGGGAAAGGCTCTTGCTGACTCCATTTTGAGCACAGATTTAGGTGTCTAGATGTCAACGTCTGGTCTTGACAGCTCCACTGTATCTGATTTGTCACACTGCTTGTCACCACCGCCCTCAACTTCTTCGCCTCAGGCTCCTTCCAGGAATCTGCAGCAGACATTTGCGGCATCTCACAGTCAGGCACCCACAGATGCATCACACAGGTCACCGATGCCATGTTTAACAAGTCAGCCAATTATGTAAAATTGGCTACTGATGAAGCCAGTGTTACTGAGCGTGTGCTCGGCTTTGCCATTCTGGCTGGCTTCCCACGGGTGTAGGGCATCATCGACACATGTGGCCATCAGGGCATCACCCAGGAGTGTTTGTGAACCGCAAGGGCTTCCACTGACTCAGTGTTCAGCTCGTCTGCGACGATAGGAAGATCATCATGCATGTCTGCACCAAATTCCCTGGCAGCTGTCATGACTCTTTCGTCCTGCGCCAGTCCACCCTCCCTCAGCTCTTTGCACCGCCAAAAAGATTTACCGGCTAGCTGCTTGAAGACAAGGGCTCAAGACAGCCTTGAGAAGGCCAAGCAATGAGGCTGAGGAGCGCTATAATGAAAGCCACATGTCCACCAAATGTGTCATAGAGCAAGCAATCGGCATGCTGAAGATGCGCTTCAGATGCCTTGAAAGAGCTGGAGGAGCCTTCAGTACGCACCAGCCAGGGTCTCCAGAATCATCGTCATATGCTGCGCGCTGCACAACATAGCGCAGCAACGAGGATTAGAGCTGCATGAGGAGCAAGACGCAGAGCGCACAGCCTCTTAGGAGGAGGAGCATCAGCTGGAAGACGAGGAGGAGGAGCAGGAGGAACCTGAGGTCCAGATGCCAGCAGCACTGGAGCACATTGCTGCCCAGGAGGCCAGGAATGGCCTCATCATGGCCAGATTTAATTAACTTCTTGCATTGTACCCATATGGCTGCCACATGCTGTGTCAAGATCCCCCCCCCCCCAACAACACCATAAAGCATCCCTACAATGAACAAGCCATTCCTTTCACACTGACCCCCAATGCTGAAGGTAATGTTATGTCTCACCATTCACTCCAACTCACAAAGCCACTTCCAAAGTAGTAGACAAAAATGGGCATGACCTGAAAGTGGTGAAAATCAATACTTTTTATATGTGTCATAACAGTAACGGAACCTTAACAATAACACTTCTTTAAACACCAATGTGCTTACCCTTGTGCATATACTTCTGTGTCATTTTTCTCTTACGCATGCTTTTACGAGGTGCAACCCCTGTGGCTTCAGCAGAAGTAGAGGCAGGGTGCTCACTTCCCTGCTGTGACTGCGTAGACACTTTTGGAGGACGTCCTCTAGGTTTTGGAGCCTCTGATGGCCCTGCCAAAGTCTGCTCCTCCTGCGACTGTGCAGGGACAGACTCGGCCATCGCGATCCGAGGAGGCCTCTGAGGCTCTGACTGAGGGGGGTGGCAACGGGGGAGAAGTGGGAGCGCTTTGAGAGGAGCCCCCACTTCCATGTCCCCTCTCATAAGAACATAAGAAATAGGAGCAGGAGTAGGCCATTTGGCCCCTCGAGCCTGCTCCGCCATTTAATGAGATCATGGCTGATCTGATCTTGGGCTCAGCTCCATTTCCCTGCCCGCTCCCCATCACCCATCACTCCCTTATTGTTCAAAAATCTGTCTATCTCCACCTTGAATATATTCAATGACCCAGCCTCCACAGCTCTCTGGGGCAGACAATTCCACAGATTTACGACCCTCTGAGAGAAGAAATTCCTCCTCATCTCAGTTTTAAATGGGGGACCCCTTATTCTGAAACTATGCCCCCTAGTTCTAGATTCCCCCACGAGGGGAAACATCCTCTCTGCATCTACCCTGTCAAGCCCCCTCAGAATCTTATATGTTTCAATAAGATCACCTCTCATTCTTCTAAACTCCAATGAGTATAGGCTCAACCTGCTCAACCTTTCTTCATAAGTCAACCCCTTCATCTCAGGAATCAACCTCGTGAACCTTCTCTGAACTGCCTCCAATGCAAGTATATCCCTCCTTAAATAAGGAGACCAAAACTGTACGCAGTACTCCAGGTGTGGTCTCACCAATACCCTCTACAGTTGTAGCAGGACTTCCCTGCTTTTATACTCCAGCCCCCTTGCAATAAAGGCCAACATTCCACTTGTCTTCCTGATTACTTGCTCTCAACATCATCCCTCTCATGGGCCACCCGCACTTCCCGGCTAGCAAGGAGCTGGAGAGCACCTTGCTGCACAGCAGTGGTGTGCTGAGGACCCAAGTCTACGTTTAGATCCCTCCTAGAGAGGAGGTCTATGATCCTCTGCCATCTGTTGTCCATAGCTAGCATGTGCTCATGTGACTGGCGCATTAGCTTCTCCATGCAGGTGGCCATCCTTTCCATGGAAGAGCATACCATCCCCATCGCCTGCGACATGGTTGGAGATAGACTCCTCCATTCTCTGCACAATTGCAGACATCGCAGCTGCAAAACCTGCCAGAGCCTCCTGCATTTCTTGCTGCCACTCCAGGATCACCCTCTTTTTCGATGGCCCCCGAGGCTGAGCGTCTGCATGCAGCTGAGCAGAGCTGGGAGTGTCCTGCGTCCTCTGGCGAGGAGTCTCCACTGCTGACCCTGTCGACACCATCTGCTCTTGCTCAATTGTGAAGTGTGAGACACCAGGTGACAACACTACTCTATAGGACCCACCGAGGTGTGTGTACCTGCGCTGGTGCTGGGTGTGCTTGGGTCTGGTGATGGTGCTCCCTCAGAGGCTGGAGGCTCCTCTGAGGAGTTGTCTTCCTCCTCCAGCTGGAAAGTGGAGGGGGTGCTCTTGATGGACCTGTGGGAGAGTAAAGAGATGATTTAGAAATGTTATATTAAGAATGGTTAACTACACCATTATGCACATGATGAACATTCACTGGCTGCTGACATCAGTCACCATATGACTGTATGTGATGTAATTCTGTCACCAGGTTGCTAAAAGGTCCCCCTCTCTCTGTCTAACACCGCCAGCAGCTCTGCAGCTCTTGAGACCTCCAGGGCCAACTCGTCTGCTGCAGTTAAAGTGCAGAAGGATGGAGGGCCACCTCCAGTTCTCTCCCTCCCTGTTGTTGTACGTTCTCTTCTGCAAGGAGGGAAAGAAGAGAAGTTTGAGTGAGAGTGATGGCATGAGTGTAAGGATTGTGTGGGTTACATCTGTAGAGGGTGACTATGAGGGACTGTGGTGCCAATGCCTATTGGCCTTCTTCTGTGGTGTTAGTTGGTATGATTGCATTAGGATGAGCGTGAGTGTGAGGGGTGGTTAGTCATATAGGGATGTGAGTATGTACATGGAGAGAGAGAGAGAGGGATGGATGGAGGTGCAAAGTATGTTGGTGTGAGTAATGATGTGCAGGAGTAGGCTTGGGAAGACAGAGTGATGGGGATGTGATGAGAGGCACAGCAGGATGAAAGTGAGTGTGGCTTTGCACTCACCTTTCCTGATCTCATCAGATCGCTGAAGCGCTTACGGCACTGTACCCAGGTCTACCTTACGACATCCCTGCTGTTCACCTCCTCAGCAATTTGCAGCCAGGCTCTTTTTGTCTCCTGGGGTGGTCTCTTCCGCTCATCAGCAGGGAAGAGGACCTCCCTGCGTGCACTGACTCCCTCCACAAGCATATGCAGAGAGTCATCGGAAAAGTGGGGTGCAGCCCTCTGTCTTTGTGAAGTCATTTTTCTATTTCTGCACAACAAGACACTCCTCTCCATTCCTCCCTCCACACTCCTACATGAACCTGCGATGTGGCCAATGCTGCTTTAAATATCCCTGCAAGAAATGAGTCATCGATGAAGTCATCAGATCCGCACCATTTAATAGGGCCGGGAAACGCGCATGTCTGCCTTAATAGGGGCCATTACGCTAAGGTCACTCTGAGGAGCGGGCTGATCAATACATCGCGGTACCGACCCGCTACGAGGCCCGCACGCACTCGACCTGACTCTGAGGAAAATTCCAGCCATGGAGCTGCAGGAAAGATGGGTACAGATTTGGGAGGCGACAACACATTCAAGGACTTTGGAGAGGAACAGGTGGTTGGAGATGGGCTGATAATTTGCAAGGACAGAGGGGTTGAGGGTGAATTTTTTGAGGATGGAGGCGGGGGATCATGACCGTAGTTTTGAAAGGGAGGGGGGCAGTGCCCTAGGCGAGGGAACCATTTACCATTACAAAATTAGAAGAGATGGTTAAAGGCAGCAGATACTTGACGCTATCCTTTCAGGTTGGATTTGAGCCCAGGTGTGCGAAGTGGAAAGTCAGCACCTGGTAACCCCTGGGTAATCCCTGGTAACCTCCTCGGGTAACCCCCTGATAATCCACCCCATGTAACCCCCCCGGTAACCACCTCGGGTAACCCCCTGATAATCCACCCCATGTAACCCCCCCAGTAACCCCCTGATAATCCACCCCATGTAACCCCCCCGGGTAACCCCCTGATAATCCACCCCATTTAACCCCCTCGGGTAACCCCCTGATAATCCACCCCATGTAACCCCCCCCGGGTAACCCCCTGATAATCCACCCCATGTAACCCCCCCGGTAACCCCCTGATAATCCACCCCATGTAACCCCCCCGGTAACCCCCTGATAATCCACCCCATGTAACCCCCCCGGTAACCCCCTGATAATCCACCCCATGTAACCCCCCCCCCGGTAACCCCCTCGGGTAACCCCCTGATAATCCACCCCATGTAACCCCCCCCGGGTAACCCCCTGATAATCCACCCCATGTAACCCCCCCGGTAACCCCCTGATAATCCACCCCATGTAACCCCCCCGGTAACCCCCTGATAATCCACCCCATGTAACCCCCCCGGTAACCCCCTGATAATCCACCCCATGTAACCCCCCCGGTAACCCCCTGATAATCCACCCCATGTAACCCCCCCGGTAACCCCCTGATAATCCACCCCATGTAACCCCCCCGGTAACCCCCTGATAATCCACCCCATGTAACCCCCCCGGTAACCCCCTGATAATCCACCCCATGTAACCCCCCCGGTAACCCCCTGATAATCCACCCCATGTAACCCCCCCCCGGTAACCCCCTCGGGATTATCTGACAATTGAATAGAACTGTCCTGCTGCTTCAGTGAGACGTCGGTGCTGCCGTGAGTGATGAAGGTGAGACTGAGAGTGATGAAGGTGAGGCTGAGAGTGATGAAGGTGAGACGGTGAGTGATGAAGGTGAGACTGAGAGTGATGAAGGTGAGACTGAGAGTGATGAAGGTGAGACTGAGAGTGATGAAGGTGAGGCTGAGAGTGATGAAGGTGAGACGGTGAGTGATGAAGGTGAGACGGTGAGTGATGAAGGTGAGACTGAGTGATGAAGGTGAGACGGTGAGTGATGAAGGTGAGACTGAGTGATGAAGGTGAGACGGTGAGTGATGAAGGTGAGACTGAGTGATGAAGGTGAGACTGAGAGTGATGAAGGTGAGACGGTGAGTGATGAAGGTGAGACGGTGAGTGATGAAGGTGAGACGGTGAGTGATGAAGGTGAGACTGAGAGTGATGAAGGTGAGACTGAGAGTGATGAAGGTGAGACTGTGAGTGATGAAGGTGAGACTGAGAGTGATGAAGGTGAGACGGTGAGTGATGAAGGTGAGACGGAGAGTGATGAAGGTGAGACTGAGAGTGATGAAGGTGAGACTGTGAGTGATGAAGGTGAGACTGAGTGATGAAGGTGAGACTGAGAGTGATGAAGGTGAGACTGAGAGTGATGAAGGTGAGACGGTGAGTGATGAAGGTGAGACTGAGAGTGATGAAGGTGAGACTGTGAGTGATGAAGGTGAGACTGAGAGTGATGAAGGTGAGACTGAGAGTGATGAAGGTGAGGCTGAGAGTGATGAAGGTGAGACTGAGAGTGATGAAGGTGAGACTGAGAGTGATGAAGGTGAGACTGAGAGTGATGAAGGTGAGACTGAGAGTGATGAAGGTGAGACTGAGAGTGATGAAGGTGAGACTGAGAGTGATGAAGGTGAGACTGAGAGTGATGAAGGTGAGACTGAGAGTGATGAAGGTGAGACTGAGTGATGAAGGTGAGACTGAGTGATGAAGGTGAGACGGTGAGTGATGAAGGTGAGACGGTGAGTGATGAAGGTGAGACTGAGTGATGAAGGTGAGACTGAGAGTGATGAAGGTGAGACGGTGAGTGATGAAGGTGAGACTGAGAGTGATGAAGGTGAGACTGAGAGTGATGAAGGTGAGACTGAGAGTGATGAAGGTGAGACTGAGAGTGATGAAGGTGAGACGGAGAGTGATGAAGGTGAGACTGAGAGTGATGAAGGTGAGACTGAGAGTGATGAAGGTGAGACTGAGAGTGATGAAGGTGAGACGGTGAGTGATGAAGGTGAGACTGTGAGTGATGAAGGTGAGACTGAGAGTGATGAAGGTGAGACGGTGAGTGATGAAGGTGAGACTGAGTGATGAAGGTGAGACTGAGAGTGATGAAGGTGAGACTGAGAGTGATGAAGGTGAGACTGAGAGTGATGAAGGTGAGACTGAGAGTGATGAAGGTGAGACTGAGAGTGATGAAGGTGAGACTGTGAGTGATGAAGGTGAGACTGAGAGTGATGAAGGTGAGACTGAGAGTGATGAAGGTGAGACTGAGAGTGATGAAGGTGAGGCTGAGAGTGATGAAGGTGAGACTGAGTGATGAAGGTGAGACGGTGAGTGATGAAGGTGAGACTGAGTGATGAAGGTGAGACTGAGAGTGATGAAGGTGAGACGGTGAGTGATGAAGGTGAGACTGAGTGATGAAGGTGAGACGGTGAGTGATGAAGGTGAGACTGTGAGTGATGAAGGTGAGACTGAGAGTGATGAAGGTGAGACTGTGAGTGATGAAGGTGAGACTGAGAGTGATGAAGGTGAGACTGAGAGTGATGAAGGTGAGACTGAGTGATGAAGGTGAGACTGAGAGTGATGAAGGTGAGACTGAGAGTGATGAAGGTGAGACTGAGAGTGATGAAGGTGAGACTGAGAGTGATGAAGGTGAGACTGAGTGATGAAGGTGAGACGGTGAGTGATGAAGGTGAGACTGAGAGTGATGAAGGTGAGACTGAGAGTGATGAAGGTGAGACGGTGAGTGATGAAGGTGAGACTGAGAGTGATGAAGGTGAGACTGAGAGTGATGAAGGTGAGACTGAGTGATGAAGGTGAGACTGAGAGTGATGAAGGTGAGACTGAGAGTGATGAAGGTGAGACTGTGAGTGATGAAGGTGAGACTGAGAGTGATGAAGGTGAGACTGAGTGATGAAGGTGAGACGGTGAGTGATGAAGGTGAGACTGAGAGTGATGAAGGTGAGACTGAGAGTGATGAAGGTGAGACGGTGAGTGATGAAGGTGAGACTGTGAGTGATGAAGGTGAGACTGAGAGTGATGAAGGTGAGACTGAGAGTGATGAAGGTGAGACTGTGAGTGATGAAGGTGAGACTGAGAGTGATGAAGGTGAGACTGTGAGTGATGAAGGTGAGACTGAGAGTGATGAAGGTGAGACTGAGAGTGATGAAGGTGAGACTGAGAGTGATGAAGGTGAGACTGAGAGTGATGAAGGTGAGACGGTGAGTGATGAAGGTGAGACTGAGAGTGATGAAGGTGAGACTGAGAGTGATGAAGGTGAGACTGAGAGTGATGAAGGTGAGACTGAGAGTGATGAAGGTGAGACAGTGAGTGATGAAGGTGAGACTGAGAGTGATGAAGGTGAGACTGAGAGTGATGAAGGTGAGACTGAGAGTGATGAAGGTGAGACTGAGAGTGATGAAGGTGAGACTGTGAGTGATGAAGGTGAGACTGAGAGTGATGAAGGTGAGACTGAGAGTGATGAAGGTGAGACTGAGTGATGAAGGTGAGACTGAGAGTGATGAAGGTGAGACGGTGAGTGATGAAGGTGAGACTGAGAGTGATGAAGGTGAGACTGAGAGTGATGAAGGTGAGACTGAGAGTGATGAAGGTGAGACTGAGAGTGATGAAGGTGAGACTGAGAGTGATGAAGGTGAGACTGAGAGTGATGAAGGTGAGACTGAGAGTGATGAAGGTGAGACTGAGAGTGATGAAGGTGAGACTGAGAGTGATGAAGGTGAGACTGAGTGATGAAGGTGAGACTGAGAGTGATGAAGGTGAGACTGAGTGATGAAGGTGAGACGTGAGTGATGAAGGTGAGACTGAGAGTGATGAAGGTGAGACGGTGAGTGATGAAGGTGAGACGTGAGTGATGAAGGTGAGACTGAGAGTGATGAAGGTGAGACTGAGAGTGATGAAGGTGAGACTGAGTGATGGAAGGTGAGACCGTGAGTGATGAAGGTGAGACTGAGAGTGATGAAGGTGAGAGCGGTGAGTGATGAAGGTGGGACTGAGTGATGAAGGTGAGACTGAGAGTGATGAAGGTGAGGACTGAGAGTGATGAAGGTGAGACTGAGTGATGAAGGTGAGGACGGTGAGTGATGAAGGTGAGAACTGAGAGTGATGAAGGTGAGACTGGAAGTGATGAAGGTGAGGACGAGAGTGATGAAGGTGAGACGGTGAGTGAATGAAGGTGAGACTGAGAGTGATGAAGGTGAGACTGAGATTGATGAAGGTGAGACGGTGAGTGATGAAGGTGAGACTGAGGGATGAAGGTGAGACTGAGAGTGATGAAGGTGAGACTGAGTGATGAAGGTGAGACTGAGAGTGATGAAGGTGAGACTGAGAGTGATGAAGGTGAGACTGAGAGTGATGAAGGTGAGACTGAGAGTGATGAAGGTGAGACTGAGAGTGATGAAGGTGAGACTGAGTGATGAAGGTGAGACTGAGAGTGATGAAGGTGAGACTGAGTGATGAAGGTGAGACGGTGAGTGATGAAGGTGAGACGGTGAGTGATGAAGGTGAGACTGAGAGTGATGAAGGTGAGACTGAGAGTGATGAAGGTGAGACGGTGAGTGATGAAGGTGAGACTGAGAGTGATGAAGGTGAGACTGAGAGTGATGAAGGTGAGACTGAGTGATGAAGGTGAGACTGAGAGTGATGAAGGTGAGACTGAGAGTGATGAAGGTGAGACTGAGAGTGATGAAGGTGAGACTGAGAGTGATGAAGGTGAGACTGAGAGTGATGAAGGTGAGACTGAGTGATGAAGGTGAGACTGAGAGTGATGAAGGTGAGACTGAGAGTGATGAAGGTGAGACGGAGAGTGATGAAGGTGAGACTGTGAGTGATGAAGGTGAGCTGAGAGTGATGAAGGTGAGACTGGAGTGATGAGGTGAGACTGAGAGTGATGAAGGTGAGACTGAGTGATGAAGGTGAGACTGAGAGTGATGAAGGTGAGACTGAGAGTGATGAAGGTGAGACGGTGAGTGATGAAGGTGAGACTGAGTGATGAAGGTGAGACTGAGTGATGAAGGTGAGACTGAGTGATGAAGGTGAGACTGAGTGATGAAGGTGAGACTGAGAGTGATGAAGGTGAGACTGAGAGTGATGAAGGTGAGACTGAGAGTGATGAAGGTGAGACTGAGAGTGATGAAGGTGAGACGGTGAGTGATGAAGGTGAGACTGAGAGTGATGAAGGTGAGACTGAGAGTGATGAAGGTGAGACTGAGTGATGAAGGTGAGACTGTGAGTGATGAAGGTGAGACTGAGAGTGATGAAGGTGAGACTGAGAGTGATGAAGGTGAGACGGTGAGTGATGAAGGTGAGACTGAGTGATGAAGGTGAGACTGAGAGTGATGAAGGTGAGACTGGTGAGTGATGAAGGTGAGACTGAGAGTGATGAAGGTGAGACTGAGAGTGATGAAGGTGAGACTGAGTGATGAAGGTGAGACTGAGAGTGATGAAGGTGAGACTGAGAGTGATGAAGGTGAGACGGTGAGTGATGAAGGTGAGACTGAGTGATGAAGGTGAGACTGAGTGATGAAGGTGAGACTGAGAGTGATGAAGGTGAGACTGAGTGATGAAGGTGAGACGGTGAGTGATGAAGGTGAGACTGAGAGTGATGAAGGTGAGACTGAGAGTGATGAAGGTGAGACTGAGAGTGATGAAGGTGAGACTGAGTGATGAAGGTGAGACTGTGAGTGATGAAGGTGAGACTGAGAGTGATGAAGGTGAGACTGAGTGATGAAGGTGAGACTGAGAGTGATGAAGGTGAGACTGAGAGTGATGAAGGTGAGACGTGAGTGATGAAGGTGAGACTGAGAGTGATGAAGGTGAGACTGAGAGTGATGAAGGTGAGACTGAGAGTGATGAAGGTGAGACTGAGTGATGAAGGTGAGACTGAGAGTGATGAAGGTGAGACTGAGAGTGATGAAGGTGAGACTGAGAGTGATGAAGGTGAGACTGAGTGATGAAGGTGAGACTGAGAGTGATGAAGGTGAGACTGAGTGATGAAGGTGAGACTGTGAGTGATGAAGGTGAGACTGAGAGTGATGAAGGTGAGACTGAGTGATGAAGGTGAGACGAGAGTGATGAAGGTGAGACCTGAGAGTGATGAAGGTGAGACTGAGAGTGATGAAGGTGAGACTGAGAGTGATGAAGGTGAGACTGAGTGATGAAGGTGAGACTGAGAGTGATGAAGGTGAGACGTGAGTGATGAAGGTGAGACTGAGAGTGATGAAGGTGAGACTGAGAGTGATGAAGGTGAGACTGAGAGTGATGAAGGTGAGACGTGAGTGATGAAGGTGAGACTGAGAGTGATGAAGGTGAGACTGAGAGTGATGAAGGTGAGGACGTGAGTGATGAAGGTGAGACTGAGAGTGATGAAGGTGAGACTGTGAGTGATGAAGGTGAGACTGAGAGTGATGAAGGTGAGACTGAGAGTGATGAAGGTGAGACTGAGTGATGAAGGTGAGACTGAGAGTGATGAAGGTGAGACTGAGTGATGAAGGTGAGACTGTGAGTGATGAAGGTGAGACTGAGAGTGATGAAGGTGAGACGTGAGTGATGAAGGTGAGACTAGAGTGATGAAGGTGAGACTGAGAGTGATGAAGGTGAGACTGAGAGTGATGAAGGTGAGACTGAGTGATGAAGGTGAGACTGGAGTGATGAAGGTGAGACTGAGAGTGATGAAGGTGAGACTGAGAGTGATGAAGGTGAGACTGTGAGTGATGAAGGTGAGACTGAGTGATGAAGGTGAGACTGAGAGTGATGAAGGTGAGACGTGAGTGATGAAGGTGAGACTGAGAGTGATGAAGGTGAGACTGTGAGTGATGAAGGTGAGACTGAGAGTGATGAAGGTGAGACTGAGAGTGATGAAGGTGAGACGGTGAGTGATGAAGGTGAGACTGTGAGTGATGAAGGTGAGACTGAGAGTGATGAAGGTGAGACTGAGAGTGATGAAGGTGAGACTGAGAGTGATGAAGGTGAGACTGAGAGTGATGAAGGTGAGACTGAGTGATGAAGGTGAGACTGAGAGTGATGAAGGTGAGACTGAGAGTGATGAAGGTGAGACTGAGTGATGAAGGTGAGACTGAGAGTGATGAAGGTGAGACTGAGTGATGAAGGTGAGACGGTGAGTGATGAAGGTGAGACGGTGAGTGATGAAGGTGAGACTGAGAGTGATGAAGGTGAGACTGAGAGTGATGAAGGTGAGACTGAGTGATGAAGGTGAGACTGAGTGATGAAGGTGAGACTGAGTGATGAAGGTGAGACGGTGAGTGATGAAGGTGAGACTGAGTGATGAAGGTGAGACGGTGAGTGATGAAGGTGAGACTGAGAGTGATGAAGGTGAGACTGAGTGATGAAGGTGAGACTGAGTGATGAAGGTGAGACTGAGTGATGAAGGTGAGACTGAGAGTGATGAAGGTGAGACTGAGTGATGAAGGTGAGACGGTGAGTGATGAAGGTGAGACTGAGAGTGATGAAGGTGAGACTGAGAGTGATGAAGGTGAGACTGAGAGTGATGAAGGTGAGACTGAGAGTGATGAAGGTGAGACTGAGTGATGAAGGTGAGACGGTGAGTGATGAAGGTGAGACTGAGAGTGATGAAGGTGAGACTGAGTGATGAAGGTGAGACTGAGTGATGAAGGTGAGACTGAGTGATGAAGGTGAGACTGAGTGATGAAGGTGAGACTGAGAGTGATGAAGGTGAGACTGAGAGTGATGAAGGTGAGACTGAGAGTGATGAAGGTGAGACTGAGTGATGAAGGTGAGACGGTGAGTGATGAAGGTGAGACTGAGAGTGATGAAGGTGAGACTGAGAGTGATGAAGGTGAGACTGAGTGATGAAGGTGAGACTGAGAGTGATGAAGGTGAGACTGAGAGTGATGAAGGTGAGACGGTGAGTGATGAAGGTGAGACGGTGAGTGATGAAGGTGAGACTGAGTGATGAAGGTGAGACTGAGAGTGATGAAGGTGAGACTGAGAGTGATGAAGGTGAGACTGAGTGATGAAGGTGAGGCCGTGAGTGATGAAGGTGAGACTGAGTGATGAAGGTGAGACGGTGAGTGATGAAGGTGAGACTGAGAGTGATGAAGGTGAGACGGTGAGTGATGAAGGTGAGACTGAGTGATGAAGGTGAGACTGAGAGTGATGAAGGTGAGACTGAGAGTGATGAAGGTGAGACTGAGTGATGAAGGTGAGGCCGTGAGTGATGAAGGTGAGACTGAGAGTGATGAAGGTGAGACTGTGAGTGATGAAGGTGAGACTGAGTGATGAAGGTGAGACTGAGAGTGATGAAGGTGAGACTGAGAGTGATGAAGGTGAGACTGAGTGATGAAGGTGAGGCCGTGAGTGATGAAGGTGAGACTGAGAGTGATGAAGGTGAGACTGAGTGATGAAGGTGAGACTGAGAGTGATGAAGGTGAGACTGAGAGTGATGAAGGTGAGACTGAGTGATGAAGGTGAGGCCGTGAGTGATGAAGGTGAGACTGAGAGTGATGAAGGTGAGACTGAGAGTGATGAAGGTGAGACTGAGAGTGATGAAGGTGAGACGTGAGTGATGAAGGTGAGACTGTGAGTGATGAAGGTGAGACTGAGAGTGATGAAGGTGAGACTGAGAGTGATGAAGGTGAGGCTGAGAGTGATGAAGGTGAGACTGAGAGTGATGAAGGTGAGACTGTGAGTGATGAAGGTGAGACTGAGAGTGATGAAGGTGAGACTGAGAGTGATGAAGGTGAGACGGTGAGTGATGAAGGTGAGACGGTGAGTGATGAAGGTGAGACTGAGAGTGATGAAGGTGAGACTGAGAGTGATGAAGGTGAGACTGAGAGTGATGAAGGTGAGACGGTGAGTGATGAAGGTGAGACGGTGAGTGATGAAGGTGAGACTGAGAGTGATGAAGGTGAGACTGAGAGTGATGAAGGTGAGGCTGTGAGTGATGAAGGTGAGACGGTGAGTGATGAAGGTGAGACTGAGAGTGATGAAGGTGAGACTGAGAGTGATGAAGGTGAGACTGAGAGTGATGAAGGTGAGACTGAGAGTGATGAAGGTGAGACTGAGTGATGAAGGTGAGACGGTGAGTGATGAAGGTGAGACTGAGTGATGAAGGTGAGACTGAGAGTGATGAAGGTGAGACTGAGTGATGAAGGTGAGACGGTGAGTGATGAAGGTGAGACTGAGAGTGATGAAGGTGAGACTGAGTGATGAAGGTGAGACTGTGAGTGATGAAGGTGAGACTGAGTGATGAAGGTGAGACTGAGTGATGAAGGTGAGACTGAGAGTGATGAAGGTGAGACTGAGAGTGATGAAGGTGAGACTGAGAGTGATGAAGGTGAGACTGAGAGTGATGAAGGTGAGACTGAGAGTGATGAAGGTGAGACTGAGAGTGATGAAGGTGAGACTGAGTGATGAAGGTGAGACGGTGAGTGATGAAGGTGAGACTGAGTGATGAAGGTGAGACTGAGAGTGATGAAGGTGAGACTGAGTGATGAAGGTGAGACGGTGAGTGATGAAGGTGAGACTGAGAGTGATGAAGGTGAGACTGAGTGTGATGAAGGTGAGACTGAGTGATGAAGGTGAGACGGTGAGTGATGAAGGTGAGACTGAGAGTGATGAAGGTGAGACTGTGAGTGATGAAGGTGAGACTGAGTGATGAAGGTGAGACTGTGAGTGATGAAGGTGAGACTGAGTGATGAAGGTGAGACTGAGTGATGAAGGTGAGACTGAGAGTGATGAAGGTGAGACTGAGAGTGATGAAGGTGAGACTGAGTGATGAAGGTGAGACTGAGTGATGAAGGTGAGACTGAGTGATGAAGGTGAGACTGAGTGATGAAGGTGAGACTGAGAGTGATGAAGGTGAGACTGAGTGATGAAGGTGAGACGGTGAGTGATGAAGGTGAGACTGAGTGATGAAGGTGAGACTGAGAGTGATGAAGGTGAGACTGAGTGATGAAGGTGAGACTGTGAGTGATGAAGGTGAGACTGAGTGATGAAGGTGAGACTGAGTGATGAAGGTGAGACTGAGAGTGATGAAGGTGAGACTGAGAGTGATGAAGGTGAGACTGAGAGTGATGAAGGTGAGACTGAGAGTGATGAAGGTGAGACTGAGAGTGATGAAGGTGAGACTGAGAGTGATGAAGGTGAGACTGAGAGTGATGAAGGTGAGACTGAGTGATGAAGGTGAGACGGTGAGTGATGAAGGTGAGACTGAGAGTGATGAAGGTGAGACTGTGAGTGATGAAGGTGAGGCTGTGAGTGATGAAGGTGAGGCTGTGAGTGATGAAGGTGAGGCTGTGAGTGATGAAGGTGAGGCTGTGAGTGATGAAGGTGAAACGGTGAGTGATGAAGGTGAGACTGAGTGATGAAGGTGAGACGGTGAGTGATGAAGGTGAGACTGAGTGATGAAGGTGAGACGGTGCCGTTATAGCTGGCCGTGGATTAGTTCCTTTTGTAAACGTCAATGTGAAGCAGTCTTGTTGATTGGGTGACAGTGATTTTACATTCTCAAGGCTTCTCCTGAATCCCAAATAAGCCTAATTTCAAACGAGTGCCTGACATTTTTAAACATGTTTTAATTCTCCCGTTTTTTTCTTTTGTCTGTCTCACCTTGCTCTGCTTGCCATGGACCCTTGCTTTTTTTTTTGCTACTGTTACTCTGTTGCTTGACCGCTTTCCTCTCCTTTTGCTCCCTGCTTCCCCCTCTCCCCTTGACTAAACATCATCACTCCATGCTGACAGCGGCCAAACCTCTCATCGCAAGAGCATCCTGCCCAGCAGCTCTACAGCAGACAAAGGGATGCCCCACAACTCACTGCTGTTCCTCAGTGGAAACAGGTAAATATGCACCTATACTCCAGAGCCCATGTGTACTGATCAGTGTCAGCTTGTTTAACGGTTAAGCAGTGCTGTTGCCGGCCTTCAGACCACAGGACCCTCACTGGGAGGACGGTAAGTTTCAGAGATTTTTGCTTCCAAGCTGACTGTCAGAGGCTGTATATTGATGACGCACATAATGAGAGTACAAGGATTTCACCTGAATACAAACTGAATGTGTGCCTGGAAAGGGCATCAGGCAAAACAGACAACGGACATCATCCTAGCTGGAAATGGTGGGGTGCCACAAGGATCAGTGCTTGGGCCTCAGCTATTTACAATTTATATTAATGACTTAGATGAAGGGACCGAGTGCAATGTATCCAAGTTTGCTGACGATACAAAGCTAGGTGGGAAAGTAAGATGTGAGGAGGACACAAAGAGTCTGCATAGGGATATAGACAGGTTAAGTGAGTGGGCAATAAGGTGGCAGATGGAGTATAATGTGGGGAAATGTGAGGTTATTCAATTTGGTAGGAAGAATAGAAAAACAGAATATTTTTTTAATAGTGAGAAACTATTAAATGTTGGTGTTCAGAGAGATTTAGGTGTCCTCGTGCAGGAAACACAAAGTTAGCATGTAGGCACAGCAAGCAATCAGGAATGCAAATGGCATGTTGGTTTTTATTGCAAGGGGTTGGAGTACAAGAGTAAGGAAGTCTTGCTACAATTGTACAGGGCCTTGGTGAGACAGGAGTACTGAGCAGTTTTGGTCTCCTTATCTGAGGAAGGACATACGTGTCTTCGAGGCGGTGCAATGAAAGTTCACTAGATTGATCCCTGGGATGAGAGGGTTGCCCTGTGAGGGGAGATTGAGTAGATATTGGGCCTATACTCTGAGTTTAGAAGAATTTTTTTTTTTATTCGTTCATGGGATGTGGGCGTCGCTGGCAAGGCCAGCATTTATTGCCCATCCCTAGTTGCCCTCGAGAAGGTGGTGGTGGTGAGCCACCTTCTTGAACCGCTGCAGTCCGTGTGGTGAAGGTACTCCCATAGTGCTGTTTAGGGAGGGAGTTCCAGGATTTTGACCCAGCGACGATGAAGGAACGGCGATATACTTCCAAGTCAGGATGGTGTGTGACTTGGAGGGGAACTTCGAGGTGGTGGTGTTCCCATGCACCTGCTGCCCTTGACCTTCCAGGTGGTAGAGGTCACGGGTTTGGGAGGTGCTGCCGAAGAAGCCTTGACGAGTTGCTGCAGTGCATCTTGTCGATGGTACACACTGCAGCCACGGTATTCCGGTGGTGGAGGGAGTGAATGTTTAAGGTGGTGGATGGGGTGCCAATCAAGCGGGCTGCTTTGTCCTGGATGGTGTCGAGCTTCTTGAGTTTTGTTGGAGCTGCACTCATCCAGGCAAGTGGAGAGTATCCCATCACACTCCTGACTTGCACCTTGTAGATGGTGGAAAGGCTTTGGGGAGTCAGGAGGTGAGACACTCGCTGCAGAATAGCTAGCCTCTGACCTACTCTTGTTGCCACAGTATTTATGTGGTTGGTCCAGTTAAGTTTCTGGTCAATGGTGACCCCCAGGATGTTGATGGTGTGGGATTCAGCCATGCTAATGCCGTTGAATGTCAAGGGGCGGTGGTTAGACGCTCGCTTGTTGGAGATAGTCATTGCCTGGCACTTGTGTGGCGTGAATGTTACCTCCCACTTATCAGCCCAAGCCTAAACGTCATCCATGTCTTGCTGCATGCGGGCATGGACTGCTTCATTATCTGAGGAGTTGCGAATGGCACTGAACACTGTGCAGTCATCAGCGAACATCCCCATTTCTGACCTTATGTTGGAGGGAAGATCATTGATGAAGCAGCTGAAGATGGTTGGGCCTAGGACACTCCCCTGAGGAACTCCTGCAGTGATGTCCTGGGGCTGTGATGATTGACCGCCAACCACCACAACTATCTTCCTTTGTGCTAGGTATGGCTCCAGCCAGTGGAGTTTTCCCCACGATTCCCATTGAATTCAGTTTTACTAGGGCTTCTTGATGCCACACTCGGTCAAATGCTGCCTGATGTCAAGGGCAGTCACTCTCACCTCACTTCTGGAATTCAGCTCTTTTGTTCATGTTTGGACCAAGGCAGTAATGAGGTCGGGAGCCGAGTGGTCCTGGCGGAACCCAAACTGGGCATCAGTGAGGAGGTTATTGGTGAGTAAGTGCCGCTTGATAGCACTGTCGATGACACCTTCCATCACTTTGCTGATGATTGAGAATAGACTGAAGGGGCGGTAATTGGCCGGCTTGGATTTGTCCTGCTTTTTGTGGACAGGACATACCTGGGCAGTTTTCCATATTGTCGGATAGATGCCAGTGTTATAGCTGTACTGGAACAACTTGGCTAGAGGCGCGGCTAGTTCTGGAGTACAAGCCTTCAGCACGACAGCTGTGATGTTGTCGGGGCCCACAGCCTTTGCTGTATCCAGTGCGCTCAGCTGTTTCTTTATCACGTGGAGTGAATCGAATTGTCTGAAGACTGGCTTCTGTGATGGTGGGGACCTCAGGAGGAGGCCGAGATGGATCATCCACTCGGCTCATCTGGCTGAAGATGGTTGCAAATGCTTCAGCTTTGTCTTTTGCACTCTTGTGCTGGGCTCCAACATCATTGAGGTTTGGGATATTCATGGAGCCTCCCCCTCCCGTTAGTTGTTTAATGGTCCACCACCATTCACGACTGGGTGTGGCAGGACTGCAGAGCTTTGATCTGATCCGTTGATTGTGGGATCACTTAGCCCTGTCCATAGCATGCTGCTTTTGCTTTTTAGCATGCATGTAGTCCTGTGTTGCAGCTTTCCCAGGTTGGCACCTCATTTTTAGGTATGCCTGGTGCTGCTCCTGGCATGCTCTTCTACACTCCTTATAGAACCAGGGTTGGTCCCCTGGCTTGATGGTAATGGTAGAGTGAGGGATATGCCGGGCCATGAGGTTACAGATTGTGGTGGAATACAATTCTGCTGCTGCTGATGGCCCACAGTGCCTCATGGATGCCTAGGTTTAAGCTGCTAGATCTGTTCTGAATCTATCCCATTTAGCACGGTGGTAGTTCCACACAACACGAATGGAGGGTGTCCTCCGTGTAAAGACGGGACTTCATCTCCACAATGACTGTGCGGTGGTCACTGCTACCAATGCTGTCATGGACAGATGCACCTGCGACAGGGAGATTGGTGAGGACGAGGCCAAGTAGGTTTTCCCCTCGTGTTGGTTCTCTCACCACCTGTTGCAGGCCCAGACTGGCAGCTATGTCCTTCAGGACTCTGACAGCTTGGCCAATAGTTGTGCTACCGACCAAGCTGGCCGAGTCCTGAAGGACATAGCTTGCAGTCTGGGCCTGCGACAGGTGGTGATCTCATTGAAACAACTAAGATACTCAGGGGGATTAACAGGGTAGATGCGGAGAGGTTGTTTTCCCTGGCTGGAGAGTCTAGAACTAGGGCCTAAAAATTCGGTTGCTTTGCACCTCCTGTTAATGGGGCACAAATCAACTAGTGCCTGGGCGCGACACCGCCAACGCCATCCGTGAAATTCAGCGGTAGGTTAGTGACGGCGGTAACTGTTAGCGCCCCGTGGCGCTGCGCCGCCGCCGATGATGTCATTGCCGTGCGTAGCGCCCCGCTCGCGCCCCGGCCGCGATCTTCGGTAGCGTCCCCTGGCTTACTGCCGGACGCTATGTCTGACGGGGTCAGGTGGGCCTACCTGCAGCCGGGGCTTCGCAAATTAAAGGGAAGGTGCCGGGCGGCCATTTTTGTTGCTGGTCGCCTGCCAGCACCTGCCCCCTCTGCTGTCCCCGGCCTCCTCTGCAGCCCCCCCCCCGCGGAGTGCCGGCTGCGCTTCGTGAGCCCAGCACTTCTCTTGAATGTCGGGCTTTTTTGCCGGCACTCCGATCTCTGGTGACCCAGCTGGGCCCCGGGTCGCGCTGCGCTAGGCCCCTCCCCTTTAAGAAGGGGAGGAAGGCCAGCAGTACCGAGGCGCGATATTCACTCGCAGCGCCCCAAGAGGGAGGCGGGGCGCTTCCAGTGGCTTCCCCGGCGAAGTTAGCACCCCAAAGGGGGCGCGACTCAATTTTTCCCCTCGGGATCATAGTCTCAGGATAAGGGGTCAGCCATTTAAGACTGAGGTGAGGAGGAATTTCTTCACTCCGAGGGTTCTGAATCTTTGGAATTCTCTACCCCAAAGGGCTGTGGATGCTGAGTCGTTGAGTATATTCAAGGCTGAGATAAATTTTTGGACTCTAGGGGAATCAAGGGATATGGAACTCGGGCAGGAAAGTGGAGTTGAGATCGAAGATCAGCCATGATTTTATTGAATGTAAGAGCAGGATCGAAAGGCCGCATGACCTACTCCTGCTCCTAATTCTTATGTTCTTATGGAGTTGAGTGATGTGCTCAACTCTTAATTACAAGATCCCCATTCAGTTAGCTTCCCTGGGCCTTGTTTTCAGAAGCTGAGTATTCAGTGCAATGCTGATGGTAACAGAGTCGCAGTTTGACTGGGTTTGAGACAGTTGATGTGCACTGTACCTGCCCTGGGAGTGTTTGATGGGACAGTGTAGAGGGAGCTTTACTCTGTATCTAACCCATGCTGTACCTGCCCGGGAGTGTCTGATGGGACAGTGTAGAGGGAGCTTTACTCTGTATCTAACCCGTGCTGTACCTGCCCTGGGAGTGTTTGATGGGACAGTGTAGAGGGAGCTTTACTCTGTATCTAACCCATGCTGTACCTGCCCGGGAGTGTCTGATGGGACAGTGTAGAGGGAGCTTTACTCTGTATCTAACCCGTGCTGTACCTGCCCTGGGAGTGTTTGATGGGACAGTGTAGAGGGAGCTTTACTCTGTATCTAACCAGTGCTGTACCTGCCCGGGAGTGTTTGATGGGACAGTGTAGAGGGAGCTTTACTCTGTATCTAACCAGTGCTGTACCTGCCCGGGAGTGTCTGATGGGACAGTGTAGAGGGAGCTTTACTCTGTATCTAACCCATGCTGTACCTGCCCTGGGAGTGTCTGATGGGACAGTGTAGAGGGAGCTTTACTCTGTATCTAACCCGTGCTGTACCTGCCCTGGGAGTGTTTGATGGGACAGTGTAGAGGGAGCTTTACTCTGTATCTAACCAGTGCTGTACCTGCCCGGGAGTGTCTGATGGGACAGTGTAGAGGGAGCTTTACTCTGTATCTAACCCGTGCTGTACCTGCCCTGGGAGTGTTTGGTGAAAATATTTGCTGATATGTTGATAGTGTTGAATGAAGAGAAATGGGAGGAGACTCGTGTGGAGCATAAACACCGACAAAGAGCAGTTGGGCCGAATGGCCTATTTCAGTGCTGTACATTCTGTGTAATGATGGTGGAAGCAGATGCTGGTGTTGAAGAAGAGTGTATTTTCTGGGCTCAGGACTGAAATGCTTCCCACACATTCTCCTCCCCTGCACCTTAATGTCTCTGTGCAGTAACGGACAGAATGAGGGGTAATTTGGGTAGCTTGGAGCTGTGATTGTATCTGTAGCTGACTAGGTATTGTAGTCTCCATAGTACTGCTGTAACATCTCTGTTTTCTCTCCCTGTATTTCTGACCTAAGAGAAGAGATGAGCAGCAATTGCGAGCCTGTCCCAAGACAGTTATAATGCTTCCCTGGCCTGTTCCTGGGCCATCTCGTTGCACACAGGTGACGTCACAGCATGGCGTTGCAAGCTGCATGTGTGTATCTCTGGCTGATGTTGGTGATTTCTGACCCCCACTCGTGTCTCTTCTTAACCCACTCATTGTTCCCCCTCGGTCTCCTTCTCACTGTGCTGATTTTACACCAGATTCAGGAAATCATTCAGCTCTTAGTCATGTTGACTGGTTGAATATTAATGCCAATAACCCCTTTCTAACCTCTTCACTGTCACAGCTAATCACTGTGTAGTTCTAAGAAGTATGGTGTGTGTCAGCAGAATGACCCATCAGGGACATGGACTCCATCCAGCTTTAGGTGTGCTACATCAAATGCCTTTAGGCAGTTCAGTCCAGTTTCCAGTGGATGTGGATTATGCTGTACCTGCCCTGGGAGTGTTTGATGGGACAGTGTAGAGGGAGCTTTACTCTGTATCTAACCCGTGCTGTACCTGCCCTGGGAGTGTTTGATGGGATAGTGTAGAGGGAGCTTCACTCTGTATCTAACCCATGCTGTATCTGCCCTGGGAGTCTTGAATGAGACAGTGTAGAGAGAGAACCTATTCTCCTGTCTAACATGTGCTGTACCTAACCTGGCCACTCTGCAGCAACTCATAGCAGTGTATGAGAGAGCAGTGCTGATCCAGTCCCACTGATTAGTTAGGCGTTAGCTGTAACATCACATGATGACTGTGATCCCAATCATTCGCTGCTGTGTGCATTACATTCCAAACCTTTCACTATCCTGTCTATATACTGACTCTCCCCCATGCCCTATGTGTTATATCCCAAATTTCTCGCTCCCATCTGTTGTGCACCAAACATGTCTCTGTTCCACCTGTTTGGTGCGGTTTGGTTCCTGTGATGAAGATTTGTTCTTTTTGTCCTGTTGTGTATGACTTCTGTTCTTCAGGATGAGCTAAAGCCGGCAGATGTGCAGCTGGTCAGGAGCCAAGCCTCTGCTGCTCCCTCTGTACCATCACTCAACACTCTCCGACAGGTACTGCCCTGATGTCGGGGTCTTTGCACAGCACGTCACTGCTCAGTACGGCTCACTGGCTTTTAACTCACTGCCGTCACTAGTAGTGATCTCATAACAGTATGTGAACAATAACCACACGGCCTGTTCTGTTACGTGAGTCGTGTATCACACTCGCTGTTCTGTGCTCCACCACCTACCCTGGCCATGTTAACCCAGCCGGGTACAAGGCCTCAATCCCTACCCTGGCCATGTTAACCCAGCCGGGATCAAGGCCTCACTCCCTACCCTGGCCATGTTAACCCAGCCGGGAACAAGGCCTCGCTCCCTACCCTGGCCATGTTAACCCAGCCTGGAACAAGGCCTCGCTCCCTACCCTGGCCATGTTAACCCAGCCTGGAACAAGGCCTCGCTCCCTACCCTGGCCATGTTAACCCAGCCTGGAACAAGGCCTCGCTCCCTACCCTGGCCATGTTAACCCAGCCTGGAACAAGGCCTCGCTCCCTACCCATGCCATATTAACCCAGCCTGGAACAAGGCCTCGCTCCCTACCCTGGCCATGTTAACCCAGCCTGGAACAAGGCCTCGCTCCCTACCCTGGCCATGTTAACCCAGCCTGGAACAAGGCCTCGCTCCCTACCCTGGCCATGTTAACCCAGCCTGGAACAAGGCCTCGCTCCCTACCCTGGCCATGTTAACCCAGCCTGGAACAAGGCCTCGCTCCCTACCCTGGCCATGTTAACCCAGCCTGGAACAAGGCCTCGCTACCTACCCTGGCCATGTTAACCCAGCCTGGAACAAGGCCTCGCTCCCTACCCTGGCCATGTTAACCCAGCCTGGAACAAGGCCTCGCTACCTACCCTGGGCATGTTAACCCAGCCGGACACAAGGCCTCACTCCCTACCCTGGCCATGTTAACCCAGCCAGGTACAAGGCCTCGCTACCTACCCTGGCGATAATAGATGAACCTTGCTCAGTTTTCTAAACTCTTCTGCTTCACGCTCCTCTCTTCTCACTGTGATTACCTGCTGAGGTTGTGTTAGTACCAAGGGGCAGAGTGAGTAGTTCTATACTTAAATTCTTAAAGCAGCATTTACCCACTGTGTGCTGTATATGTACAGGAGCTGACACTAAGACACACACAGGCTGTATAGTACCAGATGAGAGTGAATCATTCCGTTTTACCCACAATGTGCTGTACATGTACAGGAGCTGATACTGAGACACACAAGGGTTTTCCGTAGAAGCGATGGCAGTTTAAGGCATGTTTGTGGTTTACTAATACAAATGATACATTAGCTTTGTGATTTCACACAGTGTGTATGTTTGATTTTGCTTTCTAATCATATTAAAAGGCTCTGGAAAATGATTGATTAGAAAGAGCTCCGGGTTAAACACTTAGCAATCTGCAGTACTTGTATCAACACTGATTTAATCAAACTTTTCTGAACTTTTCTCATTCTTGTATTTTTCCCTCTAATCCTCCTCTTCCCCCTTCCCCCAATCCCCCCTTCTCCTCCTACAACTTCTCCTCCCCTCCTCCCCTCTTCCTCATCCTCCTCCTCCCCTCCTCCCTCCTCCCCTCTTCCTCATCCTCCTCCTCCCTCCTCCCCTCTTCCTCATCCTCCTCCTCCCCTCCTCCCTCCTCCCCTCTTCCTCATCCTCCTCCTCCCTCCTCCCCTCTTCCTCATCCTTCTCCTCCCCTCCTCCCTCCTCCCCTCCTCCCTCCTCCCTCCTCCCCTCTCCCTCCTCCCCTCTTCCTCATCCTCCTCCTCCTCCCCTCTTCCTCATCCTTCTCCACCCCTCCTCCCTCCTCCCCTCCCCCACTTCCTCCCCGCCTCCCCCACTTATGGCTGATTAGAGGTATATCAAGAGGTATACGGGGGGAGTGAGTTCATTGTCTGAACAGATAGTCAAACAGCTTCAGAAGCAAGACCAGCCTAAGCCCCTTGTAGACAGGAAAGAGCTGGTAAGCACTTCCCCTGTGAGTGTGCGAAAGTGTTAGTCCCGTATGTGCCAAGCGTGAGACTGTATGGGGCGTGGGGTGGGAGCAGGATGCACGGCTGCAACGGAGCTGCAGGGGGTGTGGCTGCAGGGGGCGCGGCCTGGCTGCAGGGGAAGGGGTTGGAGGCGAGGCCTGGCTGCAGGGGAAGGGGCTGGAGGCCAGGCCTGGCTGCAGGGGAAGGGGCTGGAGGCCAGGCCTGGCTGCAGGGGAAGGGGCTGGAGGCGAGGCCTGGCTGCAGGGGAAGGGGCTGGAGGCGAGGCCTGGCTGCAGGGGAAGGGGCTGGAGGCGAGGCCTGGCTGCAGGGGAAGGGGCTGGAGGCGAGGCCTGGCTGCAGGGGAAGGGGCTGGAGGCGAGGCCTGGCTGCAGGGGAAGGGGCTGGAGGCGAGGCCTGGCTTGGCTGCAGGGGAAGGGGCTGGAGGCGAGGCCTGGCTGCAGGGGAAGGGGCTGGAGGCGAGTCCTGGCTGCAGGGGAAGGGGCTGGAGGCGAGTCCTGGCTGCAGGGGAAGGGGCTGGAGGCGAGTCCTGGCTGCAGGGGAAGGGGCTGGAGGCCAGGCCTGGCTGCAGGGGAAGGGGCTGGAGGCCAGGCCTGGCTGCAGGGGAAGGGGCTGGAGGCGAGGCCTGGCTGCAGGGGAAGGGGCTGGAGGCGAGGCCTGGCTGCAGGGGAAGGGGCTGGAGGCGAGGCCTGGCTGCAGGGGAAGGGGCTGTAGGCGAGGCCTGGCTGCAGGGGAAGGGGCTAGAGGCGAGGCCTGGCTGCAGGGGAAGGGGCTGGAGGCGAGGCCTGGCTGCAGGGGAAGGGGCTGGAGGCGAGGCCTGGCTGCAGGGGAAGGGGCTGGAGGCGAGGCCTGGCTGCAGGGGAAGGGGCTGGAGGCGAGGCCTGGCTGCAGGGGAAGGGGCTGGAGGCGAGGCCTGGCTGCAGGGGAAGGGGCTGGAGGCGAGGCCTGGCTGCAGATCTGTCTTTGCACCCAGTGTTTCCTGTAAGCTGTGCGGCTGCACAGCACTCCAGGGACCTCTCACAGTCGGCTTGCCGGCTTTTCAACGAGACAAACAGCACATGCGCGGTATTTTGAATGGCCTGCGCAGCCCCTTAAAGGGGTTGGGCGTCGCTTTATGAAATTACAGGGAACAATGCACCCAATATGAATTCTTCGCAAACCTTGATAACAGAAGTCTCCACTTTACGATGCACAGAAGTTCATGAGGCAAACTCACCACTATTTAAAAACACAGCCTTCTGACCCCCAGGTACCAGCTTTAGAAATTGACAGCTTGCTCAGAAATGCTGTCAGCAGCAGGGGTGGAGGATGAGTAAAGAAAGGCTTTCAAAACCTCAGTATGTCCCAAAGTGCTCAACAGCAAATGAAGCAGTTTTGAAGAGCAGCCAGTGTCATAATGTAAGAACCGCTGCAGCCAATTTGCGCACAGCAAGTTCCCACAAACAGCAATGTGATGATAACCAGATCATCTGTTTTAGTGATGTTGGTTGAGGGATAAATATTGGCCAGGACACTGGGGAGAGCTCTCCTGCTCTTCTTCGAATGGTGCCTTGGGATCTTTTACATTCACCTGAGAGGGGAGACGCTCAGTTAATCTCTCATCTGAAAGACGGCATCTCTGACAGTGCAGCACTGACTCATTATTGCACTAGATTTTCAGCTTGGATTATGGGCTCAGGTCTCTGGAGAGAGACTTGAACCCATGACCTTCAGTCAGGGGCATTCAGCCTCGGATCTGCGGGTAAGCGTTCTCCAAGGCGGCCTTCGGGATACACGACAGCGCAAAATCATAGAGCAGAAACTGATAGCCAAGTTCCGCACTCATGAGGATGGCCTCAATCGCGATATCGGGTTCATGTCACGATACAGAACGTGACTTGACATCATGGCCGGTCTTTCCAGGTTTTTTTTTAAACCCAAATGGAGAGGATATGCAGCCAGCAGGTGTTTTGACACGTTGGACCCCCTGGGACACATCTCATTGTCTTGGCTGTGCTCTTAGTGTGTCTTTGATGTAGGGAAAGATTTGAATACATTTTTTCTGTGTTTATATTGTGAATTCTGGGAGATTCTCTCACAGCTACCCTACCTGAAGAAGGGGCGACAGCTCCGAAAGCTTGTAATTTTAAATAAATCTGTTGGACTATAACCTGGTGTTGTGCAACTTCTCATTTTTGTCCACCCCAGTCCAACGCCGGCATCTCCACATCATGACTTCTGACTCAGAGGTGAGAGTGATTCCACCGAACGATGGCTGGCACTTAGTTGGAAAACTGTGGGCGGTGTGTGCGAATTTGTGCCGTTCCCAGCGGGCTCAGAGAATGAGGCCCACCGTACGCCGTTGATGTGAATGGATGGGCTGTACAGGGGCTGGTGGTGGGGGTGGGGGGGAGGGGGAGTGCTGTTCCCTCTTGATCCTGCCACCAGTAACAGACTCTCTCCTTTCAGCAAACAATGAAGAAGGAGTTCCCCACACAGTTTGGAGGCAGTGACGTTTGCTATTTCTGCGGGAAGCGGGTCTATGTGATGGAGCGCCTGAGCGCTGAAGGGAAGTTCTTCCACCGCGGCTGCTTCAAGTGTGAATACTGCGGCACGACACTCCGCCTCTCCACATACGCCTACAACCCGGAGAATGGTAAGGTCACTGCCAAGGGCATCGAAAACCCTGCTTATCGAGACCCCCCCCATCCCAAACAGCACCCCTCCCAAACATCCCCTCCGCCCAAACATCCCCCCCTCCCAAACATCCCCCCCTCCCAAACATCCCCCCCCTCCCAAACATCCCCCCCCTCCCAAACATCCCCCCCCTCCCAAACATCCCCCCCCTCCCAAACATCCCCCCTCCCAAACAACACCCCCCTCCCAAACATCCCCCCCCCCCAAACAGCCCCCCCTCCCAAACATCCCCTCCGCCCAAACATCCCCTCCGCCCAAACAGCCCCCCCGCCCAAACAGCCCCCCCGCCCAAACATCCCCCCCTCCCAAACAACCCCCCTCTCCCAAACATCCCCCCTCCCAAACATCCCCCCCCCCCAAACAGCCCCCCCTCCCAAACATCCCCTCCGCCCAAACATCCCCTCCGCCCAAACAGCCCCCCCGCCCAAACAGCCCCCCCCGCCCAAACATCCCCCCCTCCCAAACAACCCCCCTCTCCCAAACATCCCCCCTCCCAAACATCCCCCCCCGCCCAAACAGCCCCCCCCCTCCCAACATCCCCCCCATCCAAACATCCCCCCTCCCAAACATCCCCCCCTCCCAAACATCCCCCCCCCCCCAAACAGCCCCCCCCCTCCCAAACATCCCCTCCGCCCAAACATCCCCCCTCCCAAACATCCCCCCCCTCCCAAACATCCCCCCCGCCCAAACATCCCCCCCCTCCCAAACATCCCCCCCTCCCAAACATCCCCCCCCTCCCAAACATCCCCCCCTCCCAAACAACCCCCCTCTCCCAAACATCCCCCCGCCCAAACATCCCCCCTCCCAAACATCCCCCCCTCCCAAACATCCCCCCTCCCAAACAGCCCCCCCGCCCAAACATCCCCCCCTCCCAAACAACCCCCCTCTCCCAAACATCCCCCCTCCCAAACATCCCCCCCCGCCCAAACAGCCCCCCCCCCTCCCAAACATCCCCTCCGCCCAAACATCCCCCCCCCGCCCAAACAGCACCCCCTCCCAAACATCCCCTCCGCCCAAACATCCCCCCTCCCAAACATCCCCCCACTCCCAAACATCCCCCCCACCCAAACAGCCCCCCCCCCAAACAGCCCCCCTCCCAAACATCCCCCCCCTCCCAAACATCCCCCCCCCCCGCCCAAACAGCCCCCCTCCATCCAAACAGCCCCCCCCGCCCAAACAGCCCCCCTCCCCCATCCCCAATCCCCCCCATCCCGGTTTCCGTGCGGTGAGTGTTGCCCGGTTACCGTACGGTGAGTGTTGCTGGGTTACCGTACGGTGAGTGTTGCCCGGTTACCGTACGGTGAGTGTTGCCCGGTTACCGTACGGTGAGTGTTGCCGGGTTATTTTATGGTGAGTGTTGCCCGGTTACCGTACGGTGAGTGTTGCCCGGTTACCGTACGGTGAGTGTTGCCGGGTTATTTTACAGTGAGTGTTGCCCGGTTACCGTACGGTGAGTGTTGCCCGGTTACCGTACGGTGAGTGTTACCCGGTTACCGTACGGTGAGTGTTGCCCGGTTCCCGTACGGTGAGTGTTGCCAGGTTATTGTACGGTGAACGTTAGTTTGCTTAATCGACCCCATTATTTTACAGGAAAATTCTACTGCAAGCCTCATTACCGGTTTGCGGGACGCGAGGCGAGGAAGAGGCCAGCGACACCTCCGGCAAGCACCCAGGTACCGCCCCACACGTGGGAGTTGTTGGGGGAGGGGAGGGCGCTCTCACTGGGATTCCAACGTACAAACAGTTTTCCTTTATGAGGGACTTTCCCTGGTGACATCGCCCCAGGCCTGTTCCATGGTCGGTGCGGAGCTCACCGAGCTCAGCTGGGATTGCAGTAGGGCCGCAGGTGGCCTCAGCATCCCTGACCTGTTCAAGAGTAAGGAGTGAGCCAGGGTCCCAGATCCTGATGACTATCCAGCATCTCCTGCTCGAATAATGTGCATATCATGATGGATAAGGATTGGGCTCAGCTTCAATATCCAAGTAGTCTGTGGCACTCACTGCCCCGTCTCCCGGAAACGGTGCCCACCGTTGCTGAGATACCGCTGCACCGGGAAGCTGCTTCTGGCCATGCGTAGGGTATGGTATCCGCCTCCACCATGTTGCACACCATCTGTACTGTACACTGGCCTCAGTACCCAGTGTCCTTGCCTGTATGCAGAGGACTCTTGGGTTCTGGGGTCCCCAGCAGCAGGGTGGCTCTGTCGGGTCAGTCTGCTTGTACCTAACACCCTATACATTTACCAGGTCAGTCCTCACCATATAAGAAACCTTTTACATGTCATGGCACCTCATTCACCACCAAATATCTCACCACTTCCCAACCTGAGACATCAGCCCACCCCCACCTCAGTCTCCCCACCCCCCACCACAAGCTGCACACATCTGCTGTACTGTACATACTGTCTAGGATGGCATCAGTGCATCAGTGTGATTCTAAACTGCATCAGTGTGATTCTAAACTGCAGCACTGCAACCGCAGGCAAATTCCAGGCACCTCACACCGAGCTCACAGCTGCTGAGGACTGTCCCCGGTCCGTGTGTCCCCGGTCCGTGTGTCCAGTCCGTGTGTCCCCGGTCCTGTTTTGTACAGTCCGTGTGTTCCCGGTCCTGTTGTGTACAGTCCGTGTGTCCCCGGTCCTGTTGTGTACAGTCCGTGTGTTCCCGGTCCTGTTGTGTACAGTCCGTGTGTTCCCGGTCCTGTTGTGTACAGTCCGTGTGTTCCCTCCTGTTGTGTACAGTCCGTGTGTTCCCGGTCCTGTTGTGTACAGTCCGTGTGTTCCCGGTCCTGTTGTGTACAGTCCGTGTGTTCCGGTCCTGTTGTGTACAGTCCGTGTGTTCCCAGTCCTGTTGTGTACAGTCCGTGTGTTCCCGGTCCTGTTGTGTACAGTCCGTGTGTTCCCAGTCCTGTTGTGTACAGTCCGTGTGTTCCCGGTCCTGTTTTGTACAGTCCGTGTGTTCCCGGTCCTGTTGTGTACAGTCCGTGTGTTCCCGGTCCTGTTTTGTACAGTCCGTGTGTTCCCGGTCCTGTTGTGTACAGTCCGTGTGTTCCCGGTCCTGTTGTGTACAGTCCGTGTGTTCCCGGTCCTGTTTTGTACAGTCCGTGTGTTCCCGGTCCTGTTGTGTACAGTCCGTGTGTTCCCGGTCCTGTTGTGTACAGTCCGTGTGTTCCCGGTCCTGTTGTGTACAGTCCGTGTGTTCCCGGTCCTGTTTTGTACAGTCCGTGTGTTCCCGGTCCTGTTGTGTACAGTCCGTGTGTTCCCGTTCCTGTTGTGTACAGTCCGTGTGTTCCCGGTCCTGTTGTGTACAGTCCGTGTGTTCCCGGTCCTGTTTTGTACAGTCCGTGTGTTTCCGGTCCTGTTGTGTACAGTCCGTGTGTTCTGATAACCTTTTTGAATGCCTTTATTGAATTTCCTTTTTGTCTTGTGTAGGACAAAGTGTCCCCTCCTCCACTCCCGACCATGAACCCGGGTGGAATGGATGGCCCCCAGGATCAGTATGCCGATGGAGCCTCAGGTAGATGTTGTGCTCTTCTTAACAGCGGTTGGATTCCCTACCCACTGAGGGGCGGGATTGCTAGACTGTGCGATGGAGTGAATCGATGGATTTACGAGTCTGTAAGCTCAGATGTTGCAGAAAGCTAGGAAAGGGAGTTGGCAGAAGAACCACCCCCACCCCCCGCACCCCCCCCCCCCCCGCACCCCCCCGCCCCCACCCCCACCCCCCGCCCCCCCACCCCCCTCCCACCCCCCCCCTCCCACCCCCCGCCCCCCTGTCCTTCCACTTCCCCCCCCTGACACTGAGCTATAGAGTGAAGGGATTCTGGCATCAGAAGATCTCCCATTTCCGTAAATCAGAGCCAGACTAGCTGTTGCGAAGAGTCTCTCGCTTTCACCCCCTCTTTGTCTCATTCTGCAGTCCGGCACATCGTGACTGACCCCTCAACTTGACTGAGTTTGTTCATCTTTTGTTTCCCTGTCCTCTCACCCCACCCCACTCAGTCCATTCACTACCCACTGCCTGGCAGCGTTCCTGGCTCAATTACTTTGTCCCAAATACAGTTCTTGTGCATCCGTTATGAATTGCGAAGTGTACATGTGGAGGATGGAATTCCAAGTTACTGGCTGATCAGCTGGACATTCCCAATCGATCTACGATTTACAGGCACTGCTACTCAAATAAATCTCCTACCTTCAGTTTGGGTCTGGCTGGCATGTTTAAGGTGTTAGCAAAGGCTTTCAGAGAGACTTCACCAGCAGCACTGCTTATTCTAATTCATTCGTTAAGGAGACAGTAATTCATTAATGAGCAACGTTCACATCCAAAACTCATCGGGAACAGTTACAGCCATTAACCCAGGGAGTGACTGAGCTCATAGTGTGAGGTGACAGGGGTTGGGATCCAGTAATCCGTGGACTGACTGATGGGGATCCAGTAACACAGGGACCGACTGATGGGGATCCAGTAACACGGGGACTGACTGGTGGAGATCCAGAAACACGGGGACCGACTGATGGGGATCCAGTAACACGGGGACTGACTGGTGGAGATCCAGTAACACGGGGACCGACTGATGGGGATCCAGTAACACGGGGACCGACTGATGGGGATCCAGTAACACGGGGACCGACTGATGGGGATCCAGTAACACGGGGACCGACTGATGGGGATCCAGTAACACGGGGACCGACTGATGGGGATCCAGTAACACAGGGACCGACTGATGGGGATCCAGTAACACAGGGACCGACTGATGGGGATCCAGTAACACGGAGACCGACATGGGGATCCAGTAACACGGGGACTGACTGATGGGGATCCAGTAACACGGGGACCGACTGATGGAGATCCAGTAACACGGGGACCGACTGATGGAGATCCAGGAACATGGGGACCGACTGGTGGGGATCCAGTAACACGGGGACCGACTGATGGGGATCCAGTAACACGGGGACCGACTGATGGGGATCCAGTAACACAGGGACCGACTGATGGGGATCCAGTAACACGGGGACCGACTGATGGGGATCCAGTAAAACGGGGACTGACTGATGGGGATCCAGTAACACGGGGACTGACTGGTGGAGATCCAGTAACACGGGGACCGACTGATGGGGATCCAGTAACACGGGGACTGACTGATGGGGATCCAGTAACACAGGGACCGACTGATGGAGATCCAGTAACACGGGGACTGACTGGTGGAGATCCAGTAACACGGGGACCGACTGATGGGGATCCAGTAACACGGGGACCGACTGATGGGGATCCAGTAACACGGGGACTGACTGATGGAGATCCAGTAACACGGGGACTGACTGGTGGGGATCCAGTAACACGGGGACTGACTGGTGGAGATCCAGTAACACGGGGACCGACTGATGGGGATCCAGTAACACGGGGACTGAATATCTGCCCAATTCACGATCCTTTAAGAACATCTACAACAGGTCAGCAATGAACATGAAGTTGGAAGCAGGCAGGATTTCTACGATCTGTATATCACTCACTGCCATGAGTGCATTGTGGAGGCAGCTTAGATGAAACCAGCCACAGTTTCTTAGAGAAGAACACAGCTGGGAAACCAGACATTGCCATGGAAGCAACAGACAGGTCAGAAAATTCAGCTTTAAAAAGTTTAATCAAGAAATAAGTGTGTAAATAAAGAGTAATCACAGAACGCCTTGGGATGTTTTACTACAATAAAGGTGCTATATAAATACTTGTTGTTGTTGTTAAACAAGGAGGGAGATAGCAATCGGAGACCGAGCGAGAGAGTAATCAGTGACTGAGCGAGAGAGTAATCGGAGAGCGAGCGAGAGAGTAATCAGTGACCGAGCGAGAGAGTAATCGGAGACCGAGCGAGAGAGTAATCAGTGACCGAGCGAGAGAGTAATCAGTGACCGAGCGAGAGAGTAATCGGAGACGGAGCGTGAGAGTAATCAGTGACCGAGCGAGAGAGTAATCGGAGACGGAGCGAGAGAGTAATCGGTGACCGGGAGAGAGAGTAATCGGAGACCGAGCGAGAGAGTAATCGGAGACCGAGCGAGAGAGTAATCGGAGACCGAGCGAGAGAGTAATCGGAGACCGAGCGAGAGAGTAATCGGAGACCGAGCGAGAGAGTAATCGGAGACCGAGCGAGAGAGTAATCGGAGACCGAGCGAGAGAGTAATCGGTGACCGAGCGAGAGAGTAATCGGAGGGAGAGAGTAATCGGTGACCGAGCGAGAGAGTAATCGGAGACCGAGCGAGAGAGTAATCGGAGGGAGAGAGTAATCGGTGACCGAGCGAGAGAGTAATCGGAGACCGAGCGAGAGAGTAGTCGGAGGGAGAGAGTAATCGGTGACCGAGCGAGAGAGTAATAGGAGACCGAGCGAGAGAGTAATCGGCGACCGGGAGCGAGAGAGTAATCGGAGACCGAGCGAGAGAGTAATCGGAGACCGAGCGAGAGAGTAATCGGAGACCGAGCGAGAGAGTAATCGGAGACCGAGCGAGAGAGTAATCGGAGTCCGGGAGGGAGAGAGTAATCGGAGACAGGGAGGGAGAGAGCAATCAGAGACAGGGAGGGAGAGAGCAATCGGAGACATGGATGGAGAGAGTAATCAGAGACGGAGAGAGAACGTAATTGAAGACAGCGAGAGAGTAATCGGAGACAGGGAGGGAGACAGTAATCAGATAACAAGGAAGGAGACAGTATTCATTCAGAGCCCTATACACTGCCTCTATAGGCCTCTGTCTCTTCCAAGACCTACAAGGTTGTCTTTTCTGGTGCAGCAGTGGAGGTTCTGCTGGGAATTTGGCCCATGCACCAACACTCTGCTAATGGTGGGAGTCCCATGAGGAGACTTCTGTAAATATTTAGTGACCAAGCCCATGGGTTGTGATGAGGGCGGAGTGCGAGGGGTGGACAAATGTCCAAGCCGCTGCTACTGCCCCCCCAAAGAAGATAATTCAGCCATTAATGTACGGGAATGATGGGGTTCAGTGGGACAGTTAATGTACTGGAGAGATGGGGTTCAGTGGGAGAGTTAATGTACTGGGGAGATGGGGTTCAGTGGGAGAGTTAATGTACTGGAGAGATGGGGTTCAGTGGGGGAGTTAATGTACTGGAGAGATGGGGTTCAGTGGGGCAGTTAATGTACTGGAGAGATGGGGTTCAGTGGGGGAGTTTATGTAATGGAGAGATGGGGTTCAGTGGGGGAGTTAATGTACTGGAGAGATGGGGTTCAGTGGGGGAGTTAATGTACTGGAGAGATGGGGTTCAGTGGGACAGTTAATGTACTGGAGAGATGGGGTTCAGTGGGAGAGTTAATGTACTGGAGAGATGGGGTTCAGTGGGACAGTTAATGTACTGGAGAGATGGGGTTCAGTGGGACAGTTAATGTACTGGAGAGATGGGGTTCAGTGGGAGAGTTAATGTACTGGAGAGATGGGGTTCAGTGGGACAGTTAATGTACTGGAGAGATGGGGTTCAGTGGGACAGTTAATGTACTGGAGAGATGAGGTTCAGTGGGAGAGTTAATGTACTGGAGAGATGGGGTTCAGTGGGAGAGTTAATGTACTGGAGAGATGGGGTTCAGTGGGACAGTTAATGTACTGGAGAGATGGGGTTCAGTGGGACAGTTAATGTACTGGAGAGATGGGGTTCAGTGGGACAGTTAATGTACTGGAGAGATGGGGTTCAGTGGGAGAGTTAATGTACTG
The DNA here is from genome assembly GCA_030390025.1 of Squalus acanthias. Classification (NCBI taxonomy): domain Eukaryota; kingdom Metazoa; phylum Chordata; class Chondrichthyes; order Squaliformes; family Squalidae; genus Squalus; species Squalus acanthias. Next base: position 152,302 of record JASTWF010000258.1, on the reverse strand, counting down.
GAGAGATGGGGTTCAGTGGGAGACTTATTGTACTGGAGAGATGTGGTTCAGTGGGGGAGTTAATGTACTGGAGAGATGGGGTTCAGTGGGGGAGTTAATGTACTGGAGAGATGGGGTTCAGTGGAAGAGTTAATGTACTGGAGAGATGGGGTTCAGTGGGACAGTTAATGTACTGGAGAGATGGGGTTCAGTGGGGGAGTTACTGTACTGGAGAGATGGGGTTCAGTGGGGGAGTTAATGTACTGGAGAGATGGGGTTCAGTGGGACAGTTAATGTACTGGAGAGATGGGGTTCAGTCGGGGAGTTAATGTACTGGAGAGATGGGGTTCAGTGGGAGAGTTAATGTACTGGAGAGATGGGGTTCAGTGGGACAGTTAATGTACTGGAGAGATGGGGTTCAGTGGGACAGTTAATGTACTGGAGAGATGGGGTTCAGTGGGACAGTTAATGTACTGGAGAGATGGGGTTCAGTGGGACAGTTAATGTACTGGAGAGATGGGGTTCAGTGGGGGAGTTAATGTACTGGAGAGATGGGGTTCAGTGGGACAGTTAATGTACTGGAGAGATGGGGTTCATTGGGGGAGTTAATGTACTGGAGAGATGGGGTTCAGTGGGACATTTAATGTACTGGAGAGATGGGGTTCAGTAGGACAGTTAATGTACTGGAGAGATGGGGTTCAGTGGGACAGTTACTGTACTGGAGAGATGGGGTTCAGTGGGACAGTTACTGTACTGGAGAGATGGGGTTCAGTGGGACAGTTACTGTACTGGAGAGATGGGGTTCAGTGGGACAGTTAATGTACTGGAGAGATTGGGTTCAGTGGGACAGTTAATGTACTGGAGAGATGGGGTTCAGTGGGACATTTAATATACTGGTGAGATGGGGTTCAGTGGGACAGTTAATGTACTGGAGAGATGGGGTTCAGTGGGACAGTTAATGTACTGGAGAGATGGGGTTCAGTGGGACAGTTACTGTACTGGAGAGATGGGGTTCAGTGGGACAGTTACTGTACTGGAGAGATGGGGTTCAGTGGGGGAGTTAATGTACTGGATAGATGGGGTTCAGTGGGACAGTTAATGTACTGGAGAGATGGGGTTCATTGGGGGAGTTAATGTACTGGAGAGATGGGGTTCAGTGGGACAGTTAATGTACTGGAGAGATGGGGTTCAGTGGGGGAGTTAATGTACTGGAGAGATGGGGTTCAGTGGGACAGTTAATGTACTGGAGAGATGGGGTTCATTGGGGGAGTTAATGTACTGGAGAGATGGGGTTCAGTGGGGGAGTTAATGTACTGGAGAGATGGGGTTCAGTGGGACATTTAATGTACTGGAGAGATGGGGTTCAGTGGGACAGTTAATGTACTGGAGAGATGGGGTTCAGTGGGACAGATAATGTACTGGAGAGATGGGGTTCAGTGGGACAGTTAATGTACTGGAGAGATGGGGTTCAGTGGGGGAGTTAATGTACTGGAGAGATGGGGTTCAGTGGGACAGTTAATGTACTGGAGAGATGGGGTTCATTGGGGGAGTTAATGTACTGGAGAGATGGGGTTCAGTGGGGGAGTTAATGTACTGGAGAGATGGGGTTCAGTGGGACATTTAATGTACTGGAGAGATGGGGTTCAGTGGGACAGTTAATGTACTGGAGAGATGGGGTTCAGTGGGACAGATAATGTACTGGAGAGATGGGGTTCAGTGGGACAGTTACTGTACTGGAGAGATGGGGTTCAGTGGGACAGTTACTGTACTGGAGAGATGGGGTTCAGTGGGAGAGTTAATGTACTGGAGAGATGGGGTTCAGTGGGACAGTTAATGTACTGGAGAGATGGGGTTCAGTGGGGGAGTTAATGTACTAGAGAGATGGGGTTCAGTGGAAGAGTTAATGTACTGGAGAGATGGGGTTCAGTGGGACAGTTAATGTACTGGAGAGATGGGGTTTAGTGGGGGTGTTAATGTACTGGAGAGATGGGGTTCAGTGGGATAGTTAATGTACTGGAGAGATGGGGTTCAGTGGGACAGTTAATGTACTGGAGAGATGGGGTTCAGTGGGACAGTTAATGTACTGGAGAGATGGGGTTCATTGAGGGAGTTAATGTACTGGAGAGATGGGGTTCAGTGGGACATTTAATGTACTGGAGAGATGGGGTTCAGTAGGACAGTTAATGTACTGGAGAGATGGGGTTCAGTGGGGGAGTTAATGTACTGGAGAGATGGGGTTCAGTGGGGGAGTTAATGTACTGGAGAGATGGGGTTCAGTGGGACATTTAATGTACTGGAGAGATGGGGTTCAGTGGGACAGTTACTGTACTGGAGAGATGGGGTTCAGTGGGACAGTTACTGTACTGGAGAGATGGGGTTCAGTGGGACAGTTAATGTACTGGAGAGATGGGGTTCAGTGGGGGAGTTAATGTACTGGAGAGATGGGGTTCAGTGGGGGAGTTAATGTACTGGAGAGATGGGGTTCAGTGGGACAGTTAATGTACTGGAGAGATGGGGTTCATTGGGGGAGTTAATGTACTGGAGAGATGGGGTTCAGTGGGACAGTTAATGTAGTGGAGAGATGGGGTTCATTGGGGGAGTTAATGTACTGGAGAGATGGGGTTCAGTGGGACAGTTAATGTACTGGAGAGATGGGGTTCAGTGGGACAGTTAATGTACTGGTGAGATGGGGTTCAGTGGGCCAGTTAATGTACTGGAGAGATGGGGTTCAGTGGGGGAGTTAATGTACTGGAGAGATGGGGTTCAGTGGGACAGTTAATGTACTGGAGAGATGGGGTTCAGTGGGGGAGTTAATGTACTGGAGAGATGGGGTTCAGTGGGGGAGTTAATGTACTGGAGAGATGGGGTTCAGTGGGACATTTAATGTACTGGAGAGATGGGGTTCAGTGGGACAGTTAATGTACTGGAGAGATGGGGTTCAATGGGGGAGTTAATGTACTGGAGAGATGGGGTTCAGTGGGACAGTTACTGTACTGGAGAGATGGGGTTCAGTGGGACAGTTAATGTACTGGAGAGATGGGGTTCAGTGGGACAGTTAATGTACTGGAGAGATGGGGTTCAGTGGGACAGTTAATGTACTGGAGAGATGGGGTTCAGTGGGACAGTTAATGTACTGGAGAGATGGGGTTCAGTGGGACAGTTAATGTACTGGAGAGATGGGGTTCAGTGGGGGAGTTAATGTACTGGAGAGATGGGGTTCAGTGGGACAGATAATGTACTGGAGAGATGGGGTTCATTGAGGGAGTTAATGTACTGGAGAGATGGGGTTCAGTGGGACATTTAATATACTGGTGAGATGGGGTTCAGTGGGACAGTTAATGTACTGGAGAGATGGGGTTCAGTGGGACAGTTAATGTACTGGAGAGATGGGGTTCAGTGGGACAGTTACTGTACTGGAGAGATGGGGTTCAGTGGGACAGTTAATGTACTGGAGAGATGGGGTTCAGTGGGACAGTTAATGTACTGGAGAGATGGGGTTCAGTGGGACAGTTAATGTACTGGTGAGATGGGGTTCAGTGGGCCAGTTAATGTACTGGAGAGATGGGGTTCAGTGGGGGAGTTAATGTACTGGAGAGATGGGGTTCAGTGGGACAGTTAATGTACTGGAGAGATGGGGTTCAGTGGGGGAGTTAATGTACTGGAGAGATGGGGTTCAGTGGGGGAGTTAATGTACTGGAGAGATGGGGTTCAGTGGGACATTTAATGTACTGGAGAGATGGGGTTCAGTGGGACAGTTAATGTACTGGAGAGATGGGGTTCAATGGGGGAGTTAATGTACTGGAGAGATGGGGTTCAGTGGGACAGTTACTGTACTGGAGAGATGGGGTTCAGTGGGACAGTTAATGTACTGGAGAGATGGGGTTCAGTGGGACAGTTAATGTACTGGAGAGATGGGGTTCAGTGGGACAGTTAATGTACTGGAGAGATGGGGTTCAGTGGGACAGTTAATGTACTGGAGAGATGGGGTTCAGTGGGACAGTTAATGTACTGGAGAGATGGGGTTCAGTGGGGGAGTTAATGTACTGGAGAGATGGGGTTCAGTGGGACAGATAATGTACTGGAGAGATGGGGTTCATTGAGGGAGTTAATGTACTGGAGAGATGGGGTTCAGTGGGACATTTAATATACTGGTGAGATGGGGTTCAGTGGGACAGTTAATGTACTGGAGAGATGGGGTTCAGTGGGACAGTTAATGTACTGGAGAGATGGGGTTCAGTGGGACAGTTACTGTACTGGAGAGATGGGGTTCAGTGGGACAGTTAATGTACTGGAGAGATGGGGTTCAGTGGGACAGTTAATGTACTGGAGAGATGGGGTTCAGTGGGACAGTTAATGTACAGGATAGATGAGGTTCAGTGGGGGAGTTAATGTACTGGAGAGATGGGGTTCAGTGGGACAGTTAATGTACTGGAGAGATGGGGTTCAGTGGGGGAGTTAATGTACTGGAGAGATGGGGTTCAGTGGGACAGTTAATGTACTGGAGAGATGGGGTTCAGTGGGGGGGTTAATGTACTGGAGAGATGGGGTTCAGTGGGGGAGTTAATGTACTGGAGAGATCGGGTTCAGTGGGGGGGTTAATGTACTGGGGAGATGGGGTTCAGTGGGACAGTTAATGCACTGGAGAGATGGGGTTCAGTGGGACAGTTAATGTACTGGAGAGATGGGGTTCAGTGGGGGAGTTAATGTACTGGAGAGATGGGGTTCAGTGGGACAGTTAATGTACTGGAGAGATGGGGTTCAGTGGGGGGTTAATGTACTGGAGAGATGGGGTTCAGTGGGGGAGTTAATGTACTGGAGAGATCGGGTTCAGTGGGGGGGTTAATGTACTGGGGAGATGGGGTTCAGTGGGACAGTTAATGCACTGGAGAGATGGGGTTCAGTGGGACAGTTAATGTACTGGAGAGATGGGGTTCAGTGGGGGAGTTAATGTACTGGAGAGATGGGGTTCAGTGGGACAGTTAATGTACTGGAGAGATGGGGTTCAGTGGGGGAGTTAATGTACTGGTGAGATGGGGTTCAGTGGGACAGTTAATGTACTTGAGAGATGGGGTTCAGTGGGACAGTTAATGTACTGGAGAGATGGGGTTCAGTGGGGGAGTTAATGTACTGGAGAGATGGGGTTCAGTGGGACAGATAATGTACTGGAGAGATGGGGTTCATTGAGGGAGTTAATGTACTGGAGAGATGGGGTTCAGTGGGACAGTTACTGTACTGGAGAGATGGGGTTCAGTGGGACAGTTAATGTACTGGAGAGATGGGGTTCAGTGGGACAGTTACTGTACTGGAGAGATGGGGTTCAGTGGGACAGTTAATGTACTGGAGAGATGGGGTTCAGTGGGACAGTTAATGTACAGGATAGATGAGGTTCAGTGGGACAGTTAATGTACAGGATAGATGAGGTTCAGTGGGACAGTTAATGTACTGGAGAGATGGGGTTCAGTGGGACAGTTAATGTACAGGATAGATGAGGTTCAGTGGGACAGTTAATGTACTGGAGAGATGGGGTTCAGTGGGGGAGTTAATGTACTGGAGAGATGGGGTTCAGTGGGACAGTTAATGTACTGGAGAGATGGGGTTCAGTGGGACAGTTAATGTACAGGATAGATGAGGTTCAGTGGGACAGTTAATGTACTGGAGAGATGGGGTTCAGTGGGGGAGTTAATGTACTGGAGAGATGGGGTTCAGTGGGACAGTTAATGTACTGGAGAGATGGGGTTCAGTGGGGGGGGTTAATGTACTGGAGAGATGGGGTTCAGTGGGGGGGTTAATGTACTGGAGAGATGGGGTTCAGTGGGACAGTTAATGTACAGGATAGATGAGGTTCAGTGGGACAGTTAATGTACTGGAGAGATGGGGTTCAGTGGGACAGTTAATGTACTGGAGAGATGGGGTTCAGTGGGGGGTGTTAATGTACTGGAGAGATCGGGTTCAGTGGGGGGGTTAATGTACTGGGGAGATGGGGTTCAGTGGGGGAGTTAATGTACTGGAGTGATGGTTCAGTGGGGGAGTTAATGTACTGGAGAGATGGGGTTCAGTGGGACAGTTAATGTACTGGAGAGATGGGGTTCAGTGGGACAGTTAATGTACTGGAGAGATGGGGTTCAGTGGGAGAGTTAATGTACTGGAGAGATGGGGTTCAGTGGGACAGTTAATGTACTGGAGAGATGGGGTTCAGTGGGACAGTTAATGTACTGGAGAGATGGGGTTCAGTGGGAGAGTTAATGTACTGGAGAGATGGGGTTCAGTGGGGGAGTTAATGTACTGGAGAGATGGGGTTCAGTGGGACAGTTAATGTACTGGAGAGATGGGGTTTAGTGGGGGAGTTAATGTACTGGAGAGATGGTTCAGTGGGGGAGTTAATGTACTGGAGAGATGGGGTTCAGTGGGACAGTTAATGTACTGGAGAGATGGGGTTCAGTGGGGGAGTTAATGTACTGGAGAGATGGGGTTCAGTGGGACAGTTAATGTACTGGAGAGATGGGGTTCAGTGGGGGGGGTTAATGTACTGGAGAGATGGGGTTCAGTGGGGGAGTTAATGTACTGGAGAGATGGGGTTCAGTGGGACAGTTAATGTACTGGAGAGATCGGGTTCAGTGGGACAGTTAATGTACTGGAGAGATGGGGTTCAGTGGGAGAGTTAATGTACTGGAGAGATGGGGTTCAGTGGGGGAGTTAATGTACTGGAGAGATGGGGTTCAGTGGGGGGGGTTAATGTACTGGGGAGATGGGGTTCAGTGGGACAGTTAATGTACTGGAGAGATGGGGTTCAGTGGGACAGTTAATGTACTGGAGAGATGGGGTTCAGTGGGGGAGTTAATGTACTGGAGAGATGGGGTTCAGTGGGACAGTTAATGTACTGGAGAGATGGGGTTTAGTGGGGGAGTTAATGTACTGGAGAGATGGTTCAGTGGGGGAGTTAATGTACTGGAGAGATGGGGTTCAGTGGGACAGTTAATGTACTGGAGAGATGGGGTTCAGTGGGACAGTTAATGTACTGGAGAGATGGGGTTCAGTGGGACAGTTAATGTACTGGAGAGATGGGGTTCAGTGGGAGAGTTAATGTACTGGAGAGATGGGGTTCAGTGGGGGAGTTAATGTACTGGAGAGATGGGGTTCAGTGGGACAGTTAATGTACTGGAGAGATGGGGTTCAGTGGGACAGTTAATGTACTGGAGAGATGGGGTTTAGTGGGGGAGTTAATGTACTGGAGAGATGGTTCAGTGGGGGAGTTAATGTACTGGAGAGATGTTTTTTTTTTTGATACTTTGTTATATTCTTGCTGCTTTTAGTAGGGGAGTCTCCTGCCTGAAGATCAAAGCCCCACACATTTCTTCCTGGTATTTGTAATGAGGGATTTCTCTGCCTTTGAAGGCTGGGCTATCCCAGCATTCATAATATCTGTGCAAGCCCACCATTGAAGTACAGGGGCAGAGAATTAATTGAGAATTTTCACTTCTGCTGTGAATACAAGGCTCAGGTTCTTGAGCCAGTGCCACAGAAAGCATTCAGAAATCCCACAGCCCTGTGGGGTTTTGACGGGAGGAGAAGACATACAGAGAAAGGGAGACAGAGGAAGGGAGAAAAAGGTAAGAGACAGAGACAAAGTGAAAATCAGAGGGACACAGGGAGAGGATGAGAGAAAAGAAATAAAGAAAGACTTGCATTTCTATATTGCCTTTCACAATCCCAGAACTTTCCAACACATTTTACCGCCAATTAAGTGCCTTTGACATGTAGTCACTGTTGCTCACAGCAAGGTCACACAAACTGCAATGTGATAATGACCAGATAATCTGTTTTAGTGATGTTGGGTGAGGAATAAATATTGGCCAGGACACTAGGAGAACTCCTCTGCTCTTCTTCAAATAGTACCATGGGCTCTTCTACGTCCACCTGAGAGAGCAGACGAGGCCTCGGTTTAACGTCTCAGCTGAAAGATGGCACCTCTGACACTGCAGCATTCCCTCAGTACGGCACTGGAGTGTCAGCCTGGATTATGTGCTCAGGTCTCTGGAGTGTGGCTGGAACCCACGTCCTTCTAACTCGAAGGCGAGAGTGCTACCAAGGCTGACACAGAAGAATTCATGCATGCCCCAGGGCCGAGTCCTGAAGTCTTTGGCTGATTTAAAAAATCTGCTGCCCTGGTTGCTAGTTCTTTCTACCCCAGTGCACGTTCTACTGAGTTATTAGCTGCTGATTGGCTGCCAGGTGCGTGTTCCCAGCATGTTCCATGGTGTGGCAGTGGCCATTCCCTTTGGAATTGGGCTCCTCAGTCTGTGTTGGGCTGCAGAATGCTGACTGCCATTTGTTTCACTGTGGTGTGCTGGTCCTTCCCTTCCCCTCAGCGAGCTCCAGACCTCACTGGACATGCAACAAGTAGCTGAAGAGCAGAGCTTGCGGTGTGTGGCCTGTCGGTTTACTCCTCACCATTGGCTGCTGTTATTGGTACTCTCGGTGCGGTGAGAGGAAGCCATGTCCAGTCGTCCTGTTGCTGCCTCCGGCCTCGACATCCCACCGTTTATCGTGGGAATAGCGTCCGGGAGTTGGGTCACCGACTGACAAAGGAGCTGAAGGGAGCCACGAGCCAAAGCACAGAGCAAAGTAGGAGCCCAGTCTTGCAGTCCCAGAAGCTCCAAATCACACATTTTACCTCCCATTTTCCCTACAATGGGTTCCCTGCATCACCCTTGTTGGGGTTTTCCCAGGTGACACACGGGATGGGACTGATAGGGCAGGTTGGCAGGCAGTAGACTGGGTGCTAGATTCTGGCAGTGACACCTCTGAGGCAGTTGCTTGATCATGTGTGGAGGGATCTGATGAGGACTTTGGTGGCAAGGCAGGGGAGGGAGGGAACAGCGATTTTGACTCAGCACCTGGCAACGAGGGTTCAGGCTGGGAGGAGGTGGGGAGCTGGATCTCTGTCCCTCCGTGGCATGAGGCATTGATGCCCTGGTCTGAATGCTCTGCCACTCACAGAGAGCTCAAAGACCAATCTCATTCTGCCACATCGGAGGATTCTGGGCCCATGGAGCTCAGCCGGGCCCAGTGACAGGTCGAACTGAGCCAGGCCTGAGTGTTTGCATTGCCTGCTCATTCACCCATTCAGCACTCTTTGTCACTGAGGGTGGATTATGGGGCAGCATCCCGAGACAGCTCCAGCAGTGCCACTCCTGGGGTGGTCCCATGTGTACTCTAGTACCTGGCGTGGTCCTGTGTTCCCTCGTGTACCTGGGGTGGTCCTGTGTTCCCTCGTCCTGTGTTCCCTCATTCACTGCTGACCTTTCTAGTTCTATTAATCCACGTGAAACGCCCCGAGTTTCGGAGGGTGTTATTGAGCTGCGTGTAACCTTTGACCTCACCTCACCCGCCCCGCTGTAAATGTGTTTGTTTTTTTACAGTGACTCTGACTGATGCCATGGCAGAGCCCTGCCAGGCGAAGCGAATGCGCGGCACTCCGGAGAGGATCGAACTGGAGAATATCCGTGTGTCCCTGGAGCGGGAGGAAGATCTGCAGGAGGTGCCAGAGGAGACGCTCGCCGAGCACAACCTGAGCAGCGCATTGCAGCGAGCCACCCAGGACCCCGGCAGCAGGTCAGTGCCAGGCAGGACTCATAGGAGCCTCAGTGTCAATCCTTTTACATGTTGAAGGGAATGTTTCCTCTCTTGACTGGTCATATCTGGTCGTGTCTCGTTCCTGTCTGGTCGTATCTGGGCCCGTCTGTTTCCTGTTTATTTCCTGTCTGGTCCAAACTGGGTCCTGTCTATTCACGTCTGGTCCTGTCTCATTGTGTCTGTTCCTGTCTAGTTCCTGTGTGTCTGTTTCAGTCCCTGTATGCCTGGTTGATTCACCCTCTGGTGTACGAGCTGTGCCATAAGGAAGTTACAATGAACCTTTATAAAACACTGGTTCGGCCTCAACTGGAGTATTCTGTCCAATTCTGGGCACCGCACTTTAGGAAGGATGTGAAGGCTTTAGAGAGGATGCAGAAAAGATTTACAAGAATGGTTCCAGGGATGAGGGACTTCAGTTACGTGGTTTGACTGGAGAAGCTGGGGCTGTTCTCCGAAGAGCAGAGAAGGTTGAGAGGAGATTTGATAGAGGTGTTCAATCATGAGGGGTCTAGACAGAGTAGATAGGGAGAAACTGTTCCCATTGGCGGAAGGGTCGAGAACCAGAGGACACAGATTTAAAGTGATTGGCAGAAGATCCAAAGGCGACATGAAGGAAAACCTTTTTACGCAGCGAGTGGTTATGATCAGGAATGCAATGTCTGAAAGGAGGCAGATTCAATCACGGCTTTCAAAAGGGAGTTGGATAAGTACCTGAAAGAAACAAAATTGCAGGGCTACGGGGAAAGGGCGGGGAGTGGGACTAGCTGAAGTGCTCTTGCAGAGAGCCGGCACGGGCTCGACAGGCCGAATGGCCTCCTTCTGTGCTGTAACCATTCTATGATTGTATGAATTATGCCACTGTTTATAAAAGGGTCTTTTTGGGTTTAGTTGCAGTAGCTCTGAGTATGAGATGGAGGAAGAGGACGAGGAGGAAGAGGAAGACGAGGAGGATGAGGAAGATGCGCTGGCTCCCTCAGACCTGGGCGGTGTTCCGTGGATGGAAGCTGTGAGGATCCATCGGTTGCTGAAGGGCAATCCTGAGGGAGACACTGAGGCAGAGGATGAGGATGAGGAAGAATCAGAATCAAGTTACGGTGAGTGATGCCGTGTGATTCTTGCAGGGTCTCAGGTTTGAGGCAGTGATCTTAATCCCTGACTGAGGGCACCGTGTAAACTCACTGTCTGAAGCCCAGGTCAGTACGGGTGGCTCGTGCCTTTAAGCGGTAAAGAGCAGTGGGATTCACTGCCACAGGGAGTGAGTGGGTTATTGGTTGCAGATCCCTCGTGTAGCATCCTGAGTGGTCATCGAGGGGAGTCCAAGAAACGCAGGGGTCATCAAAGGCCATCAACGGGAGAGTTAATATATTGAAGGGATGGGATTCAGTGAGACAGTTAATGTACTGGAGAGATGGGGTTCAGTGGGGGTGTTAATGTACTGGAGAGATGGGATTCAGTGGGACAGTTAATGTACTGGAGAGATGGGGTTCAGTGGGACAGTGAATGTACTGGAGAGATGGGGTTCAGTGGGGGAGTTAATGTACTGGAGAGATGGGGTTCAGTGGGACAGTTAATGTACTGGAGAGATGGGGTTCAGTGGGACAGTTAATGTACTGGTGAGATGGGGTTCAGTGGGGGAGTTAATGTACTGGAGAGATGGGGTTCAGTGGGGGAGTTACTGTACTGGAGAGATGGGGTTCAGTGGGGGAGTTAATGTACTGGAGAGATGGGGTTCAGTGGGGGAGTTAATGTACTGGAGAGATTGGGTTCAGTGGGGGAATTAATGTACTGGAGAGATGGGGTTCAGTGGGACAGTTAATGTACTGGAGAGATGGGGTTCAGTGGGACAGTAAATGTACTGGAGAGACAGGGTTCAGTGGGACAGTTAATGTACTGGAGAGATGGGGTTCAGTGGGACAGTTAATGTACTGGAGAGATGGGGTTCAGTGGGGGAGTTAATGTACTGGAGAGATGGGGTTCAGTGGGACAGTTAATGTACTGGAGAGATGGGGTTCAGTGGGACAGTTAATGTACTGGAGAGATGGGGTTCAGTGAGAGAGTTAATGTACTGGAGAGATGGGGTTCAGTGGGGGAGTTAATGTACTGGAGAGATGGGGTTCAGTGGGGGAGTTAATGTACTGGAGAGATGGGGTTCAGTGGGGGAGTTAATGTACTGGAGAGATGGGGTTCAGTGGGGGGGTTAATGTACTGGAGAGATGGGGTTCAATGGATGTGTTGGAATGAGTGTTGAGTTTAGTGTTCGGTTGCGGTGGACGTGCTGTGGTGGGCTGAGTGGCCTCCTGTCCTTGACTGCTGTAGTTCTTCTGTGGCAACTTGTTGGTTGTAACCTGCGTACTCTTTCCTGTATGTTGCTCCATCATGTTGCTGGGATGTAATTGTGGTTGGGTTGTAAATTACAGAATGTGGGGAATAAAGAATATTTGTGAGGGAATTCCGGCGATTTTTGCTGGGTTTCCACGATCTCCTGCTGAGGTCACGGTAGAGGATGGGGAGGAATTCCTGCATATCGTGTTTAAAGATGTTGGTGTGGTTGACGGGAGGAGAGCAGTCTGAGACACACTGCTCTTCCATGCTAGCCGCCCTGGTCCTGAGTGATCATTTATTTTGGTCTGTCACTGAGCCTTTCATCAGCAGCATGTGATGTGCCCGAGGGGAGGGCTTCCTGTGAGGAAGGTCTATGTTTATCACTGGACCTTGTGAATCACAGCAATGAGACCTCCCTCCCCTCAGTCTCGGTCTGAAGGCAGCCCTCAATGAAAGGTGGGCCCAGGCTAAAAAGATGATATTAAAGGTGCGTTTGATCTCGAGAGAGAGAGAGAGAGAGAGAGAGAGAGGGTGGGATTCTCCTCTTCAGGGTGGAGTAGCAGCAGGGCAGGGCGGGGTGGGATTTCCAGCCACCCCTCTTTCCCTACCCTGACCCATTGCCCGGGATCATTACATACTCGGTGTGATTCCCTCCATCAGTTCCTGGCCACTTGCAGGCGGTCAAAGAAGCAGGAAAGCTCTGGCGATCCAGTAATTTGCAGCCTTGTAGGCCTTGGCACAAGTAGGTGAGTGGGGGCCTTTGGGGAGGACGAGGAGGCCTGCACTAGGCCCTCTGCCTCCATTGCCTGGCCTCTGGGCCACGGTCCCATCACTCCGGCCTAGCAACACCTCCACTCTGTGGTCCCAGGAAGCAGTGATAACTGGGGCAGAGAGGGAAATGAACTGCTGACCCCCGGCCTGCCCCCAGCAGCATCAGGATGCAGCGGGCAGGAAAGGGCAACTAACGGCAGTCCGGTGGGGCAAGGGTAGGGAATTTGAGGTCACTGTAGGCCTCGCCCCTCAATTTGGCCTCGTTCACCGCGGCTATCCCACCCCATTTGAGCAGGCTGGCGGAGGTGAATCCAGCCCAGAGTCTCTGCTTCAGCTCCCAGTTCGGGACGATTCCCCCTCACACTGACACTCCCTTTTAAGGAACGCCCCTCTGCCTTTCTACTGGACCGGCTGCTCTGAATTTTCTGCACTGACTGTACTTCCTGTTTTCCTCTGCCCCATTCTGTCTCTGTGTGCGTGTGTCTGTCTGTGTCTCTGCCTGTGTGTGTGTGTCTCTGCCTGTCTGTGTGTGTGTGTCTGTGTTTCTGTGTGTGCGTGTGTCTGTCTGTGTCTCTGCCTGTGTGTGTGTGTCTCTGCCTGTCTGTGTGTGTGTCTGTGTTTCTGTGTGTGTGTGTGTGTGTCTCTGCCTGTCTGTGTGTGTGTCTGTGTTTCTGTGTGTGTGTCTGTGTGTGTGTGTGTCTCTGCGTGTCTGTGTTTCTGTGTGTGTGTCTGTGTGTGTGTGTGTGTCTCTGCCTGTCTGTATGTGTGTGTGTTTCTGTGTGTGTCTCTGCCTGTCTGTGTGTGTCTCTGCCTGTCTGTGTGTGTGTCTCTGCCTGTCTGTGTGTGTCTGTCTGTTTGTCTGTGTGCGTGTGTCTGTCTGTGTCTCTGCCTGTGTGTGTGTGTGTGTCTCTGCCTGTCTGTGTGTTTCTGTGTGTGTCTCTGCCTGTCTGTGTGTTTCTGTTTGTCTGTGCGTGTGTGTGTGCGTGTGTGTGTGTGTTTCTATGTGTGTCTCTGCCTGTCTGTGTGTTTCTGTTTGTCTGTGCGTGTGTGTGTGTGTGTGTGTGTGTGTGTGTCTCTGCCTGTCTGTGTTTCTGTGTCTGTTTGTCTGTGCGTGTGTGTGTGTGTTGTGTGTGTGTCTCTGCCTGTCTGTGTTTCTGTGTGTCTGTTTGTCTGTGCGTGTGTGTGTGTGTGTGTTTCTGTGTGTGTCTCTGCCTGTCTGTGTGTTTCTGTGTGTGTGTCTGTTTGTCTGTGCGTGTGTGTGTGTGTGTGTGTGTGTGTTTCTGTGTGTGTCTCTGCCTGTCTGTGTTTCTGTGTCTGTTTGTTTGTGTGTTTCTGTGTGCCTGTGTGTGTATGTGTCTGTCTTGTGTGCATGTGTGTGTATGTGCCTGACTCTGTGTGTGTGTGTGTGTGGCTCTGTGTGAAGAGGGTGAGTACTGCCCCTGGGAGAAGGAGCTCCAGTTTGGGCTCTGGGTCCACCTCCTGTCTGATGAAGAGGACAACCCTTCGTTTAGAGGTATCTGCTTCGCTTCTCTCCAAGTGCCCGACTCAACGGAACTGATGAGATACAATCCGCTCCTTTTAAACGGGCAGCAGCAGGCTCGTGACTCTGCATTGGCCGGGAGCTCAAGCTGGGCTCTAGTTAACTTTAATTAGCCTGGCCGAGAACTACGGCAAAAACAAACTGAACCTCATTTGAGAGCGAGATTCCCTGGAATGTGTGGAGGTGTCACTCCTTTTCACACACCCTGCTGATAGCACCGAGTTAAAAGGAGTGCACTGTATTTCCCGGTTGCAGCTGGGTGTGTAGTGCAGAGTGGAGGGGAGGAGGTTACTGCAAAGCACCAGCAGCCACAGCGAGACACCAGCCTGAGCCTCAATGTATTGATCAATCTGAGGCTTCAGATGTGGCCTTCCGTAACTAGTTACCTCAGAGAGCGAGCGACCAGATCACTGGCACTGGGCACTCGCCCATCACAGATCACTGAACTATCACAGGCCAGTTTTGGGGCCAGGAGTTTCGGTGGGCCGGGCCCGGAGATTGGCTCCTGCTGGCACATGATGCATCTTGGGTATTGCTCGCTCTCTGGGCTGTGCTGGAATCTCCTCTGCTACTCTCATTAACCCTTTACCTGGTGGAGAGTCCGGCTAGAATATTTGGCAAGAAAAGGCATCACTCCTGAATGCTGGAGCTTTGAGCGGGGGTGGGGTGGGTGTCGTGTGGCACTCACTCCACGCCATGACCACCTGTGGGGTGTCTGTACTGGACTGTTGACAGTGCTGTGTGTTCCCCCACCCCAGGGTGTGTGCATGGTGTGTGGACTGTAATCTAACCCGTGTGCGACTAACCACCTGCTTTCATCGGTACATTGCATCACATACAGTATATGGCATAGGCTCCCTTCACACAGCCCTGAAACCTGTGCTGTGGTCTGAGCTTGTTTGTCACTGGGCTGTGAGGTACTGGGCTGGGCTTTTGTGCATGATGCACAGAATGGGTTTCAAGTCACAGAGCAGGAGAGCACGAATCACTGGATAGGGATCAGGAACAGGAATCACTGGATAGAGATCAGAGCAGGAATCACTGGACAGAGAACAGGAATCACTGGACAGAGATCAGGAATCACTGGAAGAGATCAGGAATCACTGGACAGGAATCACTGGACAGGGGACAGGAATCACTGGACAGAAATCACTGGACAGGGATTCGGAGCAGGAATCACTGGGCAGGGATCAGGAGCAGGAATCACTGGATAGGGATCAGGAGCAGGAATCACTGGACAGGGATCAGGAACAGGAATCACTGGATAGGGATCAGGAGCAGGAATCACTGGACAGGGAGCAGGAACAGGAATCACTGGATAGGGATCAGGAGCAGGAATCACTGGATAGGGATCAGGAGCAGGAATCACTGGACAGGGATCAGGAACAGGAATCACTGGACAGGGAGCAGGAACAGGAATCACTGGACAGGGATCAGGAACAGGAATCACTGGACAGGGATCAGGAGCACAAATCACTGGACAGGGATCAGGAACAGGAATCACTGGACAGGGATCAGGAGCACGAATCACTGGATAGGGATCAGGAACAGGAATCACTGGACAGGGATCAGGAGCAGGAATCACTGGATAGGGATCGTCAGCAGGTACCTTGGCTGAGTATCCATGCACTAACCCAGCTGGCGGGAGATTATTCTGACACCCGCGATGTCTGCAGAGAGTGGAGCTGAAATCCGGGACTTCCTACTCTCTGTGGCTCAGCTCTCTGGCTCCCCCTGCTGCTCTCTGCATGGATTTGTTTGCTGTTTGTGACTCTCACCTTTGCATTCTATGCTGTGTCTCACTATTTCTTTGTCTCTCTTTCCTTCTCCCTCCTGCTATCTGCTAACTATCCTGCTCCCTCACTGGCACTGTCCGGCATGCCAAGTAGCCTCGAGCCTGCGGGTACGACAGATAATCAGTCCCATTGATCCTCTCGAAATCAAGGCAGATGTTCACTGGACACACATCACAGGCCATGAAGGGGCACACTCGTCAACTACCTCGCCCCCAGAAGGTATGATCCACCAGTGGCTGCCAAAAGGAGCCTACAATGACGGAGTGTGACAACTCTCAGAGGGGGAGACCGCACTGTGTGGGGGAGGGGGGGTATCAGAGGGGGAGACCGCACTGTGTGGGGGGGGGGGTATCAGAGGGGGAGACCGCACTGTGTGGGGGAGGGGAGGGGAAGAGCGCACTGTGTGGGGGGGGTGGGGTATCGGGGGGAGAGCGCACTGTGTGGGGGGGAGGGTGGGGTATCGGGGGGAGAGCGCACTGTGTGGGGGGGAGGGTGGGGTATCGGGGGGAGAGCGCACTGTGTGGGGGGGAGGGTGGGGTATCGGGGGGAGAGCGCACTGTGTGGGGGGGGGTGGGGTATCGGGGGGAGAGCGCACTGTGTGGGGGGGAGGGTGGGGTATCGGGGGGAGAGCGCACTGTGTGGGGGAGGGGGGGTATCGGGGGGAGAGCGCACTGTGTGGGGGGGTATCGGGGGGAGAGCGCACTGTGTGGGGGGGGTGGGGTATCGGGGGGAGAGCGCACTGTGTGGGGGGGAGGGTGGGGTATCGGGGGGGAGAGCGCACTGTGTGTGGGGGGGGGTATCGGGGGGAGAGCGTACTGTGTGGGGGAGGGGGGGTATCGGGGGGACAGCGCACTGTGTGGGGGGGGTATCGGGGGGAGAGCGCACTGTGTGGGGGGGTATCGGGGGGAGAGCGTACTGTGTGGGGGGGGTATCGGGGGGAGAGCGCACTGTGTGGGGGGGGTATCGGGGGGAGAGCGTACTGTGTCGGGGGGGGGTATCGGGGGGAGAGCGTACTGTGTGGGGGGGGTATCGGGGGGAGAGCGCACTGTGTCGGGGGGGGGGTATCGGGGGGAGAGCGCACTGTGTGGGGGAGGGGTATCGGGGGGAGAGCGCACTGTGTGGGAGGGGGGGAGGGGAAGAGCGCACTGTGTGGGAGGGGGGGTATCGGGGGGAGAGCGCACTGTGTGGGAGGGGGGGAGGGGAAGAGCGCACTGTGTGGGGGGGGGTGGGGTATCGGGGGGAGAGCGCACTGTGTGGGGGGGGGTGGGGTATCGGGGGGAGAGCGCACTGTGTGGGGGGGAGGGTGGGGTATCGGGGGGAGAGCGCACTGTGTGGGGGGGGTATCGGGGGGAGAGCGCACTGTGTGGGGGGGGTATCGGGGGGAGAGCGCACTGTGTGTGTGGGGGGGGTATCGGGGGGAGAGCGCACTGTGTGGGGGAGGGGGGGTATCGGGGGGAGAGCGCACTGTGTGGGGGGGTTATCGGGGGGAGAGCGCACTGTGTGGGGGGGTATCGGGGGAGAGCGCACTGTGGGGGGGGGTATCGGGGGGAGAGCGCACTGTGTGGGGGGGATATCGGGGGGGAGAGCGCACTGTGTGTGTGGGGGGGGTATCGGGGGGAGAGCGCACTGTGTGGGGGAGGGGGGGTATCGGGGGGAGAGCGCACTGTGTGGGGGGGGTATCGGGGGGAGAGCGCACTGTGTGTGTGGGGGGGGTATCGGGGGGAGAGCGCACTGTGGGGGAGGGGGGGTATCGGGGGGAGAGCGCACTGTGGGGGAGGGGGGGTATCGGGGGGAGAGCGCACTGTGTGGGGGAGGGGGGGTATCGGGGGGAGAGCGCACTGTGTGGGGGGGGTATCGGGGGGAGAGCGCACTGTGTGTGTGGGGGGGGTATCGGGGGGAGAGCGCACTGTGTGGGGGAGGGGGGGTATCGGGGGGAGAGCGCACTGTGTGGGGGGGGTATCGGGGGGAGAGCGCACTGTGTGGGGGGGTATCGGGGGGAGAGCGCACTGTGGGGGAGGGGTGTATCGGGGGGAGAGCGCACTGTGTGGGGGAGGGGGTGTATCGGGGGGAGAGAGCACTGTGTGGGGAGGGGGGGGGTATCGGGGGGAGAGCGCACTGTGTGGGCGAGGGGGGGTATCGGGGGGAGAGCGCACTGTGTGGGGGAGGGGGGGGTATCGGGGGGAGAGCGTACTGTGTGGGGGAGGGGGGGGTATCGGGGGGAGAGCGCACTGTGTGGGGGAGGGGGGGGTATCGGGGGGAGAGCGTACTGTGTGGGCGAGGGGGTTACTGGACTAAGGACCAGGGAGCATTGGTGCAATGTTTGAACGTGTGGATCCATCCACAGTGATGGAGAATTTTTTTGAAAGAAAATGAGCCACAAACTGGGCGACTGTATCTCCGAGCCAGCACGCTCAGGGCGTTAACTGATAGTCAAACCCCAGGCCGTGTAGCTGAGCTGGTGTCAGGGATGGCCAATTTGACCGGGGATTTGGGCAAACCGGTTACTAACTGTAGGCCTGGGCTCGCCTTACACATTACCTGGGGTCCCTCATGTCTCAGGGCAAGGACTTCTGGTGATCCCGTTTGTGTGATAATTTTAAGCCGGATGGTGAATCCACACCGTCTCCCAGACAGTGAATCCACACCGTCTCCCAGACAGTGAATCCACACCGTCTCCCAGACAGTGAATCCACACCGTCTCCCAGACAGTGAATCCACACCGTCTCCCAGACAGTGAATATACACCGTCCCCCAGACAGTGAATCCCCACTGCTCACCGTCCCCCAGACAGTGAATCCACACCGTCCCCCAGACAGTGAATCCCCACTGCTCACCGTCTCCCAGACAGTGAATCCCCACTGCTCACCGTCCCCCAGACAGTGAATCCACACTGCTCACCGTCCCCCAGACAGTGAATCCCCACTGCGCACCGTCTCCCAGACACTGAATCCACACTGCGCACCGTCCCCCAGACAGTGAATCCACACTGCGCACCGTCTCCCAGACACTGAATCCCCACTGCGCACCGTCTCCCAGACACTGAATCCACACTGCGCACCGTCCCCCAGACACTGAATCCCCACTGCGCACCGTCTCCCAGACACTGAATCCCCACTGCTCACCGTCCCCCAGACACTGAATCCACACTGTGCACCGTCCCCCAGACACTGAATCCACACTGCGCACCGTCTCCCAGACACTGAATCCCCACTGCTCACCGTCCCCCAGACACTGAATCCCCACTGCTCACCGTCCCCCAGACACTGAATCCACACTGCGCACCGTCTCCCAGACACTGAATCCCCACTGCGCACCGTCTCCCAGACACTGAATCCCCACTGCGCACCGTCTCCCAGACACTGAATCCCCACTGCGCACCGTCTCCCAGACACTGAATCCCCACTGCTCACCGTCCCCCAGACACTGAATCCACACTGCGCACCGTCCCCCAGACACTGAATCCTCACTGCGCACCGTCTCCCAGACACTGAATCCCCACTGCTCACCGTCCCCCAGACACTGAATCCCCACTGCTCACCGTCTCCCAGACACTGAATCCCCACTGCTCACCGTCCCCCAGACACTGAATCCACACTGTGCACCGTCCCCCAGACACTGAATCCCCACTGCTCACCGTCCCCCAGACACTGAATCCCCACTGCTCACCGTCTCCCAGACACTGAATCCACACTGTGCACCGTCCCCCAGACACTGAATCCACACTGCGCACCGTCTCCCAGACACTGAATCCCCACTGCTCACCATCTCCCAGACAGTGAATCCCCACTGCTCTTCGTCCCCCAGACGGTTAATTTCCCACTGCTCACCGTCCCCCAGACACTGAATCCACACTGCGCACCGTCCCCCAGACACTGAATCCCCACTGCGCACCGTCTCCCAGACACTGAATCCCCACTGCTCACCGTCCCCCAGACAGTGAATCCCCACTGCTCACCGTCCCCCAGACAGTGAATCCCCACTGCTCACCGTCCCCCAGACACTGAATCCACACTGCTCTTCGTCCCCCAGACAGTGAATCCCCACTGCTCACCATCTCCCAGACACTGAATCCCCACTGCTCACCGTCCCCCAGACACTGAATCCCCACTGCGCACCGTCTCCCAGACACTGAATCCCCACTGCTCACCGTCCCCCAGACAGTGAATCCCCACTGCTCACCGTCCCCCAGACAGTGAATCCCCACTGCTCACCGTCCCCCAGACACTGAATCCACACTGCTCTTCGTCCCCCAGACAGTGAATCCCCACTGCTCACCGTCCCCCAGACACTGAATCCACACTGCTCTTCGTCCCCCAGACAGTGAATCCCCACTGCTCACCATCTCCCAGACACTGAATCCCCACTGCTCACCGTCCCCCAGACACTGAATCCCCACTGCTCACCATCTCCCAGACACTGAATCCCCACTGCTCTTCGTCCCCCAGACGGTTAATTTCCCACTGCTCACCGTCTCCCAGGCAGTGAATCCACACCGTCTCCCAGACAGTGCCTTTTCCATCCATCATCACCCTCCGTGTCCTCTTGCTCATTTGCGAACAAGTCCCTTGCCATCCATGAGCTTACTGTGGATAATTGCACCAACATCGTGGCCTTGACAGTAACGTGGCTGACGGGTGATGACACCTTCCCCTTTAATGCAGCCTCCTCGCCTGGCTATACTTTCCACCACTTGCCCCGCCTGGACCGCCGGGGTGACAGTGTGGCTCTTAAAACAAAATCACACCTTGGTTTGTCCCCCTACTCCTCTGGCACTTTCTCCTCCTTTGAGCATCTCACCTTCTTCCACCTGTCTCACCTCTCCTTTAAAATCCTCGTTCTCTACCGCCCACCCAAGTACCATGGCAAGTTTCTCACCGAGATATCTTCACTGCTTTCCTCCCTCAGCCTCTACAGCAAACAACTTCTCATCGTTCAGCCCGGAAGGGTGACCGCGAGCTTCCGGTCGCTTGTCATTTTAATTCTCTGCTCCACTCCCACTCTGACCTCTCAGTCCTCGGCTTCTTGAACTGTTCCAATGAAGCTCAATGTAAGCACGAGGAACAGCACCTCATCTTTCTATTAGGTACTTTACAGCCTTCTGGACTCAACATTGAGTTCAACAATTTCAGACTATAACTTCTGCCCCTATTTTTTCAGGCGGCAGCTGTTGATGATTCTGTCATCCCCATTTGCAACATTTAATCTCTCCTGCCTTCCACCCGATCACAGGCCCTCCCTTTTGTTCTTTCCTCCCCTCCCCCTTTCCCTGCCTCTGCACCTGCTTAAAATCTATGGCGACCAGAACTGTACGCAGTACTCTAAGTTTGGTCTAACCAAGGTTCGATACAGGTTTAGCATAACTTCCCTCCTTTTCAGTTCTATCCCTCTAGAAATAAACCCTAGTGCTTGGTTTGCTTTTTTTATGGCCTTGCTAACCTGTGTCACAACTTTTAATGATTTGTGTATTTGTACTCCTAGATCCCTTTGTTCCTCTACCCCACCTAGGCTCGCACCCTCCAAGTTATAAGTGACCTCCCTATTCTTCCTACCAAAATGTAAGACCTCACATTTATCTGTGTTGAACTTCATTTGCCAATTATATGTCCATTCTGCAAGTTTATTAATGTCCTCCTGTAATTTGTTGCAGTCCTCCTCAGTATTGACTATCCCCCCAATTTGGTGTCATCCGCAAATTTAGAAATTGTGTTTTTGATTCCTAAGTCTAAATCGTTAATGTAAATTGTGAACAGCAGTGGTCCCAGCACTGATCCTTGTGGAACACCACTACCCACCTTCTGCCACTGTGAATAGCTACCCTTTACTCCTACTCTCTGCTTTCTGTCCTGAAGCCAGCCAGCAATCCATTCTGCTACTTGTCCCCTGACTCCGCATTCTCTGACCTTGTTCATCAGTCTATTATGGGGTACCTTATCGAAGGCCTTTTGAAAATCTAGATAAATTACATCTACTGCATTACTATTGTCTACTCTCTGTTACCTCTTCAAAAAATTCAATAAGGTTGGTCAAGCAAGACTTTCCCTTTTGAAATCCATGCTAACTATTCATTATTATATTTTTGGTTTCTAGATGTTCTTCTATTTTCTCCTTTAATAGGGATTCATTATTTTTCCTACCACCGATGTTAAGCTGACTGGTCTATAATTCCCTGGACATGTTCTATCCCCCTTCTTAAATATCGGTATTACGTTAGCTATCCGCCTGACATCTGGCACTATACCTTTTTCTAACGAATTATTAAATATGCGTAGTAATGCCTCTGCTATCTCTTCCCTAGATTCTTTTAAAATGCGTGTATACAATCCATCCGGACCAGGGGTTTTATCCTCTTTGAGTTTGATTAATTTATTTAATATATCCCCTTTTTTTATTTTAAATGCACTTATCATATTACTAATCTCATCATCCAATGTCATGTCCACCTGTTCTATCTCCCTGGTAAATAGAACTGGATATCGGGAGTGTGAGTATTAAATAGAACTGGATATCGGGGAGTTTTTAAAAATTCATTCACGGGTTGTGGTCGTCGCTGACAAGGCCAGCATTTATTGCCCATCCCTACTTGCCCGTGAGCAGGTGCTGGTGAGCCGCCTTCTTGAACCGCTGCAGTCTGTGTGGTGAAGGTACTCTCACAATGCTGTTAGGGAGGGAGTTCCAGGATTTTGACCCAGCAACAATGAAGGAACAGCAATATATTTCCAAGTCAGGATGGTGTGTGACTTGGAGGGGAACTTCCTGGCGGTAGTGTTCCCACCTTCTAGGTGGTAGAGGTCATGGGTTTGGGCAGTGCTGCCGAAGAAGCCTTGGCGAGTTGCTGCAGTCCATCTTGTAGATGGTACACACTGCAGCCACGGTGTGCCAGTTGTGGAGGGAGTGAATGTTTAAGGTGGTGGATGGGGTGCCAATCAAGCAGGCTGCTATGTCCTGGATAGTGTCGAGTTTCTTGAGTGTTGCTGGAGCTGCACTCATCCAGGCAAGTGGAGAGTATTCCATCACACTCCTGACTTGTGCCTTGTAGATGGTGGAAAGGCTTTGGGGAGTCAGGAGGTGACACACCCACCGCAGAATACCCAGCCTCTGACCTACTATTGTAGCCACAGTATTTATGTGACTGGTCCACTTAAGTTTCTAATCAATGGTGACTCCCAGGATGTTGATGGTGGGGGTTCAGCGATGCTAATGCCGTTGAATGTCAAGGGCCGGTGATTTGACTCTCTTCGAGATGGTCATTGCTTGGCACTTGTGTGGTGCAAATGTTACTTACCACTTATCAGCCCAAGCCTGTCTTGCTGCATTCTCTGAGGAGTTGCGAATGGAACTGAACACTATGCAATCATCAGCGAACATCCCCACTTCTGACCTTATGATGGAGGGAAGATCATTGATGAAGCAGCTGAAGATGGTTGGGCCTAGGACACTGCCCTGAGGAACTCCTGCAGTGATGTCCTGGGACTGTGATGATTGATCTTCAACCACCACAACCATCTTCCTTTGTGCTAGATATGACTCCAGCCAGTGGAGAATTTTTCCCCCGATTCCCATTGGCTTCAGTTTTACTAGGGCTCCTTCATGACACTCTCGGTCAAATGCTGCCTTGATGTCAAGGGCAGTCACTCTCACCTCACCTCTGGAATTCAGCTCTGTTGTCCGTGTTTGAACCAAGGCTGTAATGAGGTCGGGAGCCAAGTGGTCCTGGCGGAACCCAAACTGAGCATCAGTGAGCAGGTTATTGGTGAGTAAGTGCCGCTTGATAGCACTGTTAACGACACCTTTCTTCGGTTTGCTGATGATTGAGAGTAAAGTGATGGTGCAGTAATTGGCCGGGTTGGATTTGTCGTGCTCTTTGTGGACACGACATACCTGGGCAATTTTCCACGTTGTCGGGTAGATGCCAGTGTTGCAGCTGTACTGGAACAGCTTGGCTAGAGGCGCGGCTAGTTCTGGAGCACAAGTCTTCAGCACTACAGCCGGGATGTTGTCAGGGCCCATAGCCTTTGCTGTATCCAGTGCATTCAGCCGTTTCTTGATATCACGTGGAGTGAATCGAATTGGCTGAAGACTGGCTTCTGTGATGGTCGGGACCTCAGGAGGTGGCCGAGATGGATCATCCACTTGGCACTTCTGGCTCAAGATGGTTGCGAGCACTTCAGCCTTGTCTTTTGCAATCACATGCTGGGCTCCACCATCATTGAGGAGTGCCCGTTTACTGTTGCGCTAGTGTTGGGCGTTGAGTGCCCTTTTTTTTTATTCGTTTATTAGATGTTGGCGTCACTGGCAAGGCCAGCATTTATTGCCCATCCCTAATTGCCCTCGAGAAGGTGAGTCACCTTCTTGAACCACTGCAGTCCGTGCGGTGAAGGTGCTCCCACAGTGCTGTTAGGGAAGGTGTTCCAGGATTTTGACCCAGCGACGATGAAGGAACGGCGATATACTTCCAAGTCAGGATGGTGTGTGACTTGGAGGGGAACTTGGAGGTGGTGGTGTTCCCATGTGCCTGCTGCCCTTGACCTTCTAGGTGGAAGAGGTTGTGGGTTTGGGAGGTGCTGCCGAAGAAGCCTTGGCGAGTTACTGCAGTGCATCTTGAAGATGGTACACACTGCAGCCACTGTACGCCGGTGGTGGAGGGAGTGAATGTTTAAGGTGGTAGATGGGGTGCCAATCAAGCGGGCTGCTTTGTCCTGGATGGTGTCGAGCTTCTTGAGTTTTGTTGGAGCTGCAGTCATCCAGGCAAGTGGAGAGTATTCCATCACACTCCCTACTTGTGTCTTGTAGATGGTAGAAAGGCTTTGGGGAGTCAGGAGGTGAGACACTCGCCGCAGAATACCTAGCCTCTGACCTGCTTTTGTTGCCACGGTATTTATGTGGCTGGTCCAGTTAAGTTTCTAGTCAATGGTGAACCCCAGGATGTTGATGGTGGGGGATTCAGTGATGGTAAAGGGGCGGTGGCTAGACTATCGCTTGTTGGAGATAGTCATTGCCTGGCACTTCAGTGCCGCGAATGTTACCTGCCACTAATCAGCCCAAACCTGAACATCGTCCAGGTCTTGTTGCATGCGGGCATGGATTGTTTCATTATCTGAGGAGTTGTGAATGGCGCTGAACACTGTGCAGTCTTCAGCGAACATCCCCACTTCTGACCTTATGTTGGAGGGAAGGTCATTGATGAAGCAGCTGAAGATTGTTGGGCCTAGGACACTGTCCTGAGGAACTCCTGCAGCGATGTCCTGGGGCTGTGATGATTGACCTTCAATCACCACAGCCATCTTCCTTTGTGCTAGGTATGACTCCAGCCAGTGGAGAGTTTTTCCTCCGATTCCCATTGACTTCAATTTTACTAGGGTTCCTTGATGCCACATTCGGTCAAATGCTGTATTGATGTCAAAGGCAGTCACTCTCACCTCACCTCTGGAATTCAGCTCTTTCGCCCATGTTTGGACCAAGGCTGTAATGAGGTCGGGATATGAGTGGTCTTGGCGGAACCCATACTGGGCATTAGTGAGCAGGTTATTGGTGATTAAGTGCCGCTTGATAGCACTGTCGATGACAACTTCCATCTTTGCTGATGATTGAGAGTAGACTGATGGGGCGGTAATTGGCTGGATTGGATTTGTCCTGCTTTTTGTGGACAGGACATACCTGGGCAGTTTTCCACATTGTTGGATAGATGCCAGTGTTGTAGCTGTACTGGAACAGCTTGACTAGAGGCGCGGCTAGTTCTGGAGCACAAGTCTTCAGCACAAATGCCGGGATATTGTCAGGGCCCATAGCCTTTGCTGTACCCAGTGCGCTCAGTCGTTTCTTGATATCACGTGGAGTGAATCGAATTGGCTGAAGACTGGCTTCTGTGATGGTGGGGACCTCAAGAGGAGGCCGATATGGATCATCCACTTGACACTTCTGGCTGAAGATAGTTGCAAACGCGTCAGCCTTGTCTTTTGCACTCACTTGCTGGGCTCCACCATCATTGAGGATGGGGATATTCATGGAGCCTCCTCCTCCCGTTAGTTGTTTAGTGGTCCACCACTATTCACGACTGGATGTGGCAGGACTGCAGAGCTTTGATCTGATCCGTTGATTGTGGGATCGCTTAGCCCTGTCTATAGCATGCTGCTTCCGTTTTTTAGCATATATGTAGTCCTGTGTTGCAGCTTCCCCAGGTTGGCACCTCATCTTTAGGTACGCCTGGTGCTGCTCCTGGCATACTCTTCTACACTCCTTATTGAACCAGGGTTGGTCCCCTGGTTTGATAGTAATAGTAGAGTGAGGGATATGCCGGGCCATGAGGTTGCAGACTGTGGTGGAATACAATTCTGCTGCTGCTGCGCCTCATGGATGCCCAGTTTTGAGCTGCTAGATCTGTTCTGAATCTATCCCATTTAGCACGATGGTAGTGCCACACAACACGATGGAGGGTGTCCTCAGTGTGAAGACGGGACTTCGTCTCCACAAGGACTGTGCAGTGGTCACTGCTACCAATACTGTCATGGGCAGATGTATCTGCGACAGGTAGATTGGTGAGGACGAGGTAAAGTAGGTTTTTCGCTCGTGTTGGTTTTCTCACCACCTGCCGCAGGCCCAGACTGGCAGTACTGTTGGTGCCGGTGTTGGGCGTTGAGTGCCCGTTTACTGTTGGTGCCCAAGTGTGAATCACCCACAGTGCCAGAGAACACTTCACCTTCCTTCACGTCGTACGGACCATCTACCATTCATTTCATCCATTCATTAGTTTTTATTTCTTTTCCTTTTTCCCAATGTAGCCTCTGACGCTCCCCCATTTCGGAATGAAGCGGTTCGAGCGTGGTTGGATTCCCTGTCTGGAGGTAGTTTTGTTTCTCTAAAGAAAGCCTGAGTCTCAAGCTGCTTCTCTTCTGCTCCTGTCACGCTTCATTAGGGCACTGCTGTCAGAGTGAGCATGTCTGTGTGGGGTCAGTGAGAGGACAAGGGGTCAGTGAAAGGGCGAGGGGGGTCAGTGAGAGGGCGAGGGGGTCAGTGAAAGGGCGAGGGGGGTCAGTGGGAGGACAAGGGGTCAGTGAGAGGGCGAGGGGGTCAGTGAGAATGCGATGGTCAGTGAGAGGGCGAGGGGTCAGAGAGAGCAAAGGGGTCAGTGAGAGGGCGAGGGGGTCAGTGAGAGGGCGGAGGGTCAGTGAGAGGGCGAGGGATCAGTGAGAGGGCGAGGGGTCAGTGAGAGGGCGGAGGGTCAGTGAGAGGGCGGAGGGGTCAGTGAGAGGGCGGAGGGGTCAGTGAGAGGGCGAGGGGTCAGTGAGAGGGCGAGGGGTCAGTGAGAGGGGTCAGTGAGAGGGCGAGGGGTCAGTGAGGGCGCGGGGTCAGAGAGAGCAAAGGGGTCTGAGAGGGCGAGGGGTCAGTGAGAGGGCGAGGGACTCAGTGAGAGGGCGCAGGGTCAGTGAGAGCGAGGGGGTCAGTGACAGGGCGAGGGGGTCAGTGAGAGGGCGAAGGGGACAGTGAGAGGGCGAGGGGGTCAGGGAGGGCGCGAGGGGGTCAGTGAGAGGGCGAGAGGGTCAGTGAGGGCGCGAGCGAGAACGCGGTGTCAGAGAAAGGGCAAGGGGGTCAGTGAGAGGGCGCAGGGTCAGTGAAAGAGTATGTCGGGGAGCGGGTGTGGGAGGGTTGTGGAGAATGGAATGTGTGGGTGTCGGGGAGTGGGTTGTCGTAGGGGATGTCGGGGAGTGGGTTGTCGGAGGGGAGGGGGTGTTGGCGGGGAGTGGATGGGGTGTCGGAGGGGAGGGGGTGTCGGAGTGGAGGGGAGGGGGTGTCAGAGGGGATGGGGTGTCGGAGGGGAGGTGAGGAGGTGTCGGTGGGGAGGGGGTGTCGGAGGGGTGGGGGTGTCGGAGGGGAGGGGTGGGGGTGTTGGAGGGGAGGGGAGGGGCTGTCGGAGGGGGGGAGGTGTCGGGGAGGGGGTGTCGGAGGGGAGGGGCTGTCGGAGGGGAGGAGATGTCGGGGAGGGGGTGCCGGAGGGGAGGGGTGGGTGTGTCGGAGGGGAGGGGTGGGTGTGTCGGAGGGGAGGGGACGGGGTGTCGGAGGGGAGGGGGAGTCGGAGGGGAGGGGTGGTCGGAGGGGAGGGGAGGGGTTGTTGGAGGGGAGGGGAGGGGTGGGGGTGTCGGAGGGGAGGGGTGGGGCTGTCGGAGGGGAGGGGTGGGGCTGTCGGAGGGGAGGGGTGGGGCTGTCGGAGGGGAGGGGTGGGGCTGTCGGAGGGGAGGGGTGGGGCTGTCGGAGGGGAGGGGTGGAGGTGTCGATGGGGAGGGGTGGCGGTGTCGGAGGGGAGGGGAGGGGCTGTCGGAGGGGAGGGGAGGGGCTGTCGGAGGGGAGGGGTGGAGGTGTCGGAGGGGAGGGGAGGGGCTGTCGGAGGGGAGGGGGCGTCGGATGGGAAGTGCGGGTGTGTCAGAGGGGAGGAGAGGGTGTTGGGGAGGGGAGGCGTGTCGGGGAGTGGTGGGGAAGAGATGGGGGGGCGGGGTGGAGGTGATTGTTGCTTCGCTGGTGTTGCCTGCTCTGAATGTCTTCAGTTGGACCCGGTAACTGTGCAAAGAAGTTTTACTCTGCTTGCTGAACTTGCTGTTTCACCTCAGACAAGGAAACATTGACAGGAACTCAATGCACTCTCAGTAACTGGAGTGAGGGAGCTGGAACAATCAGTCTCACTGCACATTGTCAGGGACTGGAGTGAGGGACAGTGAGTATCAGACAGTGAGAGAGAGACTGGGGACAGTGAAAGAGACTGGGGAGAGAGAGAGAGTGAGACTGGGGAGAGAGAGAGAGAGACTGGGGAGAGAGACTGGGGGGGAGAGAGAGAGAGAGAGATGGGGGAGAGAGAGAGAGAGAGATGGGGAGAGAGAGAGAGAGAGATGGGGGAGAGAGAGAGACGGGGGAGAGAGAGAGAGAGAGACGGGGAAAGAGCGTGAGAGAGAGACTGGGGAGAGTGAGAGAGACTGGGGAGAGTGAGAGAGACTGGGGAGAGTGAGAGAGACTGGGGAGAGAGAGAGAGTGAGAGAGACTGGGGAGAGAGAGAGAGCGAGACTGGGGAGAGAGAGAGAGCGAGACTGGGGAGAGAGAGAGAGCGAGACTGGGGAGAGAGAGAGAGAGAGCGAGACTGGGGAGAGAGAGAGAGAGAGACTGGGGAGAGAGAGAGAGACTGGGGAGAGAGAGAGAGAGAGACTGGGGAGAGAGAGAGAGACTGGGGAGAGAGAGAGAGAGAGAGAGAGACTGGGGAGAGAGAGAGAGAGAGAGAGAGAGAGAGACTGGGGAGAGAGAGAGAGAGAGAGACTGGGGGGAGAGAGAGAGAGAGAGACTGGGGGAGAGAGAGAGAGAGAGACTGGGGGGAGAGAGAGAGACTGGGGAGAGAGAGAGAGACTGGGGAGAGAGAGAGACGGGGGAGAGAGAGCGAGAGACTGGGGAGAGAGAGAGAGAGACTGGGGAGAGAGAGAGGGAGAGAGAGAGAGAGAGAGACTCTGGGGGAGAGACTGGGGAGAGAGAGAGACTGGGGAGAGAGAGAGACTGGGGAGAGAGAGAGAGACAGAGACTGGGGAGAGAGAGAGAGAGACTGGGGAGAGAGAGAGAGAGACGGGGGAGAGAGAGAGAGAGAGACGGGGAGAGAGAGAGAGAGAGACGGGGAGAGAGAGAGAGAGAGACTGGGGAGAGAGAGAGAGACGGGGGGAGAGAGAGAGAGGGACTGGGGAGAGAGAGAGAGAGAGGGACTGGGGAGAGAGAGAGAGAGAGACTGGGGAGAGAGAGAGACTGGGGAGAGAGAGAGAGAGAGAGACTGGGGAGAGAGAGAGAGAGACTGGGGAGAGAGAGAGAGAGACTCTGGGGGAGAGAGAGAGACTGGGGAGAGAGAGAGAGAGAGACTGGGGAGAGAGAGACAGAGAGAGACTGGGGAGAGAGAGAGAGAGACTGGGGAGAGAGAGAGAGAGAGAGACTGGGGAGAGAGAGAGAGAGACTGGGGAGAGAGAGAGAGAGACTCTGGGGGAGAGAGAGAGAGACTGGGGAGAGAGAGAGAGAGAGACTGGGGAGAGAGAGACAGAGAGACTGGGGAGAGAGAGACTGGGGAGAGAGAGACAGAGAGACTGGGGAGAGTGAGAGAGAGACGGGGAGAGAGAGAGAGAGACTGGGGAGAGAGAGAGAGAGAGAGACTGGGGAGAGAGAGAGAGAGACTGGGGAGAGAGAGAGAGAGACTCTGGGGAGAGAGAGAGAGAGAGAGAGAGAGACTGGGGAGAGAGAGACAGAGAGACTGGGGAGAGAGAGACAGAGAGACTGGGGAGAGAGAGACAGAGAGACTGGGGAGAGAGAGACAGAGAGACTGGGGAGAGAGAGACAGAGAGACTGGGGAGAGAGAGACAGAGAGACTGGGGAGAGAGAGACAGAGACTGGGGAGAGTGAGAGAGAGAGAGAGACTGGGAGAGAGAGAGACTGGGAGAGCGAGTATCAGACAGTGAGGGACTGGGGGACAGTGAGCATCAAATTATGAGGGAGACTGAGGGACAGTGAGTATCAGACTATAGAGTGTTTTGGGGCGATGGTTGAGGTGGAGAGATCAGGTAAATATGGATGGGTTATAATACTGAGTGTTGGGACTGTAATGTCGAGTAAAGTTAAAGTGAGCGGGAGAGTGGGGTTAGACTCTTTGGGCTACTAAAGGATATGTGGAGTGAGCCGGAGAGTGTTAATAGACTGGGTGGGATATAAAGGTTGTGTGGAGTGAGCAGGAGAGTGGGATTAGACTCGTTGGGATGTTAAAGGGTATGGGGAGTGAGCCGGAGAGTGTGATTAGACTGGGTGGGATATAAAGGGTGTGGGGAGTGAGCAGGAGAGTGTGATTAGACTGGGTGGGACATTAAAGGGTGTGGGGAGTGAGCAGGAGAGTGTGATTAGACTGGGTGGGACATTAAAGGGTGTGGGGAGTGAGCAGGAGAGTGTGATTAGACTGGGTGGGTTATAAAGGGTGTGGGGAGTGAGCAGGAGAGTTAATTTTGACTGGGAGTGCGGTACTAAAGCTTATAGGGAGTGGCCATGATGCGGAGATGCCGGTGTTGGACTGGGGTGGACAAAAGTGAGAAGTTGCACAACACCAGGTTATAGTCCAACAGTTTTATTTGAAATCACAAGCTTTCGGAGCTGCTGCCCATTCATCGGGTGAAGTGAAGGAATACGAATCGGCAAAGCATATATAGACAGAGAACAATGCCTGTGTAGCGTACAATGTCAGACGACTACAGTTAACTGACATTGTACGCTACACAGGCATTGTTCTCTGTCTATATATGCTTTGCCGATTCGTATTCCTTCACTTCACCTGACGAAGGGGCAGCAGCTCCGAAAGCTTGTGATTTCAAATAAAACTGTTGGACTATAACCTGGTGTTGTGCGACTTCTCACTTTTATAGAGAGTGAGCAGTGGGAGTGGGATTCAAATCGGTAGACTTGATTAGCTAATAGCATGGTTCTGTTATTGTATAACTGCGGAAATACTTCCAAGTTTTTTTAAAATTTCAAAATTCTCATCCTTGTTTTTAAATGCATCCATGGCTTCGCCCCTCCCTATCCCTGTAATATCCTCCAGCCCAACAACCCTCCGCGATCTCTGCGCTCCTCCAAATCTGGCATCTTGTGCGTCCCCGATTTGAATCGCTCCACCATTGGTGGCCGTGCTTTCAGCTGCCAAAGACCAATGCTCTGGAATTCCCTCCCGAAACCTCTCTGGCTCTCTACCTCTCTCTCATTCTTTAAAGCCTACCTCTTTGACCAAGCTTTTGGTCATTTGTCCTTCTGTGGCTTGGTGTCAAAATTCTTAGTGGTACCGCTGTTGTTAAGTGCCTTGGGATGTTTTGCTACTTTAAAGCTGCTATATAAATGCAATCTGCTGCTGTTGTTAGTGGATAAATGTGTTCCATTAGGAAGATGAGCTATTTTGAGGTTTGTGTTTTGATAGCTATCCCAGGGTACACATCTGCTCCAATCTGTTGAACTGGCTGGAACGTGACTGAAGTGGTTCTTAAATTCCTACCCCTGCTCTATTGCATCCCCAGATCAGCACATAGAAGTGGAGCTGAGCTCAGATGAGGAGGAAGATGAGGACGAGGAAGAGGAGGATGGAGCAGCACTTGAGGACGGTATGCTGAGTTGCGCACTGCGGGAAAGCTGGGCCTCGGATGTGGATGTGGATGAAAGCATTCTCAACACTGCCTTTCATGAACATGATGCGGAGTGTTGGACTGGGGTGGACAAAAGTGAGAAGTCACACAACACCAGGTTATAGTCCAACAGTTTTATTTGAAATCACAAGCTTTCGGAGCTGCTGCCCCTGCGTCACCTGACGAAGGAGCAGCGCTCCGAAAGCTTGTGATTTCAAATAAAACTGTTGGACTATAACCTGGTGTTGTGCA
Source organism: Squalus acanthias (assembly GCA_030390025.1). Lineage (NCBI taxonomy): Eukaryota > Metazoa > Chordata > Chondrichthyes > Squaliformes > Squalidae > Squalus > Squalus acanthias. The sequence continues at coordinate 119,855 of JASTWF010000258.1, read as the reverse complement.
ACTTCTCACCTTTCATGAAGGCAGTGCGATTGACAGCGAGGAGGTCAATACTGATTTGATTGATGTGGGAATCTGGGTGCACAGTTGCCAACTCAGTATGGGTGCCTATTGGTGGCAAACCTCGGATTTGTATCAATTTTTACACACAAAGCTGTCACAATGAGTTCCACAGCCTTCTATTTGCAAAATCACCTGTTTCTGACATTATTTCTATTGGTTTATGGGCTATCACTGAGTTTATTCGGCACAATTAGGACCAGTATCCAAACCGAGGGAGGGGCTAGACACCAGAGAGTCACAAGCAGCAAACTAGTACTATTTTAAAACATGTGCTGGCTTATTTCCACTGGTCTGGGTGCCTCTCTAATTGTACCCTTTGCTGAGTAAGAGTCGCCCTGTTCTAGACATTCTTGTTGCATTGTAATTCAGTGCTCTGAACTTTCCTTCTTTGCTCCTCTGAAGTTTTAAATACACGGACGTGCTTGCCCTTCCTGAGGACTTAGCAGTCCATCCTGGAACAGGGCCCCGTGGGGTGGGGGGACAGGTCTCCGACCTTGCACCCTGGCCCTCCACCTTCAAACCAGTCTGAGCTCACCCATGGAGAATGGTCATTTGGGTGAGCTGCATCGAAATTACAGCACGGAAACAGGCCATTCGGCCCAACCAGTCTGTGTCGCTGTTTACCCTCCACACAAGAAACTAGTCCCAATCACATTTACCCGCCCTGTTCTCAAAAACCCTTCCACCCCTTTTCCTTCATCCACCTATCCAATCTAATCTTGAATGTTTCTGCCTCAGCAACTAATCCTGGAAATGAATTCCACAGCCTCACAACTCTCTATGTGAAGATGTTTCTCGTGATCTCTGTTCAAAATCTTTTACATTTAATCTTGGATCCATGACCCCTCGTTCTTGACCCCTCAACTAGTGGAATCAATCTGCCCCTAAGGTGTCAGCTGTGACTCAGAATGTTGTGGGTTCAATTTTCACTCCACTTGGGGGGGGGGCGACGAAATTTGGGTGCCTTTGCCCCAGGGGGGGGCGCAAATGCCTTTGTGACCGGGCGTGGCGCTGACATCGACTCCCGCCATATTTGATGGGAGTTTTGCGGCGGCGCTAGGGCGTTGCGCTCCGATCTCCTTCGCCCGGAGATCGTGACGTCGACGTCATCGCCGTGCGCATCGCCCCGGTAGCGCCCCGGACCCGAAATTGACTTCCACCCCCTACAGCAGCGCTGGTCGAAAACACCGACAGCTGCAGGAGGCGTGCATCGGGTGGCCGGCTGCTCCGGGGGCCATGATTAAAGGCGAGGTGGCCAAGGTAAGTAAAAAAAACTGCTTGAGTGTTGGGCTGATCGCGCGGGATCGCAGCTGCCTTGGTGGTCCAGGTAGGTACTTTTTCTATTGCAGAGCCTGCAACGATGGTCCTTCTCTTTAAGGGAGGGAAGGAGCCTTTGAACGCAGAAGTTCTGCACAGCCCAGTGTGCAGCCCTGCTGAAGTCTCCGCCTCGCCTGTTGCCAATTGCGCTCTAAGAAGGAAGTGGAGTGCTTGATTTTGCGCTCCACTTCCTTCTTGGAGCGCAAACGGCGAATTTTTCAAAAGTTTGAAATCGTTAACGTCTGGCACTAACTTTTCAAAATCAGCGCCCCAAACGGGGCGATAGTGAATTTCTCCCCCTTGAGCGCCCAATCCAGGCTGGCACTCCAGTGCAGTACTGGGGGAGTGCTGCACTGTCGGAGGGGCAGTACTGAGGGAGTGCTGCACTGTCGGAGGGGCAGTACTGAGGGAGTGCTGCACTTTCGGAGATGCCGTCTTTCCGATGAGTCAGGTAGATGTTAAAATTCCCACGGCACTATTTCGATGAAGAGTGGGGAGTTCTCCCCGGCGTCCTAGCCAATTTTTACCCCTCACCCAACATCACTAAAACAGATTAAAAAGCAAAATACAGCGGATGCTGGAAATCTGAAATAAAAACAAAAAATGCTGGAAATACTCAGCAGGTCAGGCAGCATCTGTGGAGAGAGAGAAACAGAGTTAATGTTTCAGGCCGATGACCTTTCGTCAGAACTGGAAAAAGTTATTTATAACAGGTTTTAACCACGTGCAAAGGCTGGAAAAGGGGGGAGGGGATGGGATGGAAGGCAGGAGAGATTAAAAGACAAAAAGGATGATGGTGCGAGGCAAAAGGAGATGGTAATGGGACAAGTAAAGAAACAAAAGATGGGTCTAGAGGAGGTGTAAATGGGAATGGCAGAATCATCAACAGCTGACGCCCTAAAAAATGGGACAGAGGTTATAGTCTGAAATTGTTGAACTCGATGTTGAGTCCAGAAGGCTGTAAATAGCCTAATAGAAAAATGAGGTGCTGTTCCTCGAGCTTGCGTTGAGCTTCATTGGAACAGTGTAGGAGGCCGAGGAGTGAGAGTGGAGCGCTTTGCACCATTGACCCTTCTGTCATTTAATCTCGCCTGCCTTCCACCCTATCACAGACCTTCCCTTTCGTTCTTTCCTCCCCTCCCCCTTTCCCTGCCTCCACATTTGCTTAAAGTCTGTTACATCTCTAACTTGTTCCAGTTATGACTGAAAGTCATCGAGCTGAAACGTTAACTCTGTTTCACTCTCCACAGATGCTGCCTGACCTGCTGAGAATTTCCAGCATTTTCTGGTTTTGTTAAGAAGCAGATAATCTGTTTTTAGTATCACATTGCTGTTTGTGGAACCTTGCTGTGTGTAAATTGGCTGCCGCGTTTCCTACATTACAACAGTGACTACACTTCAAAAACTGCTTCATTGGCTGTAAAACACTTTGCGACGTCCTGAGGTCATGAAAGGCGCTGTAGAAATGCAAGTCACTGTTCCCAGAATTGGTCAGCACCTTCAGGAGAGTAACTCCATGTGGCACGTCAAGTATCCAAGCATGTGCTGATGCTATCTCCCCACCCCAGTAAAACTATGGTTAATCGTCATGGAAGTCACAGTGTACCTCACACACTAACCCTGGTCACACTAACCCTGGTCACAGTGTTCCTCACACTAACCCTGGTCACAGTGTTCCTCACACTAACCCTCCTCACACTAACCCTGGTCACAGTGTTCCTCACACTAACCCTCCTCACACTAACCCTGGTCACAGTGTTCCTCACACTAACCCTCCTCACACTAACCCTGGTCACAGTGTACCTCACACACTAACCCTGGTCACAGTGTTCCTCACACTAACCCTGGTCACAGTGTACCTCACACTAACCCTGGTCACACTAACCCTGGTCACAGTGTTCCTCACACTAACCCTGGTCACACTAACCCTGGTCACAGTGTACCTCACACTAACCCTGGTCACAGTGTTCCTCACACTAACCCTGGTCACACTAACCCTGGTCACAGTGTTCCTCACACTAACCCTGGTCTCACTAACCCTGGTCACACTAACCCTGGTCACAGTGTTCCTCACACTAACCCTGGTCTCACTAACCCTGGTCACAGTGTTCCTCACACTAACCCTCCTCACACTAACCCTGGTCACAGTGTTCCTCACACTAACCCTGGTCACACTAACCCTGGTCACACTAACCCTGGTCACACTAACCCTGGTCGCAGTGTTCCTCACACTAACCCTGGTCACACTAACCCTGGTCACAGTGTTCCTCACACTAACCCTGGTCACACTAACCCTGGTCACACTAACCCTGGTCACATTAACCCTGGTCACAGTGTTCCTCACACTAACCCTGGTCACACTAACCCTGGTCACATTAACCCTGGTCACAGTGTTCCTCACACTAACCCTGGTCACACTAACCCTGGTCACACTAACCCTGGTCACAGTGTTCCTCACACTAACCCTGGTCACACTAACCCTGGTCACATTAACCCTGGTCACAGTGTTCCTCACACTAACCCTGGTCACACTAACCCTGGTCACAGTGTTCCTCACACTAACCCTGGTCACACTAACCCTGGTCACACTAACCCTGGTCGCAGTGTTCCTCACACTAACCCTGGTCACACTAACCCTGGTCACACTAACCCTGGTCGCAGTGTTCCTCACACTAACCCTGGTCACACTAACCCTGGTCACATTAACCCTGGTCACAGTGTTCCTCACACTAACCCTGGTCACACTAACCCTGGTCACATTAACCCTGGTCACAGTGTTCCTCACACTAACCCTGGTCACAGTGTTCCTCACACTAACCCTGGTCACACTAACCCTGGTCACAGTGTTCCTCACACTAACCCTGGTCACACTAACCCTGGTCGCAGTGTTCCTCACACTAACCCTGGTCACACTAACCCTGGTCACACTAACCCTGGTCACACTAACCCTGGTCACACTAACCCTGGTCACAGTGTTCCTCACACTAACCCTGGTCACACTAACCCTGGTCACACTAACCCTGGTCACACTAACCCTGGTCGCAGTGTTCCTCACACTAACCCTGGTCACACTAACCCTGGTCACACTAACCCTGGTCACAGTGTTCCTCACACTAACCCTGGTCACACTAACCCTGGTCACACTAACCCTGGTCACACTAACCCTGGTCGCAGTGTTCCTCACACTAACCCTGGTCACACTAACCCTGGTCACACTAACCCTGGTCGCAGTGTTCCTCACACTAACCCTGGTCACACTAACCCTGGTCGCAGTGTTCCTCACACTAACCCTGGTCACACTAACCCTGGTCGCAGTGTTCCTCACACTAACCCTGGTCACACTAACCCTGGTCACAGTGTTCCTCACACTAACCCTGGTCACACTAACCCTGGTCGCAGTGTTCCTCACACTAACCCTGGTCACACTAACCCTGGTCACAGTGTTCCTCACACTAACCCTGGTCACACTAACCCTGGTCGCAGTGTTCCTCACACTAACCCTGGTCACACTAACCCTGGTCACACTAACCCTGGTCACAGTGTTCCTCACACTAACCCTGGTCACACTAACCCTGGTCGCAGTGTTCCTCACACTAACCCTGGTCACAGTGTTCCTCACACTAACCCTGGTCACAGTGTTCCTCACACTAACCCTGGTCACAGTGTTCCTCTAACCTCACTGGACCCATTTGTTTTTGCTGTTGACAGTAATTGCATCGGATGCCGAGGCGGAGAGCTTGTTGGTCTCATACACACAGGAGCTGGAGCAGTTAGTGCGAGAGAAGGAGGAAGCCTGCGGTGAGATTGGAAATGAAGGTAACCTTTCTGTTATACCTGGCCAGCTCTCATTCTCTGCCACTGAACGTCTTTGACACCAGAATAATTATGGAACGAAGGGAGGGGCGATGCACAGAAGGCCAGAATCAGAGCAACAAAGGTGAAGGAGGGATATAAAGCTGGAGACTGTTGCAGAGATAGGGTCGGATGAGGCCATGGAGGGATTTAGGGACAAGGCTGAAGGTTTCAATTTCACTACTTTGGGGGATAGGAAGCCAGTGCAGAACAACAAGGATGGAGATGATGAGGATTAGTATGGGCTGGACTATATTTTGGACCAGTTTGAGGGCAGTGGATGGGACGTCTGTGAAGAAAATAATTTTGCGAAAACAAGGCTGAATGGGCTAAGAACCTGGGTAGGGGTTTTATGCGCTGAGGTGGGGCAGAAGTCATCATTGTTGTGAAGGTGGTAATAAGTGGTCTTGGTGATGAGAAGGACGTGCGGTTTGGACTTCAGCTCAGAGTCAACCAGGACGTATGATGTAGTTCAGCCAGAATGTACAGCCAGGGCATTGGAGTTAGTTGCAAGGGATCAAAGATTGTGGCAGGGGTCAGGAACAATGGCTTTTATCTTCCTGATGTTCAATTGAAGGAAGTTGTGTCGCATCCATAACTTGATGTTGGATAGGGTGTGAAGGAATAAGCCATATAACCTATTCAGAAAAATACACTATCTTATGAAAGAATTCTGGTCTTATTAAAACATGACAAACTGGGTTTGGAAATTTAGAAACCTAACTATGAAATAGCTGTGAAAGCATTCTGGCTATTGAGATAAGACAGTTGTTGACCCTGAATAAATAACCTTATTGAAACAGAAGGTGAATGGCTCCAACAAGCTGACCTTTTGGGAACAAAACAATGGTTCACCCTGGATAAGGTGTTCTAATTTAAACTTCGTAAAGATTGCACATAAGATAAGGAACATCTGCCCTCTTAAAGATGACATAAAGTAAGGAACACCTGCCGTCACACCGTTTTTATATGGTCAACTCAGAACACCTGGAGATGAGACAAGATTCTGTAATGCTACCAGCTGATGTGGCAGTAAGAATTGCAGAGGTCGGCAGAAAGGTGACTAGGGATAACTAACTTGCATCAGCAGAAAACCTTAAAGGAGATACCACTGGTAAAGGGTATAAATATTGAACTCTCAAATGGGATATTAGACTCGCTTTAATCGGGCAAAGCGATTCTTGGTTACAGAGGTGGCTCTGTAGTCTACCACTCTTTGTACCTCGGGGATCAAAGGTATTTGATATTGATGGATATCCTGTAAAGAGAACTTTAAGAACTGTAATACTGTAGCAAAGTTAAGATTTAAAAGTAAGATTCTCTGTTAAAAAGATCGTATGTTTTCTCTTTTTAGAATTGTTAATGTTGCGATTGACTGATTCATCAACTGTAAATTGCATGTCGGTTCATTAATAAATCTCTATATATTTTTTGAATTGTCTCACATAAGACTTCTGTATCAAAAACTCGCGAACTCAATCTCTGTACGCTCTTTGGTGAGGAGTTGCAGAATTCTGAGGGAGTTTTCCGGACCCTCATAATATCCGGGACGTTACAGTCTAGCTAAACTTATTAAAAGCACTATCTGGAGGACGGTAACATTCTCGGGTTGTTCCTTTCCTTTAGGGAGAGATAGCCTGGACCTTTAGACCCAATTAAGTGTCTTTAGGATTCGGCTACCTCAAACTTTAGTTGAAAGTGAACGTCTGAGAAATACGCCTGATCCGGGGTAGCCCTAAAGGGGCTCGGACTAGTAATTATCCCTTCAAGGGGTCTGGGAACGCTTGGTCATCAGGTAGAGAGAGATGATAGAGAGTTGAGTTGGGAGTCATCAGCATATATATTGAAGCTCTAATCTAATTGAATTTTTTGATGAAGTATCAGGGAGGATCGATGAAGGGAATGCAATGGACGTTGTCTACATGGATTTTAGGAAGGCGTTTGACAAAGTACCACATAGAAGGCTGGTTAACAAAATTGAGGCTCATGGAATAGGTGGGTCAGTGGCAGCTTGAATAAGGAACTGGCTTAAGGACAGAAAACAGCGAGTTGTGGTAAATGGCTGTTTTTCAGACTGGAGGATGGTAGACAGTGGTGTTCCCCAAGGGTCAGTGCTGGGACCACTGCTTTTTTTGATATATACAAAGTAGAATTTCTAAATTTGCCAATGACACCAAACTTGAGAGTGTGGCAAACAGTGAGGATGATACCAATCGACTGCAACAGGACATAGAAAGGCTAGCAGAATGGGCAGACAAGTGGCAGATAGAATTTAATACAGAGAAGTGTGAGGTGATGCATTTTGGCAGGAGGAACAGGGAGAGGCAATATACACTTAATGGCACAGTTTTAAAGAATGTGCAGGGACAGTTGGACCTGGGAGTTAATGTGCATAGGTCCCTGAAGGTGGCAGGACATATTGAGAGAGTGGTTAGCAAAGCATATGGGATCTTGGGTTTCATAAATAGAGGTATTGAGAACAAAAGTAGAGAAGTTATGCTGAATCTTTATAAAGCGTTGGTTAGGCCACAACTGGAGTATTGCGTCCAGTTCTGGTCACCACACTTTAGGAAGGATGTGAAGGCCCTTGAGAGGCTGCAGAGGAGATTTACCAGAATGGTTCCGGGGATGGGGGATCTTAGCTACAAGGACAGGTTGGAGAAACTGGATTTGTTTCCTCAAGGGTCAGTGCTGGGGCCACTGCATTTTTTGATAGATATATATATATATAAGTGACCTGGATATTGGAATACAAAGTAGAATTTCTAAATTTGCTGATGACACCATGTGAATGGTTTAGAGCAAAGGAGGTTGAGGGGTGATTAGATAGAGGTGTACAAGATTATGACGGGTTTGGATAGGCTAGACGGGGAAAGGCTGTTCCCACTAGTTGATGGTACAAGGACTAGGGGACACAGATTTAAGGTTTTGGGCAAGAGATACAGGGGGGATGTGAGGGGAAACTTTTTTACGCTGCCGACGGAAGTGGTGGAAGCGGACACACTCAATGTTTTCAAGGGGAGACTGGATAGGCACTTGAGGGAAATAAACTTGCAGGGCTACAGGGATAGAGCGGGGGAATAAGACTGACTGGATTGCTCTGCAGAGAGCCGGCACGGACTCGATGGGCCGAATGGTCTCCTGTGCCGTCATGACTCTATGACTCTCCCTGTGTGTGCATAGAAATCCCATCAAACCCCTCCGAGACCTCATCAAACCCCCTCAAAGATCTCATCAAACCCCTCCTTGAGAGTGATTTAGTTAAGTCCAAAACTAGGATCCTAAATCTGAACAAAGCAAACTACGTCGGTATGAGGCAAGTTGGCTAAGGTAGGTTGGGAAACTAGATTAAAAGATATGACAGTAGAAAAGCAATGGCAAGTATTTAAATAAATAATTCATAATTCGCATATGCATTCCCTTAAGGAATAAAAATACCATGGGAAAAATGGTCCAACCGTGGCAAACAAGAGAAATTAAAGATAGTATTAAATTAAAGGAAGAGGCTTATAATGTTGCCAAAAAGAGTAGTAAGCCTGAAGATTGGGAGGATTTTAGAATTCAGCAAAGGAGGACCAAGAAATCGATAAAGAAAGGGAAAATAGAATAGCGAGAGACATAAAAACAGACTGTAAAAGCGTCTATCGGTATGTAAAAAGGAAAAGATTAGCAAAAGTAAACATAGGTCCCTTACAGGCTGAGACAGGAGAAATTATAATGGGGAATAAGGAAATGGCATAGAAATTAAACAAATACTTTGTGTCTGTCTTCACGGAAGACGCAAAAAACCTCCCGGAAATAGTGGAGAACCAAGGGTCTAGCGAGAATGAGGAACTGAAAGAAATTAGTATTAGTAAAAAAATAATACTGGAGAAATGACTGGGACTGAAAGCCGATAAATCCCCTGAACCTGATGGCCTACATCCTAGGGTTTTAAAAGAAGTGGCTATCGTGATAGTGGATGCATTGGTTGTCATCTTCCAAAATTCCATAGATTCTAGAACGGTTCCCGCGGATCAGAAGGTAGCAAATGTAACCCTACTATTTCAGAAAGGAGGGAGAGAGAAAACGGGGAACTACAAACCAGTTAGCCTGACATCAGTAGTAGGGAAATGCTAGAATCTATTATTAAGGATGAGGTAACAGGGCACTTAGAAAATAATAATAGGATTGGGCAGAGTCAACACGCATTTATGAAAGGGAAATCGTGTTTGACAAATCTGTTTTTTGAGGTAACTAGCAGAATAGATAAGGGGGAACCAGTGGATGTGGTGTATTTGGATTTTCAGAAGGCATTCGATAAGGTGCCACACAAGAAGTTATTAAACAAAATTAGGACTCATGGGATTGGGGATAATATACTAGCATGAATTGAGGATTGGTTAACGGACAGAAAACAGAGAGTAGGAATAAACAGGTCATTTTCGGGTTGGCAGTCTGTAACTATTGGGGTACCGCAAGGATTAGTGCTTGGGCTTCAGCTATTCACAATCTATATCAATGATTTGGATGAGGGGACCAAATGTAATATATCCAAGTTTGCTGATGATACAAAGCTAGGTGGGAATGTTAGTTGTGAGGAGGATGCAAAGAGGCTTCAAGGGGATATAGACAGGCTAAGTGAGTGGGCAAGAACATGGCAAATGGAATATAATGTGAAGTTATCCACTTAGGTAGGAAAAATAGAAAAGCAGAGTATTTTTTAAATGGTGAGAGATTGGGAAATATTGGTGTTCAGAGGGAACCTGGGTGTCCTTGTACACGAATCATTGAAAGTTAACATGCAGGTACAGCAAGCAATTAGGAAAGCAAATGGTATGTTGGCCTTTATTATAAGATGCGGAGATGCCGGTGTTGGACTGGGGTGGACAAAAATGAGAAGTCGCACAACACCAGGTTATAGTCCAACAGTTTTATTTAAAATTACGAGCTTTCGGAGCTGCTGCCCCTTCGTCAGGTAGAGGTACAGTGAGGGAATCTAATACACAGTATATATACACAGAGAGCGACTTGTCTGCAGAGATACAATCCGTCAGGAAGGCACTACATCAAAGACACATCAGAGCACAGCCAAGACAATGAGGTGGGTCACAGGGGGTCCAACGTGTCTAATGCTGCCGTCTGCAGTTGAGCTCCTAACTTTTTTTGGGTGTTTTTTTTAAACTGGAAAGACAGACAACGATGTCGCGTCACGTTCTGTAGCGTGACATGAACCAAAAAAAACCAAAAAAAAAGTTAGGAGCTCAACTGCAGACGGCAGCATTAGACACGTTGGACCCCCTGTGACCCACCTCATTGTCTTGGCTGTGCTCTGATGTGTCTTTGATGTAGTGCCTTCCTGACGGATTGTATCTCTGCAGACAAGTCGCTCTCTGTGTATATATACTGTGTATTAGATTCCCTCACTGTACCTCTACCTGACGAAGGGGCAGCAGCTCCGAAAGCTCGTAATTTTAAATAAAACTGTTGGACTATAACCTGGTGTTGTGCAACTTCTCATTTATTATAAGAGGAATTGATAACAGGAGTAAAGATGTCTTACTGCAATTATATAGGGCCCTGGTGAGACCACGCTTGGAGTATTCTGTACAGTTTTGGTCTCCGTACCTAAGGAAGGATATACTTGCCATAGAGGGAGTGCAACGATGGTTCACCAGACTGGTTCCTGGGATGGGGGGGGATTGTCCAATGAGGACAGATTGAGTAGGCTAGGCCTATATTCTCTAGAGTTTAAAAGAATGAGAGGTGATTTCATTGAAACATACAAAATTCTTACAGGGCTTGACAGGGTAGATGGTGGGAGGATGTTTCCCCTGGCTGGGGAATCTAGATGCGGAGATGCCGGTGTTGGACTGGGGTGGACAAAATTGAGAGGTCGCACAACACCAGGTTATAGTCCAACAGTTTTATTTGAAATCACAAGCTTTCGGAGCTCACCTGAGGAAGGGGCAATCGATAGCTCCGAAAGCTTGTGATTTCAAATAAAACTGTTGGACTATAACCTGGTGTTGTGCGACCTCTCAATTTTGGGGAATCTAGAACCAGGGGTCACAGTCTCAGAATGAGGGGTCGGCCATTTAGGACGGAGATGAGGAGAAATGTCTTCACTCAGAAGGTAGTGAATCTTTGGAATTCTCTACCCCAGAGGGCTGTGGTGGCTCAGTTGAGTATATTCAAGACAGAGATCGATAGATTTTTGGATGTTAAGGGAATCAAGGGATATGGAGGAAAGTGGAGTTGAGGTATAAGATCAGCCATGAGCTTATTCAATGGCGGAGCAGGCTCGAGGGGCTGAATGGCCTACTCCTGCTCCTATTTCTCATGTTCTTATGTTCATCAAACCCCTCCGAGATCTCACCACACCCTCCGAGATCTCACCACACCCTCCGAGATCTCACCACACCCTCCGAGATCTCACCACACCCTCCGAGATCTCATCAAACCCCTCCGAGATCTCACCACACCCTCCGAGATCTCACCACACCCTCCGAGATCTCACCACACCCTCCGAGATCTCATCACACCCTCCGAGATCTCATCAAAGCCCTCCGAGATCTCACCACACCCTCCGAGATCTCATCAAACCCCTCCGAGATCTCATCAAACCCCTCCGAGATCTCACCACACCCTCCGAGATCTCACCACACCCTCCGAGATCTCACCACACCCTCCGAGATCTCACCACACCCTCCGAGATCTCACCACACCCTCCGAGATCTCATCAAACCCCTCCGAGATCTCACCACACCCTCCGAGATCTCACCACACCCTCCGAGATCTCACCACACCCTCCGAGATCTCACCACACCCTCCGAGATCTCATCAAACCCCTCCGAGATCTCATCAAACCCCTCCGAGATCTCATCAAACCCTCCGAGATCTCACCACACCCTCCGAGATCTCACCACACCCTCCGAGATCTCATCAAACCCCTCCGAGATCTCATCAAACCTTCCGAGATCTCATCAAACCCCTCCGAGATCTCACCACACCCTCGGAGATCTCACCACACCCTCCGAGATCTCACCACACCCTCCGAGATCTCACCACACCCTCCGAGATCTCATCAAACCCCTCCGAGATCTCATCAAACCCTCCGAGATCTCACCACACCCTCCGAGATCTCACCACACCCTCCGAGATCTCATTAAACCCCTCCGAGATCTCATCAAACCCTCCGAGATCTCACCACACCCTCCGAGATCTCATCAAACCCCTCCGAGATCTCACCACACCCTCCGAGATCGCACCACACCCTCCGAGATCGCACCACACCCTCCGAGATCTCACCACACCCTCCGAGATCTCACCACACCCTCCGAGATCTCACCACACCCTCCGAGATCTCACCACACCCTCCGAGATCTCATCAAACCCCTCCGAGATCTCACCACAACCTCCGAGATCTCATCAAACCCCTCCGAGATCTCACCACACCCTCCGAGATCTCATCAAACCCCTCCGAGATCTCACCACACCCTCCGAGATCTCACCACACCCTCCGAGATCTCATCAAACCCCTCCGAGATCTCATCAAACCCCTCCGAGATCTCACCACACCCTCCGAGATCTCACCACACCCTCCGAGATCTCACCACACCCTCCGAGATCTCATCAAACCCCTCCGAGATCTCACCACACCCTCCGAGATCTCACCACACCCTCCGAGATCTCACCACACCCTCCGAGATCTCACCACACCCTCCGAGATCTCACCACACCCTCCGAGATCTCACCACACCCTCCGAGATCTCATCAAACCCCTCCGAGATCTCATCAAACCCCTCCGAGATCTCATCAAACCCTCCGAGATCTCACCACACCCTCCGAGATCTCATCAAACCCCTCCGAGATCTCATCACACCCTCCGAGATCTCACCACACCCTCCGAGATCTCATCAAACCCCTCCGAGATCTCACCACACCCTCCGAGATCTCATCAAACCCCTCCGAGATCTCATCACACCCTCCGAGATCTCACCACACCCTCCGAGATCTCACCACACCCTCCGAGATCTCATCAAACCCCTCCGAGATCTCACCACACCCTCCGAGATCTCATCAAACCCCTCCGAGATCTCACCACACCCTCCGAGATCTCACCACACCCTCCGAGATCTCACCACACCCTCCGAGATCTCATCAAACCCCTCCGAGATCTCACCACACCCTCCGAGATCTCACCACACCCTCCGAGATCTCACCACACCCTCCGAGATCTCACCACACCCTCCGAGATCTCACCACACCCTCCGAGATCTCACCACACCCTCCGAGATCTCACCACACCCTCCGAGATCTCATCAAACCCCTCCGAGATCTCACCACACCCTCCGAGATCTCATCAAACCCCTCCGAGATCTCACCACACCCTCCGAGATCTCACCACACCCTCAGAGATCTCACCATACCCCTCCGAGATCTCACCACACCCTCCGAGATCTCACCACACCCTCCGAGATCTCACCACACCCTCCGAGATCTCATCAAACCCCTACGCGACCTCATAAAACTAAAGATACGTATCTGTTTCACACTGTGTGTCAATATAAACGACACATTGTTCAATGCTTCTATGTCTGCCTCTTTTACGCTCTCCTCTGTCCTTTCTCCACCTCTGCCTCTCTATCCATCACTACCTGTCTCTTTTTCTACCTCCTTTTTTCTACCCCTCTGCCTCTTTCTATGTTTCTGCCTCTCATTTTCATATGTTATTTCTGTCTCTGACTGTCTCACTCCTGTGTCTATCCATTTCGCTCTCTCTTCCCTTTCCTGTTTATCTATTTTTCTATCTATCTATCTCCCTCCCCCTCCCTATCTCTCTACCTATCTCTCTATCGTGATAACACACCTGAAACATTAACTTGTCTGTTCTCCACAGATGCTGACAGACCTGTTGTGTATTTATAGCATTTGCAGTTTTTCCTTTTTATTTTATTTCTCTGCTTCTCTCATTTTCCTGCTTCTTATCCTATCAGTTTAAACCTCTGTCTTTCTTTCTTCCTCTCTTTTTTTCTCTATCTTTCACTGTCTATCTATCTCTGTCTCTCCCCTTTCTGTTTCTCTCCACCTTTCTCTGTTTCTTCCTGTCTCCCTTTTGCCTCTTTCAGTTCCTGGCTCTCTGCCTCTCATTCACGTTCTCTGTTCCCTCTCTGCCTCTCTCTCCTTCTGCATTACTGGCCCAGAAATTAGGCTCCCTGGCTTCCCGCGGGTGCAATGACCGCACGCGCACCTACCTACCACGCCTGCCGTTGACCTCTGGGCCCACGGGGACTTCAGCTCCTGGGCCTCCTGCAGCTGCCGGCGCGCAGTGCTTGTGTATCCCAGGGGCGCAGTTAGTGCGATGCGTCCCCTGGGATCACGTGGGCCATGGAGAGCCAATGGCAGCAGACCATCTTTCATTCATAGATTTGACAGGAAGACCTGTCAAATCTGTGAATTGAAATCGGCCCCAAAACAACACCTAAACTTCAAATAATTTTTTTTAAAACATCACATTTTTAAAATAACTATAAGTTAAATAAATTAACTACTTTAAACAAAAATGTAAATTTTTGAAAAAATTAAAATACTTTTTAACAGTGCTAAAAATAAACTTACCTTTCTTTAAAGTATCTAAAAAAGATAAACCTGTTGAAAAAATGTTTAAATTGTAATTAATTAACTACTTACCTTGTTGAAAACGGGTCCTGCGCCTCCTTTTTAAAAGCGCAGCTTCTTCAATACTTACCCTCCCAGAGAAACCTGAAAAAAAACCTAAGTTCGCTGCGTGCGCGCAGCCTCTCCCGCGCACGCGGTTCACCTCTGAACCCCTCCCTTCACGAGACCGGAAGTTCCGGTTTCCCGCGCATGCGCAGTGCATGCAGGAAACCGGAACTTCAGGAGGCCTTACGGGTGAGTACACAGCGCATACTTACCCGGGAAGGGCCGAATTTTTGGCCCAATCTCACTCTGCACACCTGGACTGGGAGCTGGCCACAGTCTCCCTTCTGACTGACTATGGTACAAGACAGGTTGCACAAATGGTTACAAAATGAGGAGGAGGAGTAAATAAACAGTGATGTGGGGTTGCAATGTCATTCTAAATCGAGGTCTGTCTGATATATTTAGGTGGATCCAAACCAACAGGCCAAGTGCACTCAGCCAGCAGTGCGGATCCTCAGCCACCTTCTGTCAGCACCGGGAGAGATCAGCCTGAGGTACTGTAAACAGATACAACTTCACCCTCACTTCCCACACACTGGGCTTTGGGTGATCTGACCTGGCCTGAGGTTTTAGATGCTGTTCCTCCACCTGTCAGCCTGGCCTCTTCTCTCTGCTGTCCATGCAATGGGTTTGGGACAGCCTTTGCCCAGTTAGTGACAGATGTGAGCTTGCAACTTCATAACTCAGCAGCAATTGGGGCAGTCAGTCAGAGAGCCAACACGGTGGTGGGTCATTTTACAGTCATGCCCTTTGCTGTGGCCTTCCTGATGGTGCAGCCTCTCCATCCAACAGGATGAAAAGGGATTGGGACACTGTCTCTTTAAGAACGCAGTGCCGTGCAACAGCCACGTTGATCCTGCTGCCCTCCCAGCCCCTTCCTACACTCGGCTTGCTCAGGGAATGTGGGTCACTTCTGTGGAAAGAAGAGGGAGGAATTACACGCCAGGTCAGAGAGAGAACCCGGCAGCAGAATTTTGATAGGTGAACAACATTCAAAGATTGAGACTAAGCACAGTGAAGGTCAGCACCCGTGCTGTACCTGCCCTGGGAGTGTTTGATGACAGTAGAAAGGGAGCTTTACTCTGTATCTGACCCGTGCTGTACCTGCCCTGGGAGTGTTTGATGACAGTAGAAAGGGAGCTTTACTCTGTATCTGACCCGTGCTGTACCTGCCCTGGGAGTGTTTGATGGGACAGTGTAGAGGGAGCTTTACTCTGTATCTAACCCGTGCTGTACCTGCCCTGGGAGTGTTTGATGACAGTAGAAAGGGAGCTTTACTCTGTATCTAACCCGTGCTGTACCTGCCCTGGGAGTGTTTGATGACAGTAGAAAGGGAGCTTTACTCTGTATCTAACCCGTGCTGTACCTGCCCTGGGAGTGTTTGATGGGACAGTGTAGAGGGAGTTTTACTCTGTATCTGACCCGTGCTGTACCTGCCCTGGGAGTGTTTGATGACAGTAGAAAGGGAGCTTTACTCTGTATCTGACCCGTGCTGTACCTGCCCTGGGAGTGTTTGATGACAGTAGAAAGGGAGCTTTACTCTGTATCTGACCCGTGCTGTACCTGCCCTGGGAGTTTTTGATGACAGTAGAAAGGGAGCTTTACTCTGTATCTGACCCGTGCTGTACCTGCCCTGGGAGTGTTTGATGACAGTAGAAAGGGAGCTTTACTCTGTATCTAACCCGTGCTGTACCTGCCCTGGGAGTGTTTGATGACAGTAGAAAGGGAGCTTTACTCTGTATCTAACCCATGCTGTACCTGCCCTGGGAGTGTTTGATGACAGTCGAAAGGGAGCTTTACTCTGTATCTAACCCGTGCTGTACCTGCCCTGGGAGTGTTTGATGGGACAGTGTAGAGGGAGCTTTACTCTGTATCCCTTGCCCCTGCCTGTGTACTATGGGTGAGTCTGTTTGGTCTGGTGTCCATTTCTGATGTAAATGTTTGTTTTCTTTGCCCCTTCAGCGAGTGGATGAATTTGTGAAGCCATATGGCTCTGAAATGAGAACTGCACAGTCAGGGGAAGCTACCAGCCCACTCTCTGACCACTCTCCAGTACGATCACAGCCTCTGTCCTTCCCGGAAACTCCATCACCTCATTCACCAGTGAAATCTCAGCCAGCCGCCTCCCCTCCAGCCCAGAGTCCCGGCTCTGCCCCACCGGCCATCTGCTGCCAACCACCAACATCTCCCGAAGTGGCCAGCCCCATCACTGCTCAGTCCCCGGTGAAATCCCAGCCGGTGTCCACGATCCTGATGTCCACTCCAATAACCGAGCTCAGCAAGGACCGGCAAGGCGGCGGAACAAGTAGGGCTGCATGCGCTGCACAGGGGGGTGAGAAACCGGCCAGAAAGGATCCCGTCGACGAATTCTGGCTGAGGAGCATGGAAATTAGGAAGAGTCTTGGGGTCAGTCCTCTGGACCGAACCAGCGGCTCAGAAACCAGCTTCACATTATCCACCACAGGGTCTGCCTCTCCTCAATCCTTCACCCCAGAAGAGATGTTTGAGGAGCAGAGGAGCCACACGGCGAGCCCTCCGCCACCCTCCAGAACACCGAACGTTGAAGAGCAGGTATCGCTGGCTCTAACCTTGAGCCCGTCCATCGGCGCGGACCCCAAGATCTCAGACGGTGGCCAGAGGGACTTGACCAGCACCTCTGGGGTGGGGCTGAACGGAAGCTTGAGCAACACCAGGACTGCTGCCAGCGAGAGCCTGAATAACTCAGACACCATGTTGACGCCGCCCTCCAGCCCGCCTCCACCACCCCCTGCCGACGAGGAGCCCGCAACCCTCCGACGAAAGAAGCACGGCGACAAGCGGCAGAATGCTGCCAACACCAGCCCCACACGGCCAGCCAGCGACCAGCCGAACTCAGGCCAGCAGACGTCAGGCTCACAGTCAGACAATGCAAGGAAGTCGCTGGCAGAGAGCATTGATGAGATTCCATTTGCGGATGATGTGGAGGACACGTACGATGACCGGACACCCGATACCAGCCTCCAGGAAAGATTCTACACTCCCCCGACCAGCCGGCCCAAGCAGGAGAAGCCTTGCAATTTACATCTAGCCCAGGGCCCGAAGGCCAGAGATTCGCAGGCTCCGAGTCCAAAACGGCGGCCACTGACTCAGATCTCCCCAGAGGCCAAAGAGATCGCCAAGGAGAGGATGAGGGCTCGAGAGAAGTCGGTCAAGAGCCAAGCTCTCCGAGATGCAATGGAAAAACAGCTGAGGAAGATGAAAGAAATGGAAGTGGGTGAAGTACCCCCAACCTATTCCCGGAGAGTCCCCAGACAGCCATCGGCTCAAGATGCCTGGGCCGAGACTACATTACCCCTCACCTTCAATTTAAGCAATGGTCACAAGCTGCAGCAAGAGACCATGGTGGACAGGTTGCAGTGCCCAGCACCAGCTCAGGATCACAGCTACGAGGGCTCGGGAGCCTCCTCAGAAGGTTCGGCTGGCAAAAGCAAGAAGAGGACCTCCTTGTTTTCGCCCCGAAAGAACAAAAAGGAGAAGAAGTCAAAGACTGAAGGCAGGCTGCCGGACAAAGCGGGCAGCACAGCCGAGGAACTCAGCAAGCCTAAGTCGATTTGGAAATCCGTCTTTTCCAGTTACAGAAAGGATAGAAAGAAGAAGGAGGAGAAGGCTTGTCCCAGCACCCCATCCAGCAGCACCACCATCGACTCCACCACCAAACGCACCACCGACATCCTACGCACAGCAGTGGGTACGGAATATTCTGCACAAAACTTCCACCGCCCCACCCGCCCCGCGACACACTGCCCCCCAGACACACTGACCCCCTGACACACTGACCCCCTGACAGACTGACCCCGACACACTGACCCCCCGACACACTGACCCCCTGACACACTGACCCCGACACACTGCCCCCCAGACACACTGACCCCCTGACACAGTGACGCACTGACCCCCCGACACACTGACCCCCCGACACACTGTGACCCCCCGACACACTGACCCCCCCGACACACTGACCTCCCGACACACTGACCTCCCGACACACTGACCCCGACACACTGACCCCCTGACAGACTGACCCCGACACACTGACCCCCCCGAAACACTGACCCCCGACACACTGACCCCCCGACACACTGACCCCCGACACACTGACCCCCCGACACACTGACCCCCCGACACACTGACCCCCCGACACACTGACCCCCCGACACACTGACCCCCGACACACTGACCCCCGACACACTGACCCCCGACACACTGACCCCCGACACACTGACCCCCTGACACACTGACCCCGACACACTGACCCCGACACACTGACCCCCGACACACTGACCCCGAAACACTGACCCCCGACACACTGACCCCGACACACTGACCCCCGACACACTGACCCCCCCGACACACTGACCCCGACACACTGACCCCCGACACAATGACCCCCGACACAATGACCCCGACACACTGACCCCCTGAAACACTGACCCCCCGACACACTGACCCCGACACACTGACCCCCGACACACTGACCCCCCGACACGCTGACCCCCCCGACACGCTGACCCCCCGACACGCTGACCCCGACACGCTGACCCCCCCGACACGCTGACCCCCCGACACGCTGACCCCCCGACACGCTGACCCCCCCGACACGCTGACCCCCCGACACGCTGACCCCCGACACGCTGACCCCGACACACTGACCCCCGACACACTGACACACTGACCCCCGACACTGACCCCCCCCACACACTGACCCCCCGACACCCTGACCCCCCGACACGCTGACCCCCGACACGCTGACCCCCCGACACGCTGACGCCCCGACACACTGACCCCCGACACACTGACCCCCCGACACACTGACCCCCGACACACTGACCCCCCGACACACTGACCCCCCGACACACTGACCCCCGACACACTGACCCCCGACACACTGACCCCCGACACACTGACCCCCCCGACACACTGACCCCCCCGACACGCTGACCCCCGACACGCTGACCCCCCCGACACGCTGACCCCCCGACACGCTGACCCCCGACACGCTGACCCCCGACACGCTGACCCCCCGACACGCTGACCCCCCGACACGCTGACCCCCCGACACGCTGACCCCCGACACGCTGACCCCCGACACGCTGACCCCCGACACACTGACCCCCGACACACTGACCCCCCGACACAATGACCCCCCTGACACACTGACCCCCCGACACACTGACCCCCTGACACACTGACCCCCGACCACCACTGACCCCCCCACTGACCCCCGACACACTGACCCCCGGACACACCTGACCCCCCGACCACTGGACCCCCTGACACACTGACCCCGACACACTGACCCCCTGACACAGCTGACCCCCCCCGACAGCACTGACCCCCCGACACACCTGACCCCCCCCGACCACACTGATCCCCCCCGACACACTACCCCCCCGACACACTGACCCCCGACACTCTGACCCCCCTGACAGCACTGACCCCCTGAACACACTGACCCCGAACACTGACCCCCTGCCAGACTGACCCCCGACAAATGACCCCCGACACAATGACCCCCCGACACGACGACCCCCCTGACACTCTGACCCCCCGACATCACTGACCCCGACACACCTGACCCCGACTCACTGATCCGACACACTGACCCCGACACACTGACCCCCTGACACAATGACCCCCCGACGCACTGACCCCCGACGCACTGACCCCATCGACACACTGACCCCCGACACACTGACCCCCCGACACACTGACCCCCCGACACACTGACCCCCCGACACACTGACCCCCGACACACTGACCCCCCCGACACACTGACCCCCGACACACTGTCCCCGAGACACTGACCCCCCGAGACACTGACCCCCCCGACACACTGACCCCCCCGACACACTGACCCCCGACACACTGACCCCCGACACACTGAGCCCCCCGACACACTGACCCCGACACACTGACCCCCCGACACACTGTCCCCGACACACTGACCCCCCGAGACACTGACCCCCCGACACACTGACCCCCCGACACACTGACCCCCCCGACACACTGACCCCCCGACACACTGACCCCCCGACACACTGACACTGACCCCCCGACACACTGACCCCCGACACACTGACCCCCGACACACTGACCCCCCGACACACTGACCCCCCGAGACACTGACCCCCAAGACACACTGACCCCCCGACACACTGACCCCCGACACACTGAACCCCCGAGACACACTGACCCCCCGACACACTGACCCCCCGACACACTGACACTGACCCCCCGACACACTGACCCCCGACACACTGACCCCCCGAGACACACTGACCCCCCGACACACTGACACTGACCCCCCGAGACACTGAACCCCCGAGACACGCTGAGCCCCCCGACACGCTGAGCCCCCCGACACGCTGAGCCCCCCGACACGCTGACCCCCCCGACACGCTGACCCCCCCGACACGCTGACCCCCCCGACACACTGACCCCCCGACACCCTGACCCCCCGACACCCTGACCCCCCGACACCCTGACCCCCCGACACCCTGACCCCCCCGACACACTGACCCCCCCGACACACTGACCCCCCCGACACACTGACCCCCCCGACACACTGACCCCCCCGACACACTGACCCCCCGACACCCTGACCCCCCGACACCCTGACCCCCCGACACCCTGACCCCCCGTGACACTGACCCCCCCGACACACTGACCCCCCCGACACACTGACCCCCCGACACACTGACCCCCCGACACACTGACCCCCCGAGACGCTGACCCCCCGACACGCTGACCCCCGACACGCTGACCCCCGACACGCTGAGCCCCCGACACACTGACCCCCGACGCACTGACCCCCCGACGCACTGACCCCCGACACACTGACCCCCCCGACACACTGACCCCCCCGACACACTGACCCCCCGACACTGACCCCCCGACGCACTGACCCCCGACGCACTGACCCCATCGACACACTGACCCCCGACACACTGACCCCCCGACACACTGACCCCCCCGACACACTGACCCCCCCGACACACTGAGCCCCCCGACGCACTGAGCCCCCCGACGCACTGAGCCCCCGACGCACTGAGCCCCCGACGCACTGAGCCCCCGACACACTGACCCCCCCGACACACTGACCCCCCCGACACGCTGACCCCCGACACGCTGACCCCCGACACGCTGACCCCGGACACACTGACCCCCCGACACACTGACCCCCCGTGACACTGACCCCGACACACTGACCCCCCCGACACGCTGACCCCCGACACGCTGACCCCCGACACGCTGACCCGGACACACTGACCCCCCGGACACACTGACCCCCCGTGACACTGACCCCGACACACTGACCCCCCCGACACACTGACCCCCCGACACACTGACCCCCCGACACACTGACCCCCCCGACACACTGACCCCCCCGACACACTGACCCCCGACACACTGACCCCCGACACACTGACCCCCGACACACTGACCCCCGACACACTGACCCCGACACACTGACCCCCCGACACTGACCCCGACACACTGACCCGCCGACACACTGACCCCCGACACACAGACCCCCGACACACTGACCCCCGACACACTGACCCCCCGACACACTGACCCCCCGACACACTGACCCCCGACACACTGACCCCCTGACACACTGACCCCGACACACTGACCCCGACACACTGACCCCCCGTGACACTGACCCCCGACACACTGACCCCCCCGACACACTGACCCCCTGACACACTGACCCCGACACACTGACCCCCCGACACACTGACCCCCCGACACACTGACCCCCCGTGACACTGACCCCGACACACTGACCCCCCCGACACACTGACCCCCGACACACTGACCCCCCGACACACTGACCCCCCGTGACACTGACCCCGACACACTGACCCCTCGAGACACTGACCCCGACACATTGACCCCCCGAGACACTGACCCCCCGAGACACTGACCCCCGACACACTGACCCCCCCGACGCACTGACCCCCCCGACACACTGACCCCCCGACACACTGACCCCCCGACGCACTGACCACCCCGAAACACTGACCCCGACACACTGACCCCGACACACTGACCCCCCGACACAATGACCCCCGACACACTGACCCCGACACACTGACCCCGACACACTGACCCCCGACACACTGACCCGCCGACACACTGACCCCCGACACACTGACCCCCGACACACTGACCCCCGACACACTGACCCCCGACACACTGACCCCGACACACTGACCCCCCGACACACTGACCCCCGACACACTGACCCCCCCGACACACTGACCCCCGACACACTGAGCCCCCCCGACACACTGACCCCCTGACACACAAACCCCCCGACACACTGACCCCCCCGACACACTGACCCCGACACACTGACCCCCGACACATTGACCCCCGACACACTGAACCCCCGACACACTGAACCCCCGACACACTGACCCCCCGACACACTGACCCCCCGACACACTGACCCCGACACACTGACCCCCGACACACTGACCCCCGACACACTGACCCCCCCGACACACTGACCCCCCCGACACACTGACTCCCCCGACACACTGACCCCCGACACACTGACCCCTCGACACACTGACCCCTCGACACACTGACCCCCCGACACACTGACCCCCCGACACACTGACCCCCCGACACACTGACCCCCCGACACACTGACCCCCCGACACACTGACCCCCCGACACACTGACCCCCCCGACACGCTGACCCCGACACGCTGACCCCCCGACACTCTGACCCCCGACACACTGACCCCCGACACACTGACCCCCGACACACTGACCCGCCGACACACTGACCCCCGACACACTGACCCCCGACACACTGACCCCCCGACACACTGTCCCCGACACACTGACCCCCCCGACACACTGACCCCCCCGACACACTGACCCCCCCGACACACTGACCCCCGACACACTGACCCCCCCGACACACTGACCCCGACACACTGACCCCCCGACACACTGACCCCCCGACACACTGACCCTCGACACACTGACCCCCCCGAAACACTGACCCCGACACACTGACCCCCCGACACACTGACCCCCCGACACACTGACCCCCCCGACACACTGACCCCCCGACACACTGACCCCCGACACACTGACACCCCGACACACTGACCCCCCGACACACTGACCCTCGACACACTGACCCCCCCGAAACACTGACCCCGACACACTGACCCCCCGACACACTGACCCCCCGACACACTGACCCCCCCGACACACTGACCCCCGACACACTGACCCCCCCGACACACTGACCCCCCCCGACACACTGACCCCCCCCGACACACTGACCCCCCCGACAGACTGACCCCCCCGACACACTGACCCCCCTACACACTGACCCCCGACACACTGACCCCCCCGACACACTGACCCCCCCGACACACTGACCCCCCGACACATTGACCCCCCGACACATTGACCCCGACACACTGGCCCCCCCGACACACTGACGCCCGACACACTGACCCCCCGACACATTGACCCCGACACACTGACCCCCCCGACACACTGACCCCCCGACACACTGACCCCCCGACACACTGACCCCCCCGACACACTGACCACCCCGACACACTGACCCCCCGACACACTGACCCCCCGACACACTGACCCTCCCGACACACTGACCCCCCGACACACTGACCCCCCGTGACACTGACCCCGACACACTGACCCCCCCGACACACTGACCCCCCGACACACTGACCCCCCGACACACTGACCCCCCGACACACTGACCCCCCGTGACACTGACCCCGACACACTGACCCCTCGAGACACTGACCCCGACACACTGACCCCCCGAGACACTGACCCCCCGAGACACTGACCCCGACACACTGACCCCCCCGACGCACTGACCCCCCCGACGCACTGACCCCCCGACGCACTGACCACCCGACGCACTGACCCCCCGACGCACTGACCCCCCGACGCACTGACCACCCCGATACACTTACCCCGACACACTGACCCCGACACACTGACCCCGACACACTGACCCCGACACACTGACCCCCGACACACTGACCCCCGACACACTGACCCCCGACACACTGACCCGCCGACACACTGACCCCGACACACTGACCCGCTGACACACTGACCCCCGACACACTGACCCCCGACACACTGACCCCCGACACACTGACCCGCCGACACACTGACCCCGACACACTGACCCCCCCGACACACTGACCCCCCGACACACTGACCCCGACACACTGACCCCGACACACTGACCCCGACACACTGACCCCCCGACACACTGACCCCCCGACACACTGACCCCCCGAGACACTGACCCCGACACACTGACCCCCCCGACACACTGACCCCCCGTGACACTGACCCCGACACACTGACCCCCCGAGACACTGACCCCCCGACACACTGACCCCGACACACTGACCCCCCGACACACTGAGCCCCCCGACACACTGACCCCCCGACACACTGACCCCCCCGACACACTGACCCCGACACACTGACCCCCCGACACACTGACCCCCCGACACACTGAGCCCCCCGACACACTGAGCCCCCCGACACCCTGACCCCCCCGACACCCTGACCCCCCGACCCCCCGACACCCTGACCCCCCCGACACACTGACCCCCCGACACACTGACCCCCCCGACACACTGACCCCGACACACTGACCCCCCCGACACACTGACCCCCCCGACACACTGACCCCCCCGACACACTGACCCCGACACACTGACCCCCCCGACACACTGACCCCCCCGACACACTGACCCCCCCGACACACTGACCCCCGACACACTGACCCCCCGACACACTGACCCCCCCCCGACACACTGACCCCCCCGACACACTGACCCCCGACACACTGACCCCCGACACACTGACCCCCCCGACACACTGACCCCCCCGACACACTGACCCCCCGACGCACTGACCCCCGACGCACTGACCCCCCCCGACACACTGACCCCCCGACACACTGACGCCCGACACACTGACCCCCCGACACATTGACCCCGACACATGACCCCCCCGACACACTGACCCCGACACACTGACCCCCGACACACTGACCCCCCGACACACTGACCCCCCGACACACTGACCCCCCGAGACACTGACCCCGACACACTGACCCCCCCGACACACTGACCCCCCGTGACACTGACCCCGACACACTGACCCCCCGAGACACTGACCCCCCGACACACTGACCCCGACACACTGACCCCCCGACACACTGAGCCCCCCGACACACTGACCCCCCGACACACTGACCCCCCGACACACTGACCCCGACACACTGACCCCCCGACACACTGACCCCCCGACACACTGAGCCCCCCGACACACTGAGCCCCCCGACACCCTGACCCCCCCGACACCCTGACCCCCCGACCCCCCGACACCCTGACCCCCCCCGACACACTGACCCCCCGACACACTGACCCCCCGACACACTGACCCCGACACACTGACCCCCCCCGACACACTGACCCCCCCGACACACTGACCCCCCGACACACTGACCCCGACACACTGACCCCCCCGACACACTGACCCCCCCGACACACTGACCCCCCCGACACACTGACCCCCGACACACTGACCCCCCGACACACTGACCCCCCCCCGACACACTGACCCCCCCGACACACTGACCCCCGACACACTGACCCCCGACACACTGACCCCCCCGACACACTGACCCCCCGACACACTGACCCCCGACACACTGACCCCCCGACACACTGACCCCCCCCGACACACTGACCCCCCCGACACACTGACCCCCGACACCCGACACACTGACCCCCCCCGACACACTGACCCCCGACACACTGACCCCCGACACACTGACCCCCGACACACTGACCCCGACACACTGACCCCCCCGACACACTGACCCCCCGACACACTGACCCCCCGACACACTGACCCCCCCGACACACTGACCCCCCGACGCACTGACCCCGACGCACTGACCCCCCCCGACACACTGACCCCCCGACACACTGACCCCCCCCGACACACTGACCCCCCCGACGCACTGACCCCCCCGACGCACTGACACCCCCGACGCACTGACCCCCGACGCACTGACCCCCCCCGACACACTGACCCCCCCGACACACTGACCCCGACACACTGACCCGCCGACACACTGACCCCCCGACACACTGACCCCCCGACACACTGACCCCCCGACACACTGACCCCCCGACACACTGACGCCGACACACTGACCCCCCGACACACTGACCCCCCGACACACTGTCCCCGACACACTGACCCCCCTACACACTGACCCCCCCCCGACACACTGACCCCCCCGACACACTGACCCCCCCGACACACTGACCCCCCGACACACTGACCCCCCCGACACGCTGACCCCCCGACACGCTGACCCCCGACACGCTGACCCCCGACACGCTGACCCCGACACGCTGACCCCCCGACACACTGACCCCCCCGACACACTGACCCCCCCGACACACTGACCCCCCCGACACACTGACCCCCCGACACACTGACCCCCGACACTGACCCCGACACACTGACCCCCCCGACACACTGACCCCCCGACACACTGACCCCCCGACACACTGACCCCCCCGACACACTGCCCCCCGACACACTGACCCCCGACACACTGACCCCCCGACACACTGACCCCCCGACACACTGACCCCCCCGACACACTGACCCCCGACACACTGACCCCCCGACAGACTGACCCCCCCGATACACTGACCCCCGACACACTGACCCCCCCGACACACTGACCCCCCCCGACACACTGACCCCCCCCCGACACACTGACCCCCGACACACTGACCCCCGACACACTGACCCCCCGACACACTGACCCCCCCGACAGACTGACCCCCCCGACACACTGACCCCGACACACTGACCCCCCTACACACTGACCCCCC
Organism: Squalus acanthias; assembly: GCA_030390025.1. Classification (NCBI taxonomy): domain Eukaryota; kingdom Metazoa; phylum Chordata; class Chondrichthyes; order Squaliformes; family Squalidae; genus Squalus; species Squalus acanthias. Next base: position 91,920 of record JASTWF010000258.1, on the reverse strand, counting down.
GACACACTGACCCCCCGACACACTGACCCCCGACACACTGACCCCCCCGACACACTGACCCCCCGACACACTGACCCCCCGACACACTGACCCCCCGACACACTGACCCCCCGACACACTGACCCCCGACACACTGACCCCCCGACACACTGACCCCCCGACACACTGACCCCCCGACACACTGACCCCCGACACACTGACCCCCGACACACTGACCCCCGACACACTGACCCCCCCGACACACTGACCCCCCGACACACTGACCCCCGACACACTGACCCCCGACACACTGACCCCCCCGACAGACTGACCCCCCCGACACACTGACCCCCCCGACACACTGACCCCCGACACACTGACCCCCCGACACACTGGCCCCCCCGACACACTGACGCCCGACACACTGACCCCCCGACACATTGACCCCGACACATGACCCCCCGACACACTGACCCCGACACACTGACCCCCGACACACTGACCCCCCGACACACTGACCCTCCCGACACACTGACCCCCCGACACACTGACCCCCCGACACACTGACCCCCCGACACACTGACCCCCCGACACACTGACCCCCCGACACACTGACCCCCCCGACACACTGACCCCCGACACACTGACCCCCCGACACACTGACCCCCCGACACACTGACCCCCCGACACACTGACCCCCCCGACACACTGACCCCCCCGACACTGCCACCCCTGTGTTGTAGTTTTGGGCCTCTTTCACATGCTTGTTGTTTCTTGCAGAACTGCAGCTCCGGCAACACCTGAGTTTGTCAGAGGACTCTGACTTGTCGAGTGACGATATTCTCGAGAGGACCTCACAGCGCTCCAGGCGAGAGGTACCCGGTCATGGTTGTGTGTGCGTGGGAGCTGTATAGCGTGTGTGTTAAAGTTATCGGTGGGAGATCCTGATCCCAGTGGCCGACAGGAGTGCAGGAGTGTAAACTGCAGACTGGCTCCCTTGTCTGTGTTGAGCCAGGCTGGGTCAGCTGTGCTGCGGTTCGCTCCAGTAAGCCTGGGTGATGGAGGGGAACGGTCCGTGAGGGCTCCCTTTGTAAATCACCGTCCAGTGAAGGCTGGCCGAGGACTGGGGTACAGGAGTCTGGGAGTACAGGAGTCTGGGAGTACGGGAGTCTGGGGGTACGGGAGTCTGGGGTTACGGGAGTCCAGGAGGTATGGGGCTCGGGCGTGGGGTTACAGGGGTGCGGGGTTACGGGGGAGTCCTGGGGTTACGGGGAATCCCAGGGATACGGGTAGTCCAGGGGTACAGGGGTACATGCAGCACCCCTCTGGTCAGTGCTCCCTTCCTGTGCCAGCGGGTTCCGGGCAGAAGCAGGGTTGAAAGCCTCTGATGTTCCTTGTCTCAGTGTGGGTGATTTTCTGGTCTCAGGCTTGTCATTGCACTGCTCCACTCCCCATTCCCAAGCCGAGATTTTGCAGGGAATTTCACCATGTGCAACACTCTGCCACACTGAATTCCTTCCCCACCATACTCATACAGAATTTAAGAGGGATGTTCTGGATTGTAAATGACGGTGTGAATTGGTCAAGGTGATCAGTGATCTCCGGGCCCCAGACACTGCTGTACCCCTCGAATCTCTCAGCAATCTCCTGTCACTGCTCTAACCTCTGATCCTCTTCCATTGTCCCTCTGCTCTTCTTCAGCTGCCTGCTGACGTGTTTGATCTTGTATCTGAGTTACATAAAAGGAAGGAGCAGGTACCAGAGGGCAAACTGTGGGGATAACCAGGGGGACTGGGCACAGCTTTAACGACACCGCCTTTAGATACAGCCAGCCGCTCCCTGACCTCCCCCAGATGGAGCTTGTGGTCCTCAGCACGGAGATTGTGCAATCAGAAGGAAGGATTGCTGCTACTTCTGTCACTGCTCAGGGGGGCCATGTATGGACCAACAGTCCACAGGGTTGATGCTGCTCAGCTGTGTGGCCTGGCCTGAGCTGGCAGTCAGGGTCAGTGCTGCTCCCTCTGCTCTCCAGGTCGGTAAGGGGTGTGTTATAAGGAGGCAAGATTATCCCAGCTCCCACACGGAGGGTGAAGAGGGCTCTGAGACACTACGACTGTCGGCTTCACTCCTCTCTTACACTGCCTGAGGGCCTGACTTTCAATTGGCAACTTCACACAGGTACACTGTTAGATCGGAAGTTGCATGGGAAAGAAGGGGATACATTGATAGAGGAGGAGGGGAGGTCAGTGTGATTGATCGATAGAGGAGGAGGGGAGGTCAGTGTGATTGATCGATCGAGGAGGAGGGGAGGTCAGTGTGATTGATCGATAGAGGAGGAGGGGAGGTCAGTGTGATTGATCGATCGAGGAGGAGGGTAGGTCAGTGTGATTGATCGATCGAGGAGGAGGGTAGGTCAGTGTGATTGATCGATCGAGGAGGAGGGTAGGTCAGTGTGATTGATCGATCGAGGAGGAGGGGAGGTCAGTGTGATTGATCGATCGAGGAGGAGGGGAGGTCAGTGTGATTGATCGATCGAGGAGGAGGGGAGGTCAGTGTGATTGATCGATCGAGGAGGAGGGGAGGTCAGTGTGATTGATCGATAGAGGAGGAGGGGAGGTCAGTGTGATTGATCGATCGAGGAGGAGGGGAGGTCAGTGTGATTGATCGATCGAGGAGGAGGGGAGGTCAGTGTGATTGATCGATCGAGGAGGAGGGGAGGTCAGTGTGATTGATCGATCGAGGAGGAGGGGAGGTCAGTGTGATTGGGACTATTTGCTGGTCTGGAGGGTAAATGCTGACATGGATGCTAGGCCGAATGGCCTGATTCCGTGTTGTAACTTCTATCTATTTCTATGTTGAATGTCACAAGCTCACCATGAGGGGAATTGCAGCATCAGACTGACCACCTGAGAACAAGCCCAACAGCAAGAGAGGGAGTGAGTGAGGCGTGTGGGAGGGTCCGTGAGTGGAGTGGGGGGTGGGGGGCGGGGCGGATAGAGTCCATGATACATTAATCAGACACAGACTCTGGGGGGAGAGGGGGGGTCTTTGGGTTGAGTGTGGGGGTGGGGACGGTGGGGGGTCTCTGGGTGGAGGGGGTGTGGGGCCGGTGGGGGGGGGGGGTTCTCTGGGTGGAGGGGGTGGGGACGGTGGGGGGTCTCTGGGTGGAGGGGGGCTCTGGGTGGAGGGGGGTGGGGACGGTGGGGGGGCTCTGGGTGGAGTGGATTGATGGGGTGTTCACCAGGTGTGGGAGCTCGCAGCACAGATTGGGAAATATCTGATCATAGTGATCACATTACAGAGGATTAAAGATCGAATGCTGTGTCCAGTCCCCTACCATCCCAGCAATCGGCTCAATGTAGGATCTTAGCTCGGTCAGCCTTTATTAGTGCAATAACTGTCATTAGTTCGTGTATCTTAGTGCGCTGTGGTTAGTTAGTGTATTGAGTGTCATGTGGGCGGTAAGTGTAATGACTGCTGTGTGGTTGGTTAGTGTACTGAGTGCGGTGTAGTTGGTTAGTGTGTCTGTACAGTGTGGCTGGTTAGTGTGTCTTGTTAGTGTGGTTGGTTAGTGTGGCTGGTTGGTGTGTCTGTACAGTGTGGCTGGTTAGTGTGGCTGGTTAGTGTGTCTTGTTAGTGTGTCTGTATAGTGTGTCTGTACAGTGTGGCTGGTTAGTGTGTCTTGTTAGTGTGTGTACAGTGTGTCTGTACAGTGTGGCTGGTTAGTGTGTCTTGTTAGTGTAGTTGGTTCATGTGTCGATATACTGGGGTTGGTTAGTGTGTCAATTTTGTGTGGTTGGTTAGTGTTTCTGGTTAGTGTGTCTAGTTAGCATGGTTGGTTAGTGTTTCTGATTAGTGTGGTTGGTTAGTGTATCTAGTTAGCGTGGTTGGTTAGTGTATCTAGTTAGTGTGGTTGGTTAGTGTATCTAGTTAGCGTGGTTGGTTAGTGTGTCTAGTTAGCGTGGTTGGTTAGTGTTTCTGGTTAGTGTGTCAAGTTAGTGTTGTTGGTTAGTGTTTCTGGTTAGTGTATCTAGTTAGTGTGGTTGGTTAGTGTTTCTGGTTAATGTGTCTGGTTAGTGTTTCTGGTTAGTGTATCTAGTTAGTGTGGTTGGTTAGTGTTTCTGGTTAGCGTGGTTGGTTAGTGTGTCTGGTTAGTGTGTCTAGTTAGCGTGGTTGATTAGTGTTTCTGGTTAGTGTGTCTAGTTAGTGTTTCTGGTTAGTGTATCTAGTTAGCGTGGTTGGTTAGTGTTTCTGGTTAGTGTATCTAGTTAGCGTGGTTGGTTAGTGTTTCTGGTTAGTGTGTCTAGTTAGCGTGGTTGGTTAGTGTTTCTGGTTAGTGTGTCTAATTAGCGTGGTTGGTTAGTGTGTCTAGTTTGTGTACCAATATAGTGCGGTTGGTTAGTGTGTCTTTATAGTGGAGTTGCTTAGTGTGTCAATTTAGTGTGGTTGGTTAGTGTTTCTGGTTAGTGGGTTTGGTTAATGTGTTGATATAGTGGGTTTGGTTAGTGTGTCTGTATAGTATGGTTGATTAGTGTGTCGATATAGTGTGGTTGTTTAGTGGGTCAATATAGTGGATCAATATTGTGTCTGGTTAATGGGGTTGGTTAGTGTGTCTGTATAGTGGGGTTGGTTAGTGTGTCTAGCTAGTGTGGTTGGTTAGTGTGATGATTTAGTGTGTCTGGTTAGTGTGTCTGTACAGTGTTGTTGGTTAGTCTGCCTGGTTAGTCTGTGTTTGTGACTGTGATCTGCTCTGATTCTGTCCATTGGTGAGCTGTTCTAAGTTGCTGTGTTTTTTTCCTCCTCGAGTCTATCTATGTTCCTCACGCTCTGGCATTCAGGAGATCGTATACATGCAAGGTAGAGTGCATTTATAATCTGTGTCTAATAGCTGCCCCCACACTCAGCAATAGGGGAACAATAACAGATAGCAATGAGCGGGCAGCAGCACACTGGTTTGAAGGATATGAACGATCCCAGCAGCCATGGACTGAGCCTGCGAATCGGCGCAGGTGTTGTATTTTCTTTACAAGGTGCCCTTTATGTTGCCTGTTAACAAGCAGTTTGAATCACTGGGTCTGTCTCCAGTAGTGTGACAGTAAAATCACAGCCATCTGATTATTCCCGAGCCTTAAATATGCCCACTACTGGGACTGCCCGTCTGTATCTGCCTGTCTGTCAGTAAGCACCATTAGAAGGGCCTGTATCCCTGTTCACTGAGGCTCTGGTACTGCCTGCACTGTGAACACGGGTGTTTAGATCCCCCGTTACATGGCTCCACTTTAATCTCACAATGGCCCAGAAATTAAACATCGATGGTTCCCGCGGGGGTAAGGATTCCCCGCGATATCGCACTCCGCGACTACCTTTTTGCTCCGGGCCCACACGAACTTTAGTTTCAAAGCCTCTCCCACATGCAACCGTGCAGTGTGTGCGTATCCCAGAGGCGCAATTAGTTCGTGCGAGCTCTGGGATCACGTGATTCAGTTAGAGCCAATGGCAGCACAACATCTTTCATTCATAGTTTTGACAGGAAGACCTGTCAAAGCTATGAATACTACACCCCCCCAAAAGAACAGCTAAACCTCAATTAAATTTTAAAAAAAAGCCATCACATTAATAAAATAAGAAGTCGCACAACACCAGGTTATAGTCCAACAGATTTATTTAATTTTACAAGCTTTCGAAGCAGTTCGCTCCTTCGTCAGGTAAGTTAGCAATGAGAGAATCTCCCAGAATTCACAATTTAAACCCAGACAAAATCTATTCACATTATTCCCTACAACAAAGAGCATAGCCAAGACAATGAGATGTGTCCCAGGGGGTCCAACGTGTCAAACCACCTGCTGGCTGCATATCCTGTCAATTTGTGTTCTTGTGTTAGACTTTTTTTTTTAAAAAAACACCTGGGAAGACCGGCCATGATGTCAAGTCACGTTCTGTATCGTGACATGAACCCGATATCGCGATTGAGGCCATCCTCATGAGTGCGGAACTTGGCTATCAGTTTCTGCTCTATGATTTTGCGCTGTCGTGTATCCCGAAGGCCGCCTTGGAGAACGCTTACCCGCAGATCCGAGGCTGAATGCCCCTGACTGCTGAAGTGTTCCCCGACTGGGAGGCAACCCTCCTGCCTGGCGATTGTTGCGCGGTGTCCGTTCATACGTTGTCTCAGTGTCTGCATGGTCTCGCCGATGTACCATGCTCTGGGGCATCCTTTACTGCAACGTATCAGGTAGACAACGTTGGCCGAGTCACATGAGTATGTACCATGTACCTGGTGGGTAGTGTCCTCACGTGTGATGATGGTATCTGTGTCCATGATCTGGCATGTCTTGCAGAGGTTGCCGTGGCAGGGTTGTGTGGTGTCGTGGTTGCTGTTCTCCTGAAAGATGGGTAATCTGCTGCGAACGATGGTACTTTTGAGGTTAGGCAGCTGCTTGAAGGCGAGTAGTGGAGGCGTGGGGATGGCCTTAGCAAGGTGTTCGTCGTCATCGATGACATGTTGAAGGCTGCAAAGAACATGGCGTAGTTTTTCCGCTCCGGGGAAGTACTGGACGACGTAGGGTACTCTGTTGGTTGTGTCCCGTGTTCGTCTTCTGAGGAGGTCTATGCGGTTTTTTCGCTGTGGCCCGTCGGAACTGTCGATCGACGAGTCGAGCGTCATATCCCGTTCTTACGAGGGCGTCTTTCAGTGTCCGTAGGTGTCCATCGCGTTCCTCCTCGTCTGAGCAGATCCTGTGTATTCGCAGGGCTTGTCCATAGGGGATGGCTTCTTTAACGTGGTTAGGGTGGAAGCTGGAGAAGTGGAGCATCGTGAGGTTGTCCGTGGGCTTGCGGTAGAGTGAAGTGCTGAGGCGTCCGTCTTTGATGGAGATTCGTGTGTCCAAGAATGAAACCGATTCTGAGGAGTAGTCCATGGTGAGTTTGATGGTGGGATGGAACCTGTTGATGCTATCGTGTAGTCCTTTCAGTGATCCTTCGCCGTGGGTCCAAAGGAAGAAGATGTCGTCGATGTATCTGGTGTACAGCGTTGGTTGGAGGTCCTGTGCAGCGAAGAAGTCTTGCTCGAACTTGTGCATGAAGATGTTGGCGTATTGGGGTGCGAATTTGGTCCCCATGGCTGTTCCGTGTGTTTGGGTGAAAAAATGGTTGTCGAAGGTGAAGACATTGTGGTCAAGGATGAAGCGGATGAGTTGTAGGATGGCGTCCGGAGATTGGCTGTTGTTGGTGTTGAGTACTGAGGCTGTCGCAGCGATGCCGTCATTGTGGGGGATATTGGTGTAGAGTGCCGATACGTCCATTGTGACGAGGAGTGTTCCTGGTTCAACTGGTCCATGGGTGCTGAGTTTCTGCAAGAAGTCTGTAGTGTCGCGACAGAAGCTGGGGGTTCCCTGTACGATGGGTTTCAGGATGCCCTCGACGTACCCAGAGAGGTTCTCACACAGGGTTCCGTTGCCTGATACGATAGGACGTCCGGGTGTGTTGGCTTTGTGTATCTTTGGGAGGCAGTAAAAGTCTCCTACGCGGGGAGTACGTGGGATGAGAGCGCGTAGGATGTTTTGAAGGTCTGGATCGAAGGTCTTGATCAGTCTATTGAGTTGGCGGGTGTGTTCTTTGGTCGGATCTGCGGGTAGCTGTCTGTAGTGTTCCTGGTTGTCCAGTTGTCGGTATGCTTCTTTGCAATAGTCCGTTCTGTTCTGTATGACGATGGCTCCTCCTTTGTCCGCTGGTTTGATGACGATGTTGCGGTTGGTCTTGAGTGCGTGGATGGCGTTGCGTTGTGCTCGGGTGACATTCTGGACTGTCTTGTGAGTACGGCTGATGAATCTGGCGTTGATGCATTTCCTGACAGCTTGAGCATACATGTCAAGCTTAGGGTTGCGACCCTCCGGAGGGGTCCAATTTGACTCTTTCTTCCTCGATTGTAGCACTGCGGTTCCCTCTGTCTGCTGTTCCGGATCATTGATTGTCCCATTAGGAATGTTGCTGACATCTTGGGATTTGTGGTAGTATTCCCGGATCCTCATTCTCCTGATGAATTCCTCCGTGTCCGCCGCGAGACCGATGGGGTCCATTTTGGTGGTGGGGCAGAACTTGAGCCCTAGGGCGAGAACTTCGATTTCGTCTGGTTGAAGGGTGTGGTCCGACAGGTTGACGATGTAGGGAATAATGTGAATAGATTTTGTCTGGGTTTAAATTGTGAATTCTGGGAGATTCTCTCATTGCTAACTTACCTGACGAAGGAGCGAACTGCTTCGAAAGCTTGTAAAATTAAATAAATCTGTTGGACTATAACCTGGTGTTGTGCGACTTCTCATTTTTGTCCACCCCAGTCCAACGCCGGCATCTCCACATCATTAATAAAATAACTATAGTTAAATAAATTAACCACTTTAAACAAAAAATTAAATTTTTGAAAAAATTTAAAATCTTTTTAAAAGTTATAAAAATAAACTTACCTTTCTTTAAAGTCTCTAAAAAAGATAAACCTGTTGAAAAAAATTAAAAATAACACTTAATTAACTACTTACCTTGTTAAAAGGGGGTCCTACGCCTGCTTTCTTTGTGTGTAAAATCTTCACCACTTACCTGCGCGTTCAAACCTGAAAAAAAACTAAGTGCACTGCGTGCGCACAGCCTGTAGCGCGCACGCGGTTCACTTAGGAACCGCCCCCTTTTGAATTCACGAAGTGCCGGTTTCCCGCGCATGCGCAGTGCATGCAGGAAACCGGCAATTGGAGACCTAATACGCGAGAGTACACAGTGCGTACTCTCGCGTATTAGGTCTAATTTTCGGGCCAATGTGTTACATTACATGGCTCATTCCAGTAAACCAGAGACTGATTTTTTTTTTTTTTAAAAAAGGTAATTGACAATAGTTTCAGTGTAGTCGAGGATGGGGAGTAGGAATAGTTTAAGGTCAGACCCCCTCCCAGTCCCCTCAGGTCAGAGGTTGGCCATTCTACACTTGACCTTTCACTTCTGGAGTTCCCAAAACATTCCTCTCCCATCACACCAGATCTGGTATTACACAGAGTTACAGAGAATTTACAGCACAGAAACAGGCCTTTTGGCCCAACTGGTCTATGCCGGTGTTTCTGCTCCACACGAGCCTCCTCCCACCTTATTCATCTCACCATATCAGCAGATCCTTCTATTCCTTTCTCCCTCATGTGTTTATCTAGCTTCCCCTTTAATCTATGCTATTTACCTCAAATAATCCATGTGGCACTGCTTTCTACATTCTCACCACTCTCTGGATGAAGCAGTTTCTCCTGAATTCCTTATTGGATTTATTAGTGACTATCTTGTATTTAAGAGAGTGTTTTCTCTCTCTGTTTGCCCATCCTTTCTGATTCTCCCGGTGTCCTCTTCAATACATCTTCCTGGTTTTCTTTTCTGATTCTTTCTCTCATCCAATCTTCCCTCCACAACAGTAATTAGCCTCTAATTTAGCTTGGAAATGTATGAATAAAGGAACAGGAGTAGGCCTTTCAGCCCCTCAAGCCTGTTCTGCCATTCAATTAGATGTTTAACAAAGCAACCAGTTAATCCCATCAATTAATCCCATCAGTTAATCTGCAGCAGTTAATACCACTAGTTATATTACATTACATAACATACCTACATTACAACAGTGACCACACTGCCAAAGGACTTCATTGGCTGTAAAGCACTTTGGGACGTCCTGGGGCCATGAAAGGCGCTACAGAAATGTCTTTATTTTCTTTCTTTAATCCCATTAGTTAACCACATTAGTTAATCCTCTACAGTTGATCATCATTATTTCATTTCCCTCAATTAATCCTCATTAGTTCCTCAATACTTAATCCCCCTCAATTAATGCAATTAGTTAATGCCATCAGTTAAACCCATCAGTGAATCAATATGTGGTGCTCTCCATTCCTGTGTTGTCATTGTCTTTACTCCCCTGCCCTGTCAGCCTGGGGTTGCCATTTGTTCCCCACTGTTTCCCTCGCTGACCCCCTCGCTGTCTCCCCCACTGTCTCCCTCGCTGACCCCCCGCTGTCGCCCCCGCTGTCTCCCCCACTGTCTCCCTCACTGACCTCCCCACTGTCTCCCCCGCTGTCTCCCTCGCTGTCTCCCCCACTGTCTCCCTCACTGACCCCCCCGCTGTCTCCCCCGCTGTCTCCCCCACTGTCTCCCCCACTGTCTCCCTCACTGACCCCCCGCTGTCTCCCCCACTGTCTCCCTCACTGTCTCCCCCACTGTCTCCCCCACTGTCTCCCCCACTGACCCCCTCGCTGTCTCCCCCACTGTCTCCCTCACTGTCTCCCCCACTGACCCCCTCGCTGTCTCCCTCACTGTCTCCCCCACTGACCCCCTCGCTGTCTCCCCCACTGTCTCTCCCACTGTCTCCCTCACTGTCTCCCTCGCTGACCCCCTCGCTGTCTCCCCCACTGTCTCCCCCACTGACCCCCTCGCTGTCTCCCCCACTGACCCCCTCGCTGTCTCCCCCACTGTCTCCCTCGCTGTCTCCCTCGCTGTCTCCCCCACTGTCTCCCCCACTGACCCCCCCGCTGTCTCCCTCACTGTCTCCCCCGCTGTCCCCCTCGCTGTCTCCCCCACTGACCCCCTCGCTGTCTCCCCCACTGTCTCCCTCGCTGTCTCCCCCACTGACCCCCTCGCTATCTCCCTCACTGTCTCCCTCACTGACCCCCCCCCACTGTCTCCCTCACTGTCTCCCCCGCTGTCTCCCTCACTGTCTCCCTCACTGACCCCCTCGCTGTCTCCCCCACTGTCTCCCTCACTGACCCCCTCGCTGTCTCCCTCACTGACCCCCTCGCTGTCTCCCCCACTTTCTCCCTCACTGTCTCCCTCACTGTCTCCCCCCCACTGACCCCTCACTGACTCCCCCACTGTCTCCCCCGCTGTCTCCCCCACTGTCTCCCTCGCTGTCTCCCCCACTGTCTCCCCCACTGTCTCCCTCACTGTCTCCCCCACTGTCTTCCCCCGCTGTCTCCCCCACTGACCCCCTCGCTGTCTCCCCCACTGTCTCCCCCACTGACCCCCTCGCTGTCTCCCCCACTGTCTCCCTCACTGTCTCCCTCACTGACCCCCCCGCTGTCTCCCCCGCTGTCTCCCCCACTGACCCCCTCGCTGTCTCCCCCACTGTCCCCCCCACTGTCTACCCCACTGTCTCCCCCCATTGACCCCCCTCACTGACCCCCACTGTTTCCCTCACTGTCTCCCCCATTGTCTCCTATTGGTAGTGATGCTGGTTACTCGCTGTGGCTTCTGTGATTACTGTGATTATTGTTCTTCCCTGTGTTACATCCCATATAGAAACATAGGAAATAGGAGCAGGAGTAGTCCATACGGGCCCTCGCTCCTGCTCCACCTTTCAGTAAGATCATAACTGATCTTCGACCTCAACTCCACTTTCCCGCCTGATCCCCATATCCCTTGATTCCCTTAGAGTCCAAAAATCTATCGATCTCTGTCTTGAATATACTCATCACTCTTGGGTAGAGAATTCTAGAGATTCACAACACTCTGAGTGAAGAAATTTCTCCTCATCTCTGTCCTAAATGGCCGACCCTTTATCCTGAGACTATGAACCTTAGTTCTAGACTCTGCAGCCAAGGAAAACAGCCTCTCAGCATCTACCCTGTCGAGCCCTCTCAGAATATTATGTTTCAATGAGTTCACCTCTTATTCTTCTAAACTCCAGAGAGTATAGGCCTATTCTACTCAATCTGTCCTCATAGGACATACCTCTCATCCCAGGAATCAATCTAGTGAACCTTCGTTGCAATGCCTCTAAGACAAGTATATCCTTCCTTAGGTACGGAGACCAAAACTGAACACAGTACTCCAGGATGGTGTAGTCTCAGCAAAGTCCTCTACAATTGTAGCAAGACTTCCTTATTCTTATACTCCAAACCCCTTGTAATAAAGGCCAACATACCATTTGCCTTCCTAATTGCTTGCTCTACCTGCATGTTAACTTTCTGTGTTTCATGTACATGGACACCCAGGTCCCTCTGAACACCAACATTAAATCATTTTTTTTAAATGGTGAGAAACTATGTTTTTCTATTCTTGCTACCAAAGTGAATAACCTCAGATTTTCCCACATTATACTCCATCTGCCACCTTCTTGTCTACTCGTTGTCTGTATCCCTTTGCAGGCTCTTTGTGTTCTCCTCACAACTTACTTTCCCACCTAGCTTTGTATCATCAGAAAACTTGGATACATTACACTCGGTCACTTCATCTAAGTCATTAATAAAGATTGTAAATAGCTGAGGCCCCAGCACTGATCCTTGCGGCAGCCCACTAGTAACAGCCTGCCAACCTGAAAATGACCCGTTTATTCCTACTCTCTGTTTTCTGTCCGTTAACCAATCCTCTATCCATGCTAATACAGTACCCCCCAACCCCATGTGCCCTTATCTTGTGCTCAGCCTTTCATGTGGCACCTTATCAAATGCCTTTTGAAAATCCAAATATACTACATCCACTGGTTCCCCTTTATCTACCCTGCTAGTTACATCCTCAAAAAACTCTAACAGATTTGTCAAGCACAATTTCCCTTTCATAAAACCACATTGACTTTGCCTAATCATATCAAGTACCCTGTTACCACTTCCTTAATAATGGATTCCAGCATTTTCCCGACTAACTGGCCTGCACTTCCCTGTTTTCTCTCTCCCTGCTTTCTTGAATAGCGGTATATTCCTATGAGCCATATTTACTGTGATCTATTCTCCCAGTGCCTTATCGCTGCAATCCCTTTTCTTCACTATATCCCTTGGTATAGTGTTTGCCTGACTTTCTTACTGAATGAGATTGCTTGTCCCAGTGGCATAGTTTTTCCAGCTGGGAGTGGGACGTCTGCCTGGTGCATTTTGCACTGATGCCATGCGGGGCCCGCATCATCCGCATCATCTCGGGGAAGTCCAGCTGTGATGCGCAGCTTTCCCGCTGGTGGTGTGCTGGGGCAGGATTTAAAGGGGCCAGCATCCAAGGAAGGTTCTTTAATGGCTGCAAGGAGCTTGCTTATCAGGTGGCAGGAATGGGATGTTTGCGTGTGGACTGGAAGATTTAAGGTGCTGGTGTGGGAAGGTGTAGCCAGGACTTAATGCAGTGACCACATTAGCAGGTTAGAAGGCGTACTTATGAGAGCATCCTCACCAGCGAGAGTAGGCAACATCCACACCCTCTACTCACCTCTTCAGGCTCCTCCTGCTACTTGTCATGGGCCCCTTAATGCACCAAGGGTCTTCCCTCCAAGCTCTCCATGATGATACCATTTTGTAGGGCAAAGTTACACAGGATGTGGCAGACTATCGCCATCTTTCAAAACATGGCCAGCTTTGAATGGTTCGACCTAAGTCCCCATCTATCTGGTCACCTCAGGCATTGCTTCAGCACGTCAGTCGTGTACTCGATGATTACCCAGGTAAATGCTAGCTCATCATCACATCTGTGTTCACCTGGTGTTCCAGGATACTACCGAGATGCCATGAGCTGCATGGGGTAGCTTTGATTGGCCAGGAGTCACCAAAACTTGCCATTCTGGGTCTTTGATGCAGCGGTTCACTTGCTTTAAAATGAAGGCATCATGGCGGCTGCCTGGGACACGAGGATTGACTTGCATAATGGGGTACCAATGATTGCAGAGAGTCAAATCCTTTCCTCTTCATCCAAGTAGTGCTATTGTTAATGGGCGCTTGTAGGGCCATGTGAGTGCAATCCACACACCCGACCCCTCGCCCTGACTTTCAACAATCCTGCCGCATGCACTGTTCTCGGCTGCTGCTCCTGATTGTCTTTGGCGAAGGAGATGAAATTGCTCACTTGACCAAGCAGGGCATTGGTCGCTTGCTTTGTACATCTATGGACAGCTGATTGGTTAGGTTACCTTTGACTATAGAAGATTAAGGGGTGTTAAGGATTTAATAGGGTAGATAGAGAGAAACTATGTCCTCTGGTGGAGGAGTCCAGAACAAGGAGGCATAACCTTAAAATTAGAGCTCGGCTTTTATGGGGTGATGTCAGGAAGCACTTTTTCACACAAACGGTAGTGGCTATCTGGAACTCTCTCCTCCAAAAAGCTATTGAGGTTGGTAAAGTTTAGGGAACCAAGATGGGTAGATAGAGTTAAACTACAGCTCAGCCATGAACTAATTGAATGGTGAAACAGGCTTGAGGGGTTGAATGGCCTCCTCCTGTTCTTTTTTTTTATTCGTTTATGGGATGTGGGCATCGCTGGCAAGGCCAGCATTTATTGCCCATCCCTAATTGCCCTTGAGAAGGTGGTGATAAGCCGCCTTCTTGAACCGCTGCAGTCCGTGTGGTGATGGTACTCCCACAGTGCTGTTAGGTAGAGAGTTCCAGGATTTTGACCCAGCGACGATGAAGGATCGGCGATATACTTCTAAGCTAGGATGGTGTGTGACTTGGAGGGGAACTTGGAGGTGGTGGTGTTCCCATGCGCCTGCTGCCCTTGTCCTTCTAGGTGGAAGAGGTCGCGGGTTTGAGAGGTGCTGCCGAAGAAGCCTTGGCGAGTTGCTGCAGTGCATCTTGTAGATGGTACACACTGCAGCCATGGTACGCCGGTGGTGGAGGGAGTGAATGTTTAAGGTGGTAGATGAGGTGCCAATCAAGCGGGCTGCTTTGTCCGTTAAGAAGGCAAATGGTATGTTGGCCTTCGTAACGAGAGGGTTTGAGTACAGGAACAAGGATGTCTTGCTGCAGTTGTACAGGGCCTTGGTGAGACCACATCTTGAGTATTGTGTGCAGTTTTGGTCGCCTTATCTGAGGAAGGAGGTTCTTGCCATGGAAGGAGTTCAGTGAAGATTCACCAGGCTGATACCTGGGATGGCAGGAATGACGTATGAGGAGAGATTGGGTCGATTGGGCTTATACTTGCTGGAGTTTAGAAGAATGAGAGGGGATCTCATTGAAACTTATAAAATTCTGACAAGACTGGACAGACCAGATGCAGGAAGGATGTTCCCGATGGTTGGGCAGTCCAAGGATAAGGGGTAAGCCATTTAGGACAGAAATGAGGAGGAATTTCTTCACCCAGAGGGTGGTGAACCTGTGGAATTCTCTACCACAGAAGGCAGTAGAGGCCAATTCATTAAATATATTCAAGAAGGAGTTGGATATATTTCTTAAGGCTAAAGGGATCAAGGTATATGGGGAGAAAGAAGGGACAGGGTACTGAATTTGGATGATCAGCCATGATCGCATTGAATGGCGGAGCAGGCTAGAGGGGCCGAATGGCCTACTCCTGCTCCTATCTTCTATGTTTCTATGTCCTGGATGGTGTCGAGCTTCTTGAGTGTTGTTGGAGCTGCACTCATCCAGGCAAGTGGAGAGTATTCCATCATACTCCTTACTTGTGCCTTGTAGATGGTGGAAAGGCTTTGGGGAGTCAGGAGGTGAGACACTCGCCGCAGAATACCTAGCCTCTGACCTGCTCTTGTAGCCACAGTATTTATGTGGCTGGTCCAGTTAAGTTTCTGGTCAATGGTGACCCCCAGGATGTTGATGGTGGGGGATTCGGCGATGGTAGTGCCGTTGAATGTCATGGAGAGATGGTTAGACTCTTGCTTGTTGGCGATAGTCATTGCCTATCACTTCTGTGGCGTGAATGTTACCTGCCACTTATCAGCCCAAACCTGAATGTTGTTCAGGTCTTGTTGCATGCGGGCATGGACTGCTTCATTATCTGAGGAGTTGTGAATGGCGCTGAACACTGTGCAGTCATCAGCGAACATCCCCATTTCTGACCTTATGTTGGAGGGAAGGTCATTGATGAAGCAGCTGAAGGTGGTTGGGCCTAGGACACTGCCCTGAGGAACTCCTGCAGCGATGTTCTGGGGCTGTGATGAGTGACCTTCAACCATCTTCCTTTGTGCTAGGTATGACTCCAGCCAGTGGAGCGTTTCCCCCTGATTCCCATTGACTTCAGTTTTACTAGGGCTCCTTGATGCCACACTCGGTCAAATGCAGTCTTGATGTCAAGGGCAGTCACTCTCACCTCACCTCTGGAATTCAGCTCCTTTGTCCATGTTTGGACCAAGGCTGTAATGAGGTCGGGAGCCGAGTGGTCTTGGCAGAACTCAAACTGGGCATCAGTGAGCAGGTTATTGGTGAGTAAGTGCCGCTTGATAGCACTGTCGATGACACCTTCCATCACTTTGCTGATGATTGAGAGTAGACTGATGGGGCGGTAATTGGCCGGGTTGGATTTGTCCTGCTTTTTGTGAACAGGACATACCTGGGCAGTTTTCCACATTGTCGGATACATGCTGGTGTTGTAGCTGTACTGGAACAGCTTGGCTAGAGGCGCGGCTAGTTCTGGAGCACAAGTCTTCAGCACGATAGCCGGGATGTTCTCGGGGCCCATAGCCTTTGCTGTATCCAGTGCGCTCAGCCATTTCTTGATATCACATGGAGTGAATCGAATTGGCTGAAGACTGGCTTCTGTGATGGTGGGGACCTCAGGAGTAGGCCGATATGGATCATCCACTCGGCACTTCTGGCTGAAGATGGTTGTAAACGCTTCAGCCTTGTCTTTTGCACTCACGTTCTGGGCTCAAATGTCCTATGGTCCAAATGTCCTCAGTGGTAGCCTGGAAGAACCTTGAACATTAAAGTTCAGTGTAGTTCTGACTTTGTCAGCCATGGGCAGTGCCATGCTTGTGGAGGGGTTTGGAGGCAGGTCAGTGAGGAGCATATGGTTCAACTGCGAATTGAAGCCTCCGCAGGCACTGGTCCCCCGACACAAGAGGCTATGTACACCCCCAGTGTGGATTCGGGCGGTGGAGTACTGGTAACTGGGTGCAGCATTCTCTCTGGTGCAGTCTGACCTGTCGGGCCTCCCTCCATTGGTTCTCCACTTCATCCTCCAAAGAGTAGCAATATGGGGGAATCCCCATGGGGAAACCCATTGTGCCACTATTAGAGCAGTTAGCACAAGAATTGGCACAGAGGCTCCTGTAAACACAAAAAACGTTGCTCAGAAATGACTTAAAAATTGAAAACCAGTCTTCTTACCGAGCTCTTTAAATGAACTGCGATATCAAAATCAATCCCTTTGGTTCCTGGGTGCCAGTTATATCGGGGCAGGTGGATTAAGTGTGATGGACGCAGGAGCCTCAGGAAACAGTGATGTGAATATAACTTGGAGGTATGGCCGGTTTGGGGTGGTGGGAGTCTGTCGCCGTTTAAGGAAGCAATGAG
Source organism: Squalus acanthias (assembly GCA_030390025.1). NCBI lineage: Eukaryota > Metazoa > Chordata > Chondrichthyes > Squaliformes > Squalidae > Squalus > Squalus acanthias. The sequence continues at coordinate 74,715 of JASTWF010000258.1, read as the reverse complement.
TATCAGGACCAAAATAAGGTAGAGATCTGGCACGGGCCATCCCTCCCTCATTTCCCAATCATAATGCCCACTGAATGCTCAAAACAACTGGCAAATCCACCCTGGCATCATTTGTGCTCCTTTCGCTGAACTACACCTCCTCGTGTCTCGTCAGTGTGTCCTCCTAGTTTTGTGAAGCAGATCTGATCGGTGCATCCAGTGGGTTTCTCTGTTTGTGTGGTCTCTGGCAGTAGATCCAGTGGTCCACTTTGTTTGTGCCCCCAAGTGGATCCAGTAGTTTGCTCTGTCCATGTGCACCTTGCCAATGGATCCAATGATTTGTGTTGTCTGTACATTACCTACCAGTGGATCCAGTGGTTTGTTTTGTCTGTGTGCTCCCGATCACTGGATCCAGTGGTTCGTTGGGTCATTGTGTTCCCGATCACTGGATCCAGTGGTTCGTTGGATCATTGTGTTCCCAATCACTGGATCCAGTGGTTCGTTGGGTTATTCTGCTCCCGATCACTGGATCCAGTGGTTCGTTGGGTCATTGTGTTCCCGATCACAGAATCCAGTGGTTCGTTGGGTCATTGTGTTCTCGATCACTGGATCCAGTGGTTTGTTGGGTCATTGTGTTCCCGATTACTGGATCCAGTGGTTCGTTGGGCCATTGTGTTCCCGATCACTGGATCCAGTGGTTCGTTGGGTCATTGTGTTCCCGATCACTGGATCCAGTGGTTCGTTGGGTCATTGTGTTCCCGATCACTGGATCCAGTGGTTCGTTGGGTCATTGTGTTCCCGATCACTGGATCCAGTGGTTCGTTGGGTCATTGTGCTCCCGATCACTGGATCCAGTGGTTCGTTGGGTCATTGTGCTCCCGATCACTGGATCCAGTGGTTCGTTGGGTCATTGTGCTCCCGATCACTGGATCTAGTGGTTCGTTGGGTCATTGTGCTCCCGATCACTGGATCCAGTGGTTCGTTGGGTCATTGTGCTCCTTTGCAGTGCTGAGCATACTGATGGCTCATGGTAATTGTACCTTCTTACCTTGTTCAGCTGGAAAGGACACTGATGTTGAGCAGAGGTGAAGACTTGGCTCTCTCATTTCAGAAACCATACACTGAGGAGGAGCTCAACTCCAAGCTGACTCGAAGGGTCCAAAAGGCAGCTCGGAGACAGGCCAAGCAGGAGGAGCTGAAGAGGCTGCACAGGGCACAGGTAGGTCACCGATGGATCAGGATCTCCCATTCGTGGGACTAACGTGGATGAAGGTTTCTGTGCAGTGAGCAATGCCAGTCTGCCTATGTCCCCATGTTACCTAATGATATACCTGTTTAACCAGCCTGGTCCAATTTCACTCTCACTTATTAACAAAAATCAAAATACAGCAAGTGAGTAATTTGAGACTTGACGTGTGGTAAGTGTAGCATGCTTAGGAACAGGAGGCTTTAGTCCTGTGGTTCTCGAAGCTCTCCACCACTGGGCTTTCCCTCGCCTCGTGCCTGGGTCTAATTGATAGAGAGTGATTGTCATGATTAGTCAACAACGCCATTCTCAGTGTATAAAGTGCTGCAAACACTCAGCACGCCAGGCAGCATCTGTGGAGAAAGACAAGTTAATGTGGCAGGTATGGACCTGTGTGAAAAAACTTTCCATCTCTAATGACTCCTCCAGTTGTGACACGCGTCTCTCCTTTTATCTCCGGGAACGGCCAGTCCACTGGCATCTATTTCACGGCAACAAACTCCCACAACTACCTGCATTACACTTCCCATCCGATACGAACTCCATTAGCTTCTCCCAGTTTCCCCACTCGGAGGGTAACGGGTCCTCTGCCCACTGCCCTGAGGGTAACGGGTCCCCTGCCCACTGCCCTGAGGGTAACAGGTCCCCTGCCCACTGCCCTGAGGGTAACGGGTCCCCTGCCCACTGCCCTGAGGGTAACGGGTCCCCTGCCCACTGCCCTGAGGGTAACGGGTCCCCTGCCCACTGCCCTGAGGGTAACGGGTCCCCTGCCCACTGCCCTGAGGGTAACGGGTCCCCTGCCCACTGCCCTGAGGGTAACGGGTCCCCTGCCCACTGCCCTGAGGGTAACGGGTCCTCTGCCCTGAGGGTAACGGGTCCCCTGCCCACTGCCCTGAGGGTAACGGGTCCCCTGCCCACTGCCCTGAGGGTAACGGGTCCTCTGCCCACTGCCCTGAGGGTAACGGGTCCCCTGCCCTGAGGGTAACGGGTCCCCTGCCCACTGCCCTGAGGGTAACGGGTCCCCTGCCCACTGCCCTGAGGGTAACGGGTCCCCTGCCCACTGCCCTGAGGGTAACGGGTCCTCTGCCCACTGCCCTGAGGGTAACGGGTCCCCTGCCCTGAGGGTAACGGGTCCCCTGCCCTGAGGGTAACGGGTCCCCTGCCCTGAGGGTAACGGGTCCCCTGCCCTGAGGGTAACGGGTCCCCTGCCCACTGCCCGGAGAGTAACGGGTCCCCTGCCCACTGCCCTGAGGGTAACGGGTCCCCTGCCCACTGCTCTGAGGGGTAACGGGTCCCCTGCCCACTGCCCGGAGAGTAACGGGTCCCCTGCCCACTGCCCTGAGGGGTAATAGGGCCTCTGCCCACTGCCCTGAGGGTAACCGGTCCCCTGCCCACTGCTCTGAGGGGTAACGGGTCCCCTGCCCACTGCCCGGAGAGTAACGGGTCCCCTGCCCACTGCCCTGAGTGGTAATAGGGCCTCTGCCCACTGCCCTGAGGGTAACCGGTCCCCTGCCCACTGCTCTGAGGGTAACGGGTCCCCTGCTCTGAGGGGTAACGGGTCCCCTGCCCACTGCCCTGACACACAGCCTGATTTAACTCCCTTGCACCCACAGATTATTCAGCGACAGCTGGAGCAGGTGGAGGAGAAGCAGCGTCAGCTGGAGGAGCGAGGCGTGGCTGTGGAGAAGGCACTCCGGGGGGAAGCAGGTACCTCTACCATCTGTCCATGAGTTCCGCAAGAATCCTTGCCACGCTCCGTGGCTATACTGCCAGAGGGCATGACTGTGCTGACGCCAGTCCCTCATGGAGCTGCATGAACCCCCGCACAGGGTGATAGGACGCTAAGGGGGTGGGCACCGTTCCTCCAAGCCCTGGGCAGAATGCCGAATGTGTGGTGGCTATTTCCTAGAATCGAGTGTGCCCACTCCGCCACCCTGTATCTAGGTAACCGCTCACTCCATCCGGGGTCAATCAGTGACCTGCCCAGGGTCACTCACTGCATCCGGGGTCAATGCAGGTGAACGTTGGTGTGGGGAAAAGTGTTTTTGCCTGCAGTTCCCCTGTCCATTGAAATTCTGCCTCAAATCCCAGCTGTGAAGCCGAGCTGAGAGCCCGGAGTTTTTGCACTGTGACCTTCGACACTTCCAACAGCACCAGAAACTGTCCAAGTAATGTGATCCCTTTTAGCTCCTCGTTACTTTATTCTGGTGGGATGGTTTCTCGGTTTCTCACCTCTTCCTCTCCTCCTCTCCCCTCCCATTGCTGGAGGTGCTAAATCTCACTGTGATCCTTCTGTCCAAATGGAATTCTTCACATATGAGCCTCGACAGTGAGTGTCGGCGGGCTCTTCCACCTCAGAGGGCATCGCTGCGGTGCCCACACCCATCCCCGCATCACACAACGGATGGCGATGCCACACCGCGACCCCAGCAGCACGGAGTTCCTGACCAGCTGGTGTTCAGTACCCTCGACCCCAGCAGCACGGAGTTCCTGACCAGCTGGGGTTCAGTACCCTCGATCCCAGCAGCACGGTGTTCCTGACCAGCTGATGTTCAGTACCCTCGATCCCAGCAGCACGGTGTTCCTGACCAGCTGGGGTTCAGTACCCTCGATCCCAGCAGCACGGAGTTCCTGACCAGCTGGGGTTCAGTACCCTCGATCCCAGCAGCACGGAGTTCCTGACCAGCTGGGGTTCAGTACCCTCGATCCCAGCAGCACGGAGTTGCTGACCAGCTGGGGTTCAGTACCCGCGATCCCAGCAGCACGGTGTTCCTGACCAGCTGGGGTTCAGTACCCTCGATCCCAGCAGCACGGAGTTCCTGACCAGCTGGGGTTCAGTACCCTCGATCCCAGCAGCACGGTGTTCCTGACCAGCTGGGGTACTGTACTCCTGCTAAACACATTACCAACCCGCTCGACACTGCTGTAGAACAAACTGTTCCAACACTCAGCCCCGAGCTCTCCTCCTGATGATATCCTCCATTGGACTGGTATTGGGGAATGTTCCACATGCTGTGTCCCATTGCTACAGTACTGAACTAAATGACACTCACAACTGGGCTGCTCCTCATCAACTGCCCATCAACCGCTTGAACCCCTGGTCAAGTTTAGAGTTGCTGGAAAGGGTGCGACATTAAATGGCAGCCCCACCACCAGATATATCCCATCACCAGTACACTGACTACCAGCTTGTACCTGGCCATCTGTCTCTATTACATCAGCATTGAGAGTCGGGGCTCTGATATTCAATGGTTTTCTGGGTGGCCCAGTCTATCTTTGTCGCACTATCTGTCACTGTTTCTACTGTCTGCATGTTTCCTGTCTAATGAGGCGGCTCAAGTGGTTCAGCAATTCTCAAACAAAGGCCAGCGAGCAAACGAGCAGCCAATGAGTGACTGATAGCCCAAGAGTCAATCCCTCACCGAAACCACAACCCAGAACAAACCCTCAAACCAAGCACACTCTCCTTACAGTGTAAAAGGACGGCAACACCCTGTCACAGGAATATAACACACTGTCACGGGAATATAACACACTGTCACGGGAGGGCAACACACTGTCACGGGAATATAACACACTGTCACGGGAGGGCAACACACTGTCACGGGAGGGCAACACACTGTCACGGGAATATAACACACTGTCACGGGAGGGCAACACACTGTCACGGGAGGGCAACACACTGTCACGGGAATATAACACACTGTCACAGGAATATAACACACTGTCACAGGAATATAACACACTGTCACGGGAATATAACACACTGTCACGGAGGGTAACGCCCTGTCACAAGGTAACGCCCTCACAAGGTAATGACTGTCACAAGGTAACACATTGTCACGGAGGGTAACACCCTGTCTCCGGATGGTAACACATTGCCACGGGAGGGCAACGCCCTGTCACAGGAGGGCAACGCCCTGTCACAGGAGGGCAACGCCCTGTCACAGGAGGGCAACGCCCTGTCACAAGGTAACGCCCTGTCACAGGAGGGTAACGCCCTGTCACAGGAGGGTAACGCCCTGTCACAGGAGGGCAACGCCCTGTCACAGGAGGGCAACGCCCTGTCACAAGGTAACGCCCTGTCACAGGAGGGTAATGCCCTGTCACAGGAGGGTAACGCCCTGTCACCAGGCAACGCCCTGTCTCAAGGTAACGCCCTGTCGCAGGACGGTAACATATTGTCACGGGAGGGTAACGCCCTGTCGCAGGACGGTAACGCATTGTCACGGGAGGGTAACGCATTGTCACGGGAGGGTAACGCCCTGTCACGGGAGGGTAAAGCCCTGTCGCAGGACGGTAATGCATTGTCACGGGAGGGTAACGCATTGTCACGGGAGGGTAACGCCCTGTCACGGGAGGGTAACGCCCTGTCACGGGAGGGTAACGCCCTGTCGCAGGACGGTAACGCATTGTCACGGGAGGGTAACGCCCTGTCGCAGGACGGTAACGCATTGTCACGGGAGGGTAACGCATTGTCACGGGAGGGTAACGCATTGTCACGGGAGGGTAACGCCCTGTCGCAGGACGGTAACGCATTGTCACGGGAGGGTAACGCCCTGTCGCAGGACGGTAACGCATTGTCACGGGAGGGTAACGCATTGTCGCGGGAGGGTAACGCCCTGTCACAGGACGGTAACGCATTGTCACGGGAGGGTAACGCCCTGTCACGGGAGGGTAACGCATTGTCACGGGAGGGTAACGCCCTGTCACGGGAGGGTAACGCCCTGTCACGGGAGGGTAACGCCCTGTCACGGGACGGTAACGCATTGTCACGGGACGGTAACGCATTGTCACGGGAGGGTAACGCATTGTCACGGGAGGGTAACGCCCTGTCACGGGACGGTAACGCCCTGTCACGGGAGGGTAACGCCCTGTCACGGGAGGGTAACGCCCTGTCACGGGAGGGTAATGCCCTGTCACGGGAGGGTAACGCCCTGTCACAAGGTAATGCCCTGTCACAAGGTAACACATTGCCATGGGAGGGTAACACTGCCACGGGAGGGTAACGCCCTGTCACAAGGTAACGCCCTGTCACAAGGTAACGCCCTGTCACAGGACGGTAACGCATTGCCACGGGAGGGTAACACTGCCACGGGAGGGTAACGCCCTGTCACAAGGTAACGCCCTGTCACAAGGTAACGCCCTGTCACAAGTTAACGCCCTGTCACAAGATAACGCCCTGTCACAAGGTAACGTGCTGTCACAAGGTAACGCCCTGTCACAAGGTAACGCCCTGTCACAAGATAACGCCCTGTCACAAGTTAACGCCCTGTCACAAGGTAACGCCCTGTCACAAGGTAACGCCCTGTCACAAGATAACGCCCTGTCACAAGTTAACGCCCTGTCACAAGGTAACGCCCTGTCACAAGTTAACGCCCTGTCACAAGATAACGCCCTGTCACAAGTTAACGCCCTGTCACAAGGTAACGCCCTGTCACGGGAGGGTAACACAACTGCTCGCTGGAAGTTTGGGGTTCTGGCCTGCCTCTTGAGCAGCACATGTGCATGTTCTGTATCGCGTGTTGCCTGGCACTGTACAGTAACTCTTTCTAATCTTATTATAGACTATTGGGGAGAGTCTAGTTACAGTGAAATCCTCGACTTGCATCTGGGTGGTACGTATGGCTGTCCCTCTGCATTACCACTCCTGCTAACCTTCACCTTTCTCTCTAATCCCTTTTCAGTTCCTTTCCTGGCTGCATCCCCTTCTCTTCAGTTTGACCAGGTTAAAGTGTCTGCATCCTTGTCCCAGACTGGTCCACTGTCTGACGTATTAAGAGGGATATTCCTGGGTAGTTTCTGGAGGAGTGGGTGATTTTGTCAAAATGAAATCACATTTCATGATTAAAAGCGACTTGACATATGCTGAGTCAGCTGATCTCAGGATTGCCCAGGTCCATTTCCTTTCTGGCGGGAACGGTAGTGTAGTGGTTATGTTACTGGACTAGTAATCCAGAGGCCTGGACTAGGTCCAGAGACTTGAGTTCAAATCCCACCACGGCATCTGGGGAATTTAAATTCAGTTCTGAACCCAACTGGTTCACTAATGTCCCTTAGGAGAGGAAATCTGCCGTCCTTACCCAGTCTGCCTATATGTGACTCCAGACCCACAGCAACATGGTTGACTCTTAACTGATTTCTGAAATGGCCTAGCAAGCCACTCGGTTGTCTAGAAGGCGGCTCAACACCACCTTATCAAGGGCAGATAGGAAAGGGCAATAAATGCTGGCCTTGCCAGTGATGCCAACATCCCGTGAATGAATTTAAAAAAAAAGCTCAGTCAGCTGATCTCAGGAAGGGTGGTAATGGAGAGAGATGGATGGTCATGGGGAGAGATGGATGGTCATGGGGAGAGACGGATGGTCATGGGGAGAGATGGATGGTCATGGGGAGAGATGGATGGTCATGGGGAGAGATGGATGGTCATGGGGAGAGATGGATGGTCATGGGGAGAGACGGATGGTCATGGGGAGAGACGGATGGTCATGGGGAGAGACGGATGGCAATGGGGAGAGATGGATGGTCATGGGGAGATGGAAGGTCATGGGGAGAGATGGATGGTCATGGGGAGAGACGGATGGTCATGGGGAGAGACGGATGGTCATGGGGAGAGACGGATGGCAATGGGGAGAGATGGATGGTCATGGGGAGAGATGGAAGGTCATGGGGAGAGATGGAAGGTCATGGGGAGAGATGGAAGGTCATGGGGAGATGGAAGGTCATGGGGAGAGATGGATGGTAATGGGGAGAGATGGATGGTAATGGGGAGAGATGGATGGTCATGGGGAGAGATGGAAGGTCATGGGGAGAGATGGAAGGTCATGGGGAGAGATGGATGGTAATGGGGAGAGATGGAAGGTCATGGGGAGAGATGGATGGTAATGGGGAGAGATGGATGGCCATGGAGGGACAGGCTCTCTGGGCTGCGGTTTTCATCTGATCTCTCAGCTCCATCACAGGACCCTGAATATGTTGACATTGGACCAGTATCATTAACATCAGTGGGTCGTCTATTGGTTTCATGCCTCAATGTCTGTGTTAGCTAACACTGCACGCATGCTCTTTGCATGAATTCAACAGTCTGGATTGAGCCAGGGTTCCTGCTGCCCATCGTTGGCTGACCCTGACTCAGGAGGTGGGATCGAGCCTGGGTTCCTGCTCTCCATCACTGGCTGCGGCCACGTGCACACGTGTGCATCTTGGCAGAGGGAACAGCGGTCCTCAGCCGTGTTTGCCCCCACCATTCAATAGCCTAGCCACACTCACTCTGTGGACTAGGTGTGTTACTGGAGGGCAGTGGTGCCCAGCTCGAGATGGAGCCTGCCGGGCAGGAGGAATGAGAGCAGAAAACAGCCGTTGGTTGCAGACGTCCCAGTGATTGCCAGTGGGATCTGAACAATGCAGCTCTGTGATCGCCCTGCTTTCAGTGGCTCAGGATAGAGGGGCCAGTCACTGTTAAAGTGGCGACTGGAGCATACTGGCTATGTTACTGGACTAGTAATCCAGAGGCCTGGACTAATGATCTGCAGACATGAGTTCAAATCCCAGTTATTCAAATCTTACAAATTCAGCTAATTAAATAAATCTGCAATAAAAAGCTCGTATCAGTAATGGTGACCATTAAACTACCAGATTATCGTAAAAAGTCATCTGGTTCGCTATTGTCCTTTAGGGACATTACCTGGTCTGGCTTATATGTGACTCCAGACTCCAGCAATGTGGTTCACTGCCCTCTGAAATGGCTGAGCAAGCCACTCAGTTGTATCAAAACCGCTAGGAAAAACAATAAGACTAAAACCGGACGGACCACCCAGCATCGACCTAGACACGGCAAGGACACACCCAGCCCAGTCAACCCTGAAAAGTCCTCCTCACTAACATCTGGGGACTTAAGAAGCCAAAATTGGGAGAGCTCTTCCACTGACTGGTCAAGCAGCAGCCTCAAATAGTCATACTCACATAATCATACCTTTCAGCCAATGTCCCAGACTCCACCATCACTATCCCTGGGCATGTCCTGTCCCACCAGCAGGACAGACTCACTAGAGATGGTGGCACAGTGGTAGACCATCGGGAGGGAGTGGCCCTGGGAGTACTCAACATTGACTCCAGACCCCATGAAGTCTCATGGTATCATGTAAAACATGGGCAAGAAAACCTCCTGCTGATTCCTACCCACCGCCCTCCCTCAGCTGATGAATCAGTACACCTCCATGTTGAACACCACTTAGAAGAAGCATTGAGGGTAGCAAGAGCACAGAACGTACTCGGGGTGGGGACTTCAATGTCTATCACTGAGAGTGGCTTGGTAGCACCACCACTGACCGAGCTGGCCGAGTCCTGAAGGACGTAGCTGCCAGACTGGGCCTGTGGCAGGTGGTGATAGAACCAACACGAGGGAAAAACCTACTTGACCTCGTTCTCACCAATCTACCTGTCGCAGATGCGTCTGTCCATGACAGTATTGGTAGGAGTGACCACCGCACAGTCCTTGTGGAGACAAAGTCTCGTCTTCACACTGAGGACACCCTCCATCGTGTTGTGTGGCACTACCACCGTGCTAAATGGGATAGATTCAGAACAGATCTAGCAGCTCAAAACTGGGCATCCATGAGGCGCAGCAGCAGAATTGTAATCCACCACAATCTGTAACCTCATGGCCCAGCGTATCCCCTCACTCTAACATTACCATCAAGCCAGGGGACCAACCCTGGTTCAATAAGGAGTGTAGAAGAGCATGCCAGGAGCAGCACCAGGAATACCTAAAAATGAGGTGCCAACCTGGTGAAGCTACAACACAGGACTACATACTTGCTAAACAGCGGAAGCAGCATGCTATAGAAAGAGCTAAGCGATCCCACAACCAACGGATCAGATCTGCAGTCCTGCCACACCCAGTCGTGAATGGTGGTGGACAATTAAACAACTAACAGGAGGAGGAGGATCCAAGAACATCCCCATCCTCAATGATGACGGAGCCCAGCACGCGAGTGCAAAAGACAAGGCTGAAGCGTTTGCAACCATCTTCAGCCAGAAGTGCCGAGTGGATGATCCATCTCGGCCTCCTCCTGAGGTCCCCACCATCACAGAAGCCAGTTTTCAACCAATTCAATTCACTCCCCGTGATATCAAGAAATGGCTGAGCGCACTGGATACAGCAAAGGCGCTATGGGGCCCGAGAACATCCCGACTATAGTGCTGAAGACTTGTGCTCCAGAACTAGCTGCGCCTCTAGTCAAGCTGTTCCAGTACAGCTACAACACTGGCATCTATCCGACAAAGTGTAAAATTGCCCAGGTATGTCCTGTCCACAAAAGGCAGGACAAATCCAATCCGGCTAATTACCGCCCCATCAGCCTACTCTCAATCATCAGCAAAGTGATGGAAGGTGTCGTTGACAGTGCTATTAAGCGGCATGTACTCACCAGTAACCTGCTCACTGATACCCAGTTTGGGTTCTGCCAGGACCACTCGGCTCCAGACCTCATTACAGCCTTGGTCCAAACATGGACAAAAAAGCTAAATTTTAGAGGTAAGGTGAGAGTGACTGCCCTTGACATCAAGGCTGCATTTGACCGCGTGTGGCATCAAGGAGCCCTGGTAAAATTGAAGTCAATGGGAATCGGGCAAAAACCCTCCACTGGCTGGATCCATACCTAGCGGAAAGGAAGATGGTTGTGGTTGTTGGAGGCCAATGAATTCAGCCCCAGGACATCGCTGCAGGAGTTCCTCAGGGCAGTGTCCTAGGCCCAACCATCTTCAGTTGCTTCATCAATGGCCTTCCCTCCATCATAATGTCAGAAATGGAGATGTTCGCTGATGATTAGTTCCATTCGCAACTCTTCAGATATGAAGCAGTCCGTACCTGCATGCAGCAAGACCTAGACAACATTCAGGCTTATGCTGATAAGTGGCAAGTAACATTCGCGCCACACAAGTGCCAGGCAATGACCATCTCCAACAAGAGAGAGTCTAGCCACCTCTCCTTGACATTCAACGACATTACCATTGCCGAATCCCCCACCATCAACATACTGGGGCTCACCATTGACCAGAAACTTAACTGGACCAGCCACATAAATACTGTGGCTGAAAGAGCAGGTCAGAGGCTGGGTATTCTGTGGCAAGTGTCTCACCTCCTGACTCCCCAAAGCCTTTGCACCGACTACAGGGCACAAGTCAGGAGTGTGATGGAATACTCTCCACTTGCCTGGATGAGTGCAGCTCCAACAACACTCAAGAAGCTCGACACCATCCAGGACAAAGCAGCCTGCTTGATTGGCAGCCCATCCATCACCTTAAACATTCACTCCCTCCGCCACCGGCGTACCATGGCTGCAGTGTGTACCATCTACAAGATGCACTGCAGCAACTCGCCAAGGCTTCTTCGGCAGCACCTCTTAAACCCGCGATTTCTTCCACCTAGAAGGACAAGGGCAGCAGGCGCATGGGAACACCACCACCTCCAAGTCACACACCATCCTGACTTGGAAATATATCGCCATTCCTTCATCGTCGCTGGGTCAAAATCCTGGAACTCCCTTCCTAGCAGCACTGTGGGAGTACCTTCACCACAAGGACCGCAGTGGTTCAAGAAGGTGGCTCACCACCACCTTCTCGAGGGCAATTAGGGATGGGCAATAAATGCTGGCCTTGCCAGTGATGCCCACATCCGATGAATGAATAAAAAAAACTCACTGTTAAAGGGGCCTGACAGTGTTAAAATCCAGCCACTTGTTTCTTGCTTGTTTTACATGTAGACTGTATCTCTCTAATGCTGTATTTCTAATTCAAATGCTTTCTTCCTTAATTAATTAATTTTTCATAGGCCCCTCTCCATCACCCACACCCCTTTTATTTCCCATCTCAAACAACACTTCCACTTGTTAGCCAGGCTGTTTAGTGATGCTGACTCACGTTTTGCTGATGGTTCACCTTTAACATGGTCAATGAAAGTTGCTCTTTTTGACTCACGTGATTATACGGTGGAATCTGTTTTCCCATTCGGGCTCATACTAGGTTTTACCTGGGTCAAACAGTCTATTGCCAAACTGGATTTAATGGGTTAGCAGATGCACAGACACCAGCAGCTGGAGTGCCAATAAACTCATATTATAAAACAGCTGTGTATGGTACAGACTAACTGTGAAAGGGGCAGGACAGTCCGCATCTGTCCTGTACCTGGGCAGTGTTATCAGGAATAAATCTCTCTATATCTTGCTCCCTTTCTCATTCTCTGCCCCTCTTTCACTCTCATTCTCCAGTTACCTCTCTCTCATTGTGTCTAACTTACTGTCTCATTCTCACTCCCTCAATCTCTCCCGTTCCTCTCTCGCATTCTGCTTGAAGGAAAAGTGCTGAGACTGTCCTTGCTCACTCTTTCTCACACACTTGTGCTTTCTCTCTCTTAAACTGTGTCCACCTCCTAATCTTTCTAACTCCCTCTGTCCCTGTGTCTCTATTGCACATTCTATTGCTGCTCTGGTTCTGTCACTCTGTCTATCCATCTTCCACTCTCTGATTCACTCCCTCGCGCTGTCTCTCTCTCGCTCTGTCTCTCTCGCGCTGTCTCTCTCTGTCTCTCACTCTCTGTTTCTCACACTCTCCATCCCACACTCTCTCTGTCTCTCTCCTCTCGTTCACTCTCTGTCTCTCTCTCTCTCTGTCTCTCACTTTCTGCCCCACTCTGTCTCACTCTCACTCTCTGACTCACTTTCTGGCTGTCTCAGTCTCTATCTCTCTCTCTGTCTCTGTCACTCTAACTCTGCCTCTCTCAGTCTCTATCTCTTTCACTCTCTCAGTCTGTCACTCTCTGTCTCTCTCACTCTGCTCGAGGGCGAAGTGCTGAGACTGACAGTTGTCATGGTTTTTTTTATATCTCTTTGTTGCACTGTTGTACTTCTCCCCACCCCGCCCATGTTTTATTGGGTGGTTGTGGCTGTGTTGTAGCCCAGTCTAGGTGCCTTGGGCAGGTGTTGGTGGGGGGGTGGGTGCGGGGTGGAACATATGTTTGAGATTTTGAAAGCTGGAGAGTGTTTGTTATCAAAGGGCACCCATAGTTTCTGGTTGTTTAACCCTGGATTGCATGCCTGGTATCTGCTATTGGTTTCTGGATTGCCGCAGACAGTGGCACTGTCTCATTCTGTTCTTATTTTCCTTGTCATTTCTTCCCGTTTGTTTCCCCCCCCCCCCACCTCACATTATTAGATTCTTTCCTTTGCCCTCTTCTTCTGTCCCTCTCACACTCTGCTCCTGTGCTTTGCTTTTCTTTCACCTCTCTTGTTGAAGTTGAGGCCCTTGTTGGAGCTCCGCGGCGAAGACCTCTTTCCTTCTGCCACTGCTGTACCCACGACCGAGGTAACGTAAACCAACCCCGCAGAGGGTCGGCATAACAACGCTAGGGTTCTCGGACCCCGAGGCTCAGTACAGTTCCCTTGGACACCTGGTCAAGTGCAAATTCAAACCAAAAACCTGCGCCCACTGCGAGGGGCTGAGCATTAGTGAGACTGAGGTAAGAATGGGCAGAGCAGCAGGAGCTGGGACAGGAGGCTGAATAGGCTGAGGGCACTGAACTAGTGGGTCAGAGATTGAAAGGAGGATGGTGCCCACCACACAGGCCCTTGAGGGGTTAGGTGATACGGCTCGTCTTGTGGGACCCCCACCAATCAAAGGCAGTCTAACTATGTGTGAGCAATCTGCGGTTCCCTTCTTCATTCTGCACCGTGTGAGGTGCTGCTCAATGGGGTCAGGGTGTGTGCTGAGCGCCGACACATCAACCGTGCAACAGAGGCTGTTGTCGGGCTGTTGTCCCACTCCTGCATCATGTGAACCTGGGTACCTTCACCAACTGAAGGGACATTAGTCCTCGCATTAAAGTTTGAGACAAAGCCCCAGACCTTAGGTTAGATTAGACAGGCAGTGTCAAATGCTCCGTTAACATAGCACCTCACCTCAACTAGACAACCCCACCCCGCAACCCACTCTCTGACCCCACTCCTCAAACTCATCAGCAGACCCACCCTCGAACCCCACCCCTCAGCACCACCGTCTCCCGTTCTCTGCTAGTATCCCATTCCCACCCTGGACTCCCTTCCCCCCCCCCCCGCCCCAACCTCCCAGTCTCCTGTCCCCCCCCCCCCCCCCCAGTCTCTCGTTCCACCCTCCCAGTCTCCTGTCCCCCCCCCAGTCTCTCGTTCCACCCTCCCAGTGTCCTGTCCCCCCCCCCCAGTCTCTCGTTCCACCCTCCCAGTGTCCTGTCCCCCCCCCCCAGTCTCCTGTCCCCCCCCCCAGTCTCCTGTCCCCCCCAGTCTCTCGTTCCACCCCCCCAGTCTCCTGTCCCCCCCAGTCTCCTATCCCCCCCCAGTCTCCTGTCCCCCCCCCAGTCTCTCGTTCCACCCTCCCAGTCTCCTGTCCCCCCCCCCCCCAGTCTCCTGTCCTCCCCCCCAGTCTCCCGTTCCCCAGATCCTTTCCCGTTCCACAAGCACAAAATTCATTTTCATGCCAATATCCAGAGTGAGCTGACCGATGGAATCTGATCTCTGAGACTGATGATCCTCCTTTCAAAGCCACATATTTTACTGGGGGTTGTAGCTGCCTGATGGCTCAGTAGGTAAATGCACCATCTCATGTGGTAATGAACCATGCAGAGTCGGAAGGTCAGTCTGGGCAAGTTTCAGCTGAGGCACTGGCTCTGGCATTACAACTGGCCTCAGTGCCCTTGTGCTAGGGAGGGGAGAGTCAGTCGGCATCCTGCTCCGATGAAAGTAACCATCTGTGGGCAGCAGCTGAGGAGTAGATTAGGCTCCTCTGTGATGCTTGATATAGTCGAATAGCCTGCTAAGACGCACTGAAGTAGAGGAAGATGGGAGGCTTTGGGGAGTGAGCGGGGCCGAAAAGTCTCTGCACTGTAGGCTCAAAGATGGAGAGTGATGTGACCGAGGGCAGCGAACCACATGAGCAACTGAACACCAACCCTGAGGGGGGGGAGGGGGCAGTAAATGGAGAGAGGAGAATGGGCAGTAGTAAATGGGGAGAGGAGGGGGCAGTAAATGGGGAGAGGAGGGGGCAGTAAATGGAGAGAGGAGAATGGGCAGTAGTAAATGGGGAGAGGAGGGGGCAGTAAATGGGGAGAGGAGGGGGCAGTAAATGGAGAGAGGAGAATGGGCAGTAGTAAATGGGGAGAGGAGGGGGCAGTAAATGGGGAGAGGAGGGGGCAGTAAATGGGGAGAGGAGGGGGCAGTAAATGGGGAGAGGAGGGCAGTAAATGGGGAGAGGAGGGGGCAGTAAATGGGGAGAGGAGGGCAGTAAATGGGGAGAGGAGGGGGCAGTAAATGGGGAGAGGAGGGGGCAGTAAATGGGGAGAGGAGGGGGCAGTAAATAGGATGGGGAGGGGGCAGTAAATGGGATGGGGAGGGGGCAGTAAATGGGGAGAGGAGGGGGCAGTAAATAGGATGGGGAGGGGGCAGTAAATGGGATGGGGAGGGGACAGTAAATGGGATGGGGAGGGGGCAGTAAATGGGATGGGGAGGGGGCAGTAAATGGGATGGGGAGGGGACAGTAAATGGGATGGGGAGGGGGCAGTAAATGGGATGGGGAGGGGAGGGGTGGTCCTGATGGTCAGACTCCTCACTGAGGACACTTGGTGCTCTTGGATTTCACTCCACTGGGAGGTGTGTTGCATGTTGGGGCTGTAAAGGAACCACAAATTTTGCTGGTGCTGGGAATCAGGGTTGTGGCACAGACCAGAGCGACAAGGCTGCTCCCTGGGACTCTACTCTGCCTCTCTGCCTGCTCACAGTGACTCGCTCCATTCCATCTGCAATAACACTCCACCTGGACTGCCTGTTCTCATCTCACTGACTGAGCTTTGTTCCCTTCGCCCAGCTTTTCTCTTCAGTTCTGCAAGCACCCACCTTGTTGAATGGCCTGATACTTCCCTTTGGCTGTGAACAATCCCCGCTCCCGGCCCCATTTGCTGCAGGCACGGTACCCCCAAGCCTTGGTCACATGCCAGTGGAGACATCTAAGTCTTAGCCTTTCAAACATGGCCGGAGGGAGTGAATGCAGGAGGCAGGTGGGATCAGGAACTGTTGAACAAGAATCAGCATGGGGTAGGGGCTGAGACAGCAAACAGACTGGGCATTGCAGTCAGAGGTTCGTGCATTAGGTACATTGGGTTGGTACAAAATCTGGTATTGGAACGTACCTAAGATGCATTATATTAAAAAGGTAATTCCCTTACAAAGATATACGGTATGATTTGACTTCCTGTGGCGTTTCTCACAGTAAGTTGGATAATACACTTCTTTACAACAGATGTGCTATACCAGATGATGCTCAGCTAAGGTAAACCTCTGGCCTTTAAGGCCATAAAGTCTAATTGGTGTTAGTTAAACACTAGCTCAGGCCAGTAAGAGTGTAATGGTTGCGTATTGAGGAAGCTTTGCAGATAGGAGTGTGACTTTCAAGCTGCAACTTGGAAGCACCCAGCATTTTAAGATTTCTTTATCTCTGCGACAAAGTGTGATGTCTGTTGTACGTACAGTCTTTAATATATTACAAGCAGATATCCCAGAATATTGTTCATGATTAATCAAAGTAATTGAATCGTAATGATAGGAATCAGCCACAATTCTACTGCTCAAGTGTATCTGTGATTAAGTGGCCAGTCCCTTTAAGCATGTATGAAAGCAACAAATCAAGAGTGAGCATCAAGCAATATAAAAGAAAGGTCAACCAATCAAATCAAAAGATATTGGCCCAGAAATTAGGCTCCCTGGCTTCCCGCGGGTGCAAGGATCCCGCACGCACCTACCTACCGCGCCTGCCGTTGACCTCTGGGCCCACGGGGACTTCAGCTCCTGGGCCTCCCCCAACTGCCGGTGCGCAGTGCTTGTGTTTCCCAGGGGCGTAGTTAGTGCGATGCGTCCCCTGGGATCACGTGGGCCATGGAGAGCCAATGGCAGCAGCCCATCTTTCATTCATAGATTTGACAGGAAGACCTGTCAAATCTATGAATTGAAATCAGCCCCAAAACAACACCTAAACTTCAAATAATTTTTTTTTTAAAACATCACATTTTAAAAATAACTATAAGTTAAATAAATTAACTACTTTAAACAAAAATTTAAATTTTTGAAAAAATTAAAATACTTTTTAACAGTGCTAAAAATAAACTTACCTTTCTTTAAAGTATCTAAAAAAGATAAACCTGTTGAAAAAATGTTTAAATTGTAATTAATTAACTACTTACCTTGTTAAAAACAGGCCTTGCGCCTCCTTTTTAAAAGCGCAGCTTCTTCCATACTTACCCTCACGGAGAAACCTGAAAAAAAACCTAAGTTCGCTGCGTGCGCGCAGCCTCTCCCGCGCACGCGGTTCACCTCTGAACCGCTCCCTTCACGAGACCGGAAGTTCCGTTTCCCACGCATGCGCAGTGTATGCAGGAAACCGGCACTTCAGGAGGCCTTATGGGTGAGTACTCAGCGGGTACTCACCTGGCAAGTGCCGAATTTTTGGCCCATAGTGAAGTTGGTTTGAGCTGCCATCTTCAATTTCCTCCAGCTGAAAATTTGTAGCTAATTAAATACTATAGAAACCCTTAAAAATAGAACCATTTCTTATCCTGACCCTCACAGTTCACTGGAAAATGTTTTATGGCTGAGGCCTAGTCATTAAGGCTCAGTTTGCACCAGGCGCAGAAAAGCAATTGCTTTAGCCCGGCTCACCACCATGGAAACCTCAGCAGTGCCCATGAGGAGAAATGCGGGGATAATTATAGCCCCAACCCATGAGCAGTGCCGCCGCAGGGTAGGATGCCACTAATCTTATTACAGTGCTCTTGATATTACAAAAGATTGTACAGGAAATGGCAGGTTGAGTCTCTTAGTAAAAAGAATTACAGTTTATTTTTTGATACAAACACATTACAGACCTCACATTATAACAAACTGATATTACAGACCTCACATTATAACAGACTGACATTACAGACCTCACGTTATAACAAGCACATTACAGACCTCACATTATAACGGACTGACATTACAGACCTCACATTATAACAAACACATTACAGACCTCACATTATAACAAACACATTACAGACCTCACATTATAACAGACTGACATTACAGACCTCACATTATAACAAACACATTACAGACCTCACATTATAACAAACACATTACAGACCTCACATTATAACAAACACATTACAGACCTCACATTATAACAAACACATTACAGACCTCACATTATAACAAACACATTACAGACCTCACATTATAAACTGACATTCCACTTTGAGAGAGATGTGTTGTTCTGTAAGGGTGCCCCACCTCCCTTTGCTCAGTGACTGGCACTTTGCCAAGTGCAGGTTTTTCTGCTGCTCTGCATTCCAGACACAAATCACCAGCTAAAGCAGCGCTGTATCTAAGTGTGATAGGATGGAGCAGCAAGTGTCCTGGAATACGCATTCCGATATCTGGGCCCCGTCCCAGTCAGCAAGAGGGAAAGTTCAAAAGTCAATCTCTAAATTAAGTCCAAGAACTGTTACTGGCTCGGAGGGCCAATGCGCTGCCCAGCTTCATACCCACTCCTACAGGCTAGAGGGTGCGGAGTCTGAGCACCGCAAGCTGATTTTAGCTTGGGCAGAATTGGGGACACTCCTGAGGGTTATTGAATGACCCGAGAGTGAAAGTGTATGTGTGAGAGAATGTGTGTGTATCTTTCACTAAGTGTGTGTGTGTGTGTGAGAGAGAGAATGTGTGTGTAGCTTTGATTGTGTGTACGAATGTCTGTGTGTTAGTGTGAATGTGTGTATTTATGTCTGAGAGTTTTTGTGAGAATGTGAGTGTGTGTGTCTCTGTCTGAGGGTGTGTGTGTGTGTGTCTAAAGAGTATGTAGTTACCCAGGAGTGAGTTACAGGCTGGAATCTAATCCAGGGGTTCGGGGGGTTTATATATAGAATAACAGATACCCGGGAGTGAGTTACAGGCTGGAATCTAATCGAGGGGTTCGGGGGGTTTATATATAGAATATCAGATACCCGGGAGTGAGTTACAGGCTGAAATCTAATCCAGGGGTTCGGGGGGTTTATATATAGAATATCAGATACCCGGGAGTGAGTTACAGGCTGAAATCTAATCGAGGGGTTGGGGGGTTTATATATAGAATAACAGATACCCGGGAGTGAGTTACAGGCTGGAATCTAATCCAGGGGTTCAGGGGGTTTATATATAGAATAACAGATACCTGGGAGTGAGTTACAGGCTGGAATCTAATCCAGGGGTTCAGGGGGGTTTATATATAGAATAACAGATACCCAGGAGTGAGTTACAGGCTAGAATCTAATCCAGGGGTTCGAGGGGTTTATATATAGAATAACAGATACCCAGGAGTGAGCTACAGGCTGGAATCTAATCGAGGGGTTCGGGGGGTTTATATATAGAATAACAGATACCCGGGAGTGAGTTACAGGCTGGAATCTAATCGAGGGGTTCGGGGGGTTTATATATAGAATAACAGATACCTGGGAGTGAGCTACAGGCTGGAATCTAATCGAGGGGTTCGGGGGGTTTATATATAGAATAACAGATACCTGGGAGTGAGTTACAGGCTGGAATCTAATCGAGGGGTTCGGGGGGTTTATATATAGAATAACAGATACCTGGGAGTGAGCTACAGGCTGGAATCTAATCGAGGGGTTCAGGGGGTTTATATATAGAATAACAGATACCTGGGAGTGAGTTACAGGCTGGAATCTAATCCAGGGGTTCGGGGGGTTTATATATAGAATAACAGATACCCGGGAGTGAGTTACAGGCTGGAATCTAATCGAGGGGTTCGGGGGGTTTATATATAGAATAACAGATACCCGGGAGTGAGTTACAGGCTGGAATCTAATCGAGGGGTTCGGGGGGTTTATATATAGAATAACAGATACCCGGGAGTGAGTTACAGGCTGGAATCTAATCGAGGGGTTCGGGGGGTTTATATATAGAATAACAGATACCTGGGAGTGAGCTACAGGCTGGAATCTAATCCAGGGGTTCGGGGGGTTTATATATAGAATAACAGATACCCGGGAGTGAGTTACAGGCTGGAATCTAATCGAGGGGTTCGGGGGGTTTATATATAGAATAACAGATACCCAGGAGTGAGTTACAGGCTGGAATCTAATCGAGGGGTTCGGGGGGTTTATATATAGAATAACAGATACCCGGGAGTGAGTTACAGGCTGGAATCTAATCGAGGGGTTCGGGGGGTTTATATATAGAATAACAGATACCTGGGAGTGAGCTACAGGCTGGAATCTAATCGAGGGGTTCAGGGGGTTTATATATAGAATAACAGATACCCGGGAGTGAGTTACAGGCTGGAATCTAATCGAGGGGTTCGGGGGGTTTATATATAGAATAACAGATACCTGGGAGTGAGCTACAGGCTGGAATCTAATCGAGGGGTTCAGGGGGTTTATATATAGAATAACAGATACCTGGGAGTGAGTTACAGGCTGGAATCTAATCCAGGGGTTCGGGGGGTTTATATATAGAATAACAGATACCCGGGAGTGAGTTACAGCCTGGAATCTAATCGAGGGGTTCGGGGGGTTTATATATAGAATAACAGATACCCGGGAGTGAGTTACAGGCTGGAATCTAATCCAGGGGTTCGGGGGGTTTATATATAGAATAACAGATACCCGGGAGTGAGTTACAGGCTGGAATCTAATCCAGGGGTTCGGGGGTTGATGATCGTTGTCCCAGTGCAGCAGGCTGATTTCGATGCTAGTGTGGGCTTGATTGCTGAACACTCTGCAGCCATTCCAATGGCCCCACTGACCGATGACCTAGTCATGGTAAGGTCAGTGTGTTGTACTGTCGCATGGTTTGGAGTGTAGGGGTGGTGCCGTGTTGGAGTGATCCCCTTCAGCTGTGTGTGTAACCATGAGAGGTTGTATGGCGGAGGTTTTCTCGTGTTGGTGAGTAACCCGTTGCTTCCCGCTCTCCATGCGCGGCTCTGTTTATTGAGGGTCCTGATTTTGAGTGTGCTTCCCGACAGGAATGGGAAAGAAAGACGACCCTCGCCTGATGCAGGAATGGTTTAAACTGGTACAGGAGAAGAACAGCCTGGTACGCTACGAGTCCGAGCTGATGATCTTGTGAGTAACGACAGTGCTTTCTCAATTATCATAAAACAGAATTCAATTCATTCCCTCTTGGCCGAATAGCTCATGTGGAGCAGAAGCAGCAGTTGGGCCGAATGGCCTGTTTCTGTGCTGTAAATACTATGTAATTCCCTGAATGCACCCAGATCCCAAATTACACCCGAGTCTCCTCAATCAGGCCTAGATTCTCTACGTTTCTTTAATTGGGGACTTCTGCTGCCACAGATGATCCCCTGACCCCAGCCGGCCTTCCAGTATCAGGGTCAGTTGGATATTGGTGACCCCTGGGAGGGGGAAGGCACCTTCTGTGCTGCTTGTGAAAGGCTCTCAAAATTTAAACAAAAACATGCTCCTTCCATTTGTATTTGCATTTCCTCATACTGGGCAGCATCCTAGTGAATCTGTACTGTTCCCTCTCTTTTGCCTCAATAGCCTTCCTATAATGTGGAGCCCAAAACTGCAGACAGCACTCCAACTATGGTCTTACTGAGGTTTTATATAGAGTCATCATTATATCTCCACTTTTACATACTGCACCTCTTACCATAAACCCAGTATTCCATTAGATTTTTTATGGCCTTATCACCTTGAGGTGCTGCTTTTAATATCTTGTGAACCGGAACCCCCAAATCCCTCTGCTCTTCCACATCGCTCAGCTTTCCCCCAATCCGAGTATAAATGGCCCATTTATGTGAGTGCCAGCAGCTCATTCGATTTACAGGACAGGGCAGCAGTTACTGAAACGTGCACGGTTAGAAAGATGGGTTGTGCAGGACCATTGGGGATTGGGGTGGTGTGCTGCCATGGGATTGACACTGGGCCCAGAAAGTCACAGGTTCTGCCCTTGGTCTGTGCTGTGTTAGTCTATCTCCGCCAGGCTACAATATAAAAAAAAGAAAGAACCAGCGCCTTTCACAACATCAGGGCATCTCAAAGCACTTTACAAACTTCAGTCACTGTTGTAATGTAGGAAACACAGCAGCCAATTTGCACACAGCAAGTCCCACAAACAGCAATGTGATAATGACCAGATAATCTGTTGTAGTGATGTTGGTTGAGGGATAAATATTGTCCAGGATACTGGGGAGAACTCCCCTGCTCTTCGAGTAATGCCCTAGGATCTTTTACATCTCAGTACTGCTGGGTTTGTCTGTGCTGCATATGTTATCTGGTTGAATGTTCTGGGCCTGTTCTGGTTATCTGGCTCAATGAGAGTCTCCAAACCGATGTAATGTGATGAACAATGTTTGTTTATTTGTGCAGCGCCCGCGAGCTGGAGCTGGAAGATCGGCAGAGCAGGTTACAGCAGGAACTCAGGGAACGCATGGCCATCGATGGTAGGTGGCACACAAGCCCACTCGCTACCTGTTCTGTGCTTGTCTTTCGAGGGCCAGATTAGAAGGAGGAGCTGGCAACAAACAGCAGGTCACTGGGCAGAAGGACAGAGGTTAGCGTTTCGATGGGGACACTTCAGGCAGGAGAGGCCCTAAATAGGACAGAGCCAAGCTAGAAGTGGAGGGGAGACCGATCCTGAGTGCAGGCGTGCTGCCTACAATTTATAAAGAGGCCATTAACATCTCAACAGCCTGGATTGTGCAGCAAAGCAGTGTGTCCAGGTCTACTGATGATGATAATATGCCCGCACGTCTGAGGGCTAATTTCACGATGGAGCCCAAACTCAGCCCGCGGAAGCACACATGCACTGACCATCACTACAGGAGTCCGGCACACCGGGAGCACCTTTGGTGGGGTGGGGGAGGGGGGGTGGTCTGGAGTGCAGCAGCTCCTAAAGGGCTGCTGTCCTTAAAGGGAGGCAGCGTCTAATTTCAGCAACAGCCCCCTTCACTGGAGAGGGACTGGAGGTTATGCAGAGGGAAGTGGCCACTCCTGGGGCTGAGGCGAATCCTCCAGCAGGCATGGCCAACAGAGTCACTGCACACTCCATCCAGGAGAAAATGCCCAGAAAGTTTTCCAGACTGAGGAAGAATTCCAAGGCTGCACCCAGTCAAAGGGAGAGGTGGCTGGACAATGTATGCCCAAGTCCTCAGGTCACAGTGAGCCTGTAACACACTGGCCCCACCTCGCTCATCTTTAGTGTCAGCCGTGGCTCAGTGGATAGCACTCTAGCCTCTGAGTCAGAAGGCTGTGCGTTCAAGTCACACTCCAGAGACTTGAGCACAAAATCCAGGCTGACCCTCCCAGTGCAGTACTGAGGGAATGCTGCACTGTTAAACCGAGGCCCCATTCTCGCCCTCCATTCCCGGGGTATCTCGGCCCCTGTTCCTGGGGTATCTCGGCCCCTGTTCCTGGGGTATCCGGGGCCCTGTTCCCGGGGTATCCGGGGCCCTGTTCCTGGGGTATCTATGTCCCTGTTCCCGGGGTATCCGGGGCCCTGTTCCCGGGGTATCCGGGGCCCTGTTCCTGGGGTATCTATGTCCCTGTTCCCGGGGTATCCGGGGCCCTGTTCCCGGGGTATCTATGTCCCTGTTCCCGGGGTATCTATGTCCCTGTTCCCGGGGTATCTAGGTCCCTGTTCTCGGGGTATCTAGGTCCCTGTTCCCGGGGTATCTAGGTCCCTGTTCCCGGGGTATCTAGGTCCCTGTTCCCGGGGTATCTCAGCCCCTGTTCCCGGGGTATCTCAGCCCCTGTTCCCGGGGTATCTCAGCCCCTGTTCCCGGGATATCTGCGCTGTGACCTGGCTGGTGCTCTGACGGGCTGCTCATTGTGTGTTATGCAGACAATCTGAAGAGCAGTGCGGAGCTGTCGGAGGAGAAGCGGATCCTGAACGAGATGCTGGAGGTGGTGGAGCAGCGAGACGCACTGGTGGCCCTGCTGGAGGAGCAGCGACTCCGGGAAAAGGAGGAGGACAAGGACCTGGAGGCTGTGATGCTGAGCAAGAGCTACAACTTGAACTGGTCATAAATCAGCCCACCCACAGCTACAGACACAGGACCCCTGGGGATGGTATCAACAGCAGCCAGAATGGGATGCAAGAGACTGTCCCACCAATGCCTGGTGTAACAGACTGCCTTACTCCTCGGTGTACTGGACACTGCAGAATTGAGGAAGACTTTCTGTTCTGCCATGTGCCCATGTGTCAGCCGCATGTGTGACCCCACCTGACCCGAGGGTGACCCCTGCCAATCGGCTATCAGACATTGGCCAGATTTAGAATCCTCTGCTCAGTAACAGCAGCAGAGAACTGGGTAGAGCTGGAGGGCGAGACCGCACCCAGGCCTGGAGAGGGCAGGTGGGCCACTGCCCAATTGGCCAGATGCTCACCGACCAGGAGCCTCGTTCAGTCTGCTACCGGCTAAAGGGCCGAGGCAAGTTGGAGAGCTTCGGCTCATCCTGGGGTTTCAACAGGTTCAAAAAAATTGCCCAAAATAGATCATTTGTGTTAGGATCGCAGAATGGGAGAGTACAAGGCATGGAGTGGGCGCTCCAGTAAGTATAGATCCCTTTCAGTCCAGTTAAACCCACAATAGATATTTTGCGATCCGATGTTTGAAACGGGAGCATGGTCTTCCTCCTGTTTACTCTCATGTTCTTCAGTCCGGTGGGACAGGCTGCTAACTACAAGAGGCCCGAGGATATCGCCACAGCCAGTTGCAGCTTCCTGCCACTGATCCCAGAGCTCGGACTGCTGAACAGAGTGTCTCTAAGTTCCCACTGTCCGCTGTCGCTGTTGGAGCAGTCACTTTTATTTTATTAGGGGAGGGTGGGCTGTGTGTCATACAACAGTAGCAGAAACAGGAAGCTGCTTGAACTCTAACAGGGTGTGAGGAGTTTAATAGAGCATGATTATGGGGTGGAAGCGAAATCCAAATGTTGAAGGTACAAATTTGGTCAGACGTTTAAAAGGGGTCCAGGGTCTTCCCACCCTCACACACACTGTACCCCATCCAACTCCCCACCCTTTCTCACACACTATACCCCATCCAACTACCCACCCTTTCTCACACACTGTACCCCATCCAACTCCCCACCCTTTCTCACACACTGTACCCCATCCAACTCCCCACCCTTTCTCACACACTGTACCCCATTCAACTCCCCACCCTTTCTCACACACTGTACCCCATTCAACTCCCCACCCTCACATACACTTTACCCCATCCAACTCCCCACCCTTTCACACACACTGTACCCCATCCAACTCCACACCCTCACACACACTGTACCCCATCCAACTCCCCACCCTCACACACACTGTACCCCATCCAACTCCCCACCCTCACACACACTGTACCCCATCCAACTCCCCACCCTTTCACACACACTGTACCCCATCCAACTCCCCACCCTCACACACACTGTACCCCATCCAACTCCCCACCCTCACACACACTGTACCCCATCCAACTCCCCACCCTCACACACACTGTACCCCATCCAACTCCCCACCCTTTCAACACTGTACCCCATCCAACTCCCCACCCTCACACACTGTACCCCATCCAACTCCCCACCCTCACACACTGTACCCCATCCAACTCCCCACCCTTTCACACACTGTACCCCATCCAACTCCCCACCCTCTCACACACTGTACCCCATCCAACTCCCCACCCTTTCACACACTGTACCCCATCCAACTCCCCACCCTTTCAACACTGTACCCCATCCAACTCCCCACCCTCACACACTGTACCCCATCCAACTCCCCACCCTCACACACTGTACCCCATCCAACTCCCCACCCTTTCACACACTGTACCCCATCCAACTCCCCACCCTCTCACACACTGTACCCCATCCAACTCCCCACCCTTTCACACACTGTACCCCATCCAACTCCCCACCCTCTCACACACACTGTACCCCATCCAACTCC
Organism: Squalus acanthias; assembly: GCA_030390025.1. Lineage (NCBI taxonomy): Eukaryota > Metazoa > Chordata > Chondrichthyes > Squaliformes > Squalidae > Squalus > Squalus acanthias. Next base: position 48,480 of record JASTWF010000258.1, on the reverse strand, counting down.
CCACCCTCACACACACTGTACCCCATCCAACTCCCCACCCTCACACACACTGTACCCCATCCAACTCCCCACCCTTTCAACACTGTACCCCATCCAACTCCCCACCCTCACACACTGTACCCCATCCAACTCCCCACCCTCACACACTGTACCCCATCCAACTCCCCACCCTTTCACACACTGTACCCCATCCAACTCCCCACCCTCTCACACACTGTACCCCATCCAACTCCCCACCCTTTCACACACTGTACGCCATCCAACTCCCCACCCTTTCTCACACATTGTACCCCATCGAACTCCCCACCCTTTCACACACTGTACCCCATCCAACTCCCCACCCTTTCTCACAAACTGTACCCCATCCAACTCCCCACCCTTTCACACAAACAGTGTACCCCATCCAACTCCCCACCCTTTCACACACACTGTACCCCATCCAACTCCCCACCCTTTCACACACACTGTACCCCATCCAACTCCCCACCCTTTCACACACACTGTACCCCATCCAACTCCCCACCCTTTCTCACACACTGTACCCCATCCAACTCCCCACTCTCACACACTGTACCACATCCAACTCCCCACCCTCACACACTGTACCCCATCCAACTCCCCACCCTTTCTCACACACTGTACCCCATCCAACACCCCACCCTTTCTCACACACTGCACCCCATCCAACTCCCCACCCTTTCTCACACACTGTACCCCATCCAACTCCCCACCCTCACACACTGTACCCCATCCAACTCCCCACCCTTTCACACACACTGTACCCCATCCAACTCCCCACCCTTTCTCACACACTGTACCCCATCCAACTACCCACCCTTTCTCACACACTGTACCCCATCCAACTCCCCACCCTTTCTCACACACTGTACCCCATCCAACTCCCCACCCTTTCTCACACACTGTACCCCATCAAACTCCCCACCCTCACACACACTGTACCCCATCCAACTCCCCACCCTTTCACACACACACTGTACCCCATCCAACTCCCCACCCTCACACACACTGTACCCCATCCAACTCCCCACCCTCACACACACTGTACCCCATCCAACTCCCCACCCTTTCAACACTGTACCCCATCCAACTCCCCACCCTCACACACTGTACCCCATCCAACTCCCCACCCTCACACACTGTACCCCATCCAACTCCCCACCCTTTCACACACTGTACCCCATCCAACTCCCCACCCTCTCACACACTGTACCCCATCCAACTCCCCACCCTTTCACACACTGTACCCCATCCAACTCCCCACCCTTTCAACACTGTACCCCATCCAACTCCCCACCCTCACACACTGTACCCCATCCAACTCCCCACCCTCACACACTGTACCCCATCCAACTCCCCACCCTTTCACACACTGTACCCCATCCAACTCCCCACCCTCTCACACACTGTACCCCATCCAACTCCCCACCCTTTCACACACTGTACCCCATCCAACTCCCCACCCTCTCACACACACTGTACCCCATCCAACTCCCCACCCTCACACACACTGTACCCCATCCAACTCCCCACCCTCACACACACTGTACCCCATCCAACTCCCCACCCTTTCAACACTGTACCCCATCCAACTCCCCACCCTCACACACTGTACCCCATCCAACTCCCCACCCTCACACACTGTACCCCATCCAACTCCCCACCCTTTCACACACTGTACCCCATCCAACTCCCCACCCTCTCACACACTGTACCCCATCCAACTCCCCACCCTTTCACACACTGTACGCCATCCAACTCCCCACCCTTTCTCACACATTGTACCCCATCGAACTCCCCACCCTTTCACACACTGTACCCCATCCAACTCCCCACCCTTTCTCACAAACTGTACCCCATCCAACTCCCCACCCTTTCACACAAACTGTACCCCATCCAACTCCCCACCCTTTCACACAAACAGTGTACCCCATCCAACTCCCCACCCTTTCACACACACTGTACCCCATCCAACTCCCCACCCTTTCACACACACTGTACCCCATCCAACTCCCCACCCTTTCTCACACACTGTACCCCATCCAACTCCCCACTCTCACACACTGTACCACATCCAACTCCCCACCCTCACACACTGTACCCCATCCAACTCCCCACCCTTTCTCACACACTGTACCCCATCCAACACCCCACCCTTTCTCACACACTGCACCCCATCCAACTCCCCACCCTTTCTCACACACTGTACCCCATCCAACTCCCCACCCTCACACACTGTACCCCATCCAACTCCCCACCCTTTCACACACACTGTACCCCATCCAACTCCCCACCCTTTCTCACACACTGTACCCCATCCAACTACCCACCCTTTCTCACACACTGTACCCCATCCAACTCCCCACCCTTTCTCACACACTGTACCCCATCCAACTCCCCACCCTTTCTCACACACTGTACCCCATCAAACTCCCCACCCTCACACACACTGTACCCCATCCAACTCCCCACCCTTTCACACACACACTGTACCCCATCCAACTCCCCACCCTCACACACACACTGTACCCCATCCAACTCCCCACCCTCTCACACACTGTACATCATCCAACTCCCCACCCTCTCACACACTGTACCCCATCCAACTCCCCACCCTCTCGCACACTGTACCCCTTCCAACTCCCCACCCTCACACACACACTGTACCTCATCCAACTCCCCACCTTTCACATACACTGTGCCCCATCCAACTCCCCACCCTCACACACACTGCACCCCATCCAACTCCCCACCCTCACACACACTGTACCTCATCCAACTCCCCACCCTCTCACTCACTGTACCCCATCCAACTCCCCACCCTCACACACACTGTACCCCATCCAACTCCCCACCCTCTCACACACTGTACCCCATCCAACTCCCCACCCTCACACACACTGTACCTCATCCAACTCCCCACCCTCACACACACACTGTACCCCATCCAACTCCCCACCCTTTCAAACACACTGTACCCCATCCAACACCCCACCCTCTTTCACACACACTGTACCCCATCCAACTCCCTACCCTCTCACACACACTGTACCCCATCCAACTCCCCACCTTTCACACACACTGTGCCCCATCCAACTCCCCACCCTCGCACACACTGTACCCCATCCAACTCGCCACCCTCTCACACACACACTGTACCCCATCCAACTCCCCACCCTTTCACACACACTGTACCCCATCCAACACCCCACCCTCTCTCACACACACTGTACCCCATCCAACTCCCCACCCTTTCACACACACTGTACCACATCCAACTCCCCACCCTTTCTCACACACACTGTACCCCATCCAACTCCCCACCCTTTCACACACACTGTACCCCATCCAACTCCCCAGCCTTTCACACACACTGTACCCCATCCAACTCCCCACCCTTTCACACACACTGCACCCCATCCAACTCCCCACCCTTTCACACACACTGCACCCCATCCAACTCCCCACCATTACACACACTGTACTCCATCCAACTCCCCACCCTTTCACACACACTGTACCCCATCCAACTCCCCACCCTCTCACACACTGTACCCCATCCAACTCCCCACCCTTTATCACACACTGTACCCCATCCAACTCCCCACCCTTTCTCACAAACTGTACCCCATCCAACGCCCCACCCTTTCTCACAAACTGTACCCCATCCAACTCCCCACCCTTTCTCACACACTGTACCCCATCCAACTCCCCACCCTTTCACACACACTGTACCACATCCAACTCCCCACCCTTTCTCACACACTGTACCCCATCCAACTCCCCACCCTTTCACACACACTGTACCCCATCCAACTCCCCACCCTTTCACACACACTTCACCCCATCCAACTCCCCACCATTACACACACTGCACCCCATCCAACTCCCCACCATTACACACACTGTACTCCATCCAACTCCCCACCCTTTCACACACACTGTACCCCATCCAACTCCCCACCCTCACACACACTGTACCCCATCCAACTCCCCACCCTTTCACACACACTGTACCCCATCCAACTCCCCACCCTTTCTCACACACTGTACCCCATCCAACTCCCCACCCTTTATCACACACTGTACCCCATCCAACTCCCCACCCTTTCTCACAAACTGTACCCCATCCAACTCCCCACCCTTTCACACACACTGTACCCCATCCAACTCCCCACCCTCTCACACTGCACGCCATCCAACTTCCCACCCTTTCTCACAAACTTTACCCCATCCAACTCCCCACCCTCACACACACACTGTACCCCATCCAACTCCCCACCCTTTCACACACACTGTACCCCATCCAACTCCCCACCCTTTCTCACACACTGTACCCCATCCAACTCCCCACCCTCACATACACACTGTACCCCATCCAACTCCCCACTCTTTCACACACACTGTACCCCATCCAACTCCCCACCCTTTCACACACACTGCACCCCATCCAACTCCCCACCCTTTCACACACACTGTACCCCATCCAACTCCCCACTCTTTCACACACACTGTACCCCATCCAACTCCCCACCCTTTCACACACACTGTACCCCATCCAACTCCCCACCCTTTCTCACAAACTGTACCCCATCCAACTCCCCACCCGTACACACACTGTACCCCATCCAACTCACCACCCTCACACACACACTGTACCCCATCCAACTCCCCACCCTTTCTCACAAACTGTACCCCATCCAACTCCCCACCCTTTCTCAGAAACTGTACCCCATCCAACTCCCCACCCTTACACACACTGTACCCCATCCAACTCCCCACCCTCACACACACACTGTACCCCATCCAACTCCCCACCCTTTCTCACACACTGCACCCCATCCAACTCCCCACCCTTTCACACACACTGTACCCCATCCAACTCCCCACTCTTTCACACACACTGTACCCCATCCAACTCCCCACCCTTTCACACACACTGTACCCCATCCATCTCCCCACCCTTTCTCACAAACTGTACCCCATCCAACTCCCCACCCGTACACACACTGTACCCCATCCAACTCCCCACCCTCACACACACACTGTACCCCATCCAACTCCCCACCCTTTCTCACAAACTGTACCCCATCCAACTCCCCACCCTTTCTCAGAAACTGTACCACATCCAACTCCCCACCCTTACACACACTGTACCCCATCCAACTCCCCAGCCTTTCACACACACTGTACCCCATCCAACTCCCCACCCTTTCACACACACTGCACCCCATCCAACTCCCCACCCTTTCACACACACTGCACCCCATCCAACTCCCCACCATTACACACACTGTACTCCATCCAACTCCCCACCCTTTCACACACACTGTACCCCATCCAACTCCCCACCCTCTCACACACTGTACCCCATCCAACTCCCCACCCTTTATCACACACTGTACCCCATCCAACTCCCCACCCTTTCTCACAAACTGTACCCCATCCAACTCCCCACCCTTTCTCACAAACTGTACCCCATCCAACTCCCCACCCTTTCTCACACACTGTACCCCATCCAACTCCCCACCCTTTCACACACACTGTACCACATCCAACTCCCCACCCTTTCTCACACACTGTACCCCATCCAACTCCCCACCCTTTCACACACACTGTACCCCATCCAACTCCCCACCCTTTCACACACACTTCACCCCATCCAACTCCCCACCATTACACACACTGCACCCCATCCAACTCCCCACCATTACACACACTGTACTCCATCCAACTCCCCACCCTTTCACACACACTGTACCCCATCCAACTCCCCACCCTCACACACACTGTACCCCATCCAACTCCCCACCCTTTCACACACACTGTACCCCATCCAACTCCCCACCCTTTCTCACACACTGTACCCCATCCAACTCCCCACCCTTTATCACACACTGTACCCCATCCAACTCCCCACCCTTTCTCACAAACTGTACCCCATCCAACTCCCCACCCTTTCACACACACTGTACCCCATCCAACTCCCCACCCTCTCACACTGCACGCCATCCAACTTCCCACCCTTTCTCACAAACTGTACCCCATCCAACTCCCCACCCTCACACACACACTGTACCCCATCCAACTCCCCACCCTTTCACACACACTGTACCCCATCCAACTCCCCACCCTTTCTCACACACTGTACCCCATCCAACTCCCCACCCTCACATACACACTGTACCCCATCCAACTCCCCACTCTTTCACACACACTGTACCCCATCCAACTCCCCACCCTTTCACACACACTGCACCCCATCCAACTCCCCACCCTTTCACACACACTGTACCCCATCCAACTCCCCACTCTTTCACACACACTGTACCCCATCCAACTCCCCACCCTTTCACACACACTGTACCCCATCCAACTCCCCACCCTTTCTCACAAACTGTACCCCATCCAACTCCCCACCCGTACACACACTGTACCCCATCCAACTCCCCACCCTCACACACACACTGTACCCCATCCAACTCCCCACCCTTTCTCACAAACTGTACCCCATCCAACTCCCCACCCTTTCTCAGAAACTGTACCCCATCCAACTCCCCACCCTTACACACACTGTACCCCATCCAACTCCCCACCCTCACACACACACTGTACCCCATCCAACTCCCCACCCTTTCTCACACACTGCACCCCATCCAACTCCCCACCCTTTCACACACACTGTACCCCATCCAACTCCCCACTCTTTCACACACACTGTACCCCATCCAACTCCCCACCCTTTCACACACACTGTACCCCATCCATCTCCCCACCCTTTCTCACAAACTGTACCCCATCCAACTCCCCACCCGTACACACACTGTACCCCATCCAACTCCCCACCCTCACACACACACTGTACCCCATCCAACTCCCCACCCTTTCTCACAAACTGTACCCCATCCAACTCCCCACCCTTTCTCAGAAACTGTACCACATCCAACTCCCCACCCTTACACACACTGTACCCCATCCAACTCCCCACCCTCACACACACACTGTACCCCATCCAACTCCCCACCCTTTCTCACAAACTGTACCCCATCCAACTCCCCACCCTTACACACACTGTACCCCATCCAACTCCCCAGCCTCACACACACACTGTACCCCATCCAACACCCCACCCTTACACACACTGTACCCCATCCAACTCCCCACCCTTTCACACACACTGTACCCCATCCAACTCCCCACCCTCACACACACTGTACCCCATCCAACTCCCCACCCTTTCACACACACTGTACCCCATCCAACTCCCCACCCTCACACACACACTGTACCCCATCCAACTCCCCACCCTCACACACTGTACCCCATCCAACTCCCCACCCTTTCACACACACTGTGCCCCATCCAACTCCCCACACTCACACACACACTGTACCCCATCCAACTCCCCACCCTTTCACACACACTGCACCCCATCCAACTCCCCACCCTTTCACACACACTGTACCCCATCCAACTCCCCACCCTTTCTCACACACTGCACCCCATCCAACTCCCCACCCTCTGACACACTGTACCCCATCCAACTCCCCACCCTTTCACACACACTGTACCCCATCCAACTCCCCACCCTCTCACACACTGTACCCCATCCAACTCCCCACCCTCTCACACACTGTACCCCATCCAACTCCCCACCCTTTCTCACACACTGCACCCCATCCAACTCCCCACCCTCTCACACACTGTACCCCATCCAACTCCCCACCCTTTCTCACACACTGCACCCCATCCAACTCCCCACCCTCTCACACACTGTACCCCATCCAACTCCCCACCCTTTCTCACACACTGTACCCCATCCAACTCCCCACCCTCTCACACACTGTACCCCATCCAACTCCCCACCCTTTCACACACACTGTACCCCATCCAACTCCCCACCCTCACACACTGTACCCCATCCAACTCCCCACCCTTTCACACACACTGTACCCCATCCAACTCCCCACCCTTTCTCACACACTGTACCCCATCCAACTACCCACCCTTTCTCACACACTGTACCCCATCCAACTCCCCACCCTTTCTCACACACTGTACCCCATCCAGCTCCCCACCCTTTCTCACACACTGTACCCCATCCAACTCCCCACCCTCACACACACTGTACCCCATCCAACTCCCCACCCTTTCACACACACTGTACCCCATCCAACTCCCCACCCTTTCTCACACACTGTACCCCATTCAACTCCCCACCCTCACACACACTGTACCCCATCCAACTCCCCACCCTCACACCCACTGTACCCCATCCAACTCCCCACCCTTTCACACACACTGTACCCCATCCAACTCCCCACCCTCACACACACTGTACCCCATCCAACTCCCCACCCTCACACACACTGTACCCCATCCAACTCCACACCCTTTCACACACACACTGTACCCCATCCAACTCCCCACCCTCACACACACTGTACCCCATCCAACTCCCCACCCTTTCACACACACTGTACCCCATCCAACTCCCCACCCTCACACACACTGTACCCCATCCAACTCCCCACCCTTTCCCACCTGTACCCCATCCAACTCCCCACCCTCACACACTGTACCCCATCCAACTCCCCACCCTCACACACTGTACCCCATCCAACTCCCCACCCTTTCTCACAAACTGTACCCCATCCAACTCCCCACCCTTTCACACACTGTACCCCATCCAACTCCCCACCCTTTCACACACACTGTACTCCATCCAACTCCCCACCCTTTCGCACACACTGTACCCCATCCAACTCCCCACCCTTTCTCACACACTGTACCCCATCCAACTCCCCACCCTTTCTCACACACTGTACCCCATCCAACTCCCCACCCTTTCACACACACTGCACCCCATCCAACTCCCCACCCTTTCTCACACACTGTACCCCATCCAACTCCCCACCCTTTCACACACTGTACCATATCCAACTCCCCACCCTCTCACACACACTGTACCCCATCCAACTCCCCAGCCTCACACACACACTGTACCCCATCCAACTCCCCACCCTCACACACACACTGTACCCCATCCAACTCCCCACCCTCTCACACACTGTACCCCATCCAACTCCCCACCTTTCACACACACACTGTACCCCATCCAACTCCCCACCCTCACACACACACTGTACCCCATCCAACTCCCCACCCTCTCACACACTGTACCTCATCCAACTCCCCACCCTCTCACACACTGTACCCCATCCAACTCCCCGCCCTCACACACACTGTACCCCATCCAACTCCCCACCCTCTCACACACTGTACCCCATCCAACTCCCCACCCTCACACACACTGTACCTCATCCAACTCCCCACCCTCACACACACACTGTACCCCATCCAACTCCCCACTCTCACACACTGTACCCCATCCAACTCCCCACCCTTTCAAACACACTGTACCCCATCCAACACCCCACCCTCTCTCACACACACTGTACCCCATCCAACTCCCTACCCTCTCACACACACTGTACCCCATCCAACTCTCCACCCTTTCACACACACTGTGCCCCATCCAACTCCCCACCCTTTCACCCACACTGTGCCCCATCCAACTCCCCACCCTCACACACACTGTGCCCCATCCAACTCCCCACCCTCACACACACTGTACCCCATCCAACTCACCACCCTTTCACACAGACACTGTGCCCCATCCAACTCCCCACCCTCACACACACTGTACCCCATCCAACTCCCCACCCTTTCTCACACTGTACCCCATCCAACTCCCCACCCTTTCACACACTGTACCCCATCCAACTCCCCACCCTTTCACACACACTGTACCTCATCTAATTCCCCACTGTTTCACACACACCCTGTACCCCATCCAATTTTCCACCTTCTCCCACACACCACACACTGTACCCCATTCAACTCCCCACCGTTTCACACACACACTGTACCCCATCCAATTTTCCACCTTCTCACACACGCACTCTCTTCTCCAACCCTCTCTGTTCAGATTGACACGCTTTCTGCTCAAAACACTGGTTCCTGCTTCTACTTCCTACCTTCCTCCCTTCATTTCCCCTTTCTCCTCACGGCCATCCAAATTCCCCCATTTTTGTTTCCTCTCCACATCCATTTCTGCATGTTCCATCCATTCTGCTCCCTCCCCTCCTCACTCTATTTCAGTCTGAGTGGTAATTTACCACACAGGTCCTGCTCCTCCACTCCATCCACTTTCAGCATCACTAGCCCCGATTCCTGCCTCTGTACACTGGAGACTTATGTCTGTGTATCTCACTGCCTGTGTGTGTGTGTGTCTCCATGTTTTATTTTATTCATTCACGGGAACCGGGTGTCGCTGGCAAGGCCAGCATTTGTTACCCATCCCTAATTACCCATGATAAGGTGGTGGTGTGCCGCCTTCTTGAACCGCTGCAGTCCTTGTGGTGAAGGTACTCCCACAGTGTTGTTAGGGAGGGAGTCCAGGATTTTGACCCAGCGATGATGAAGGAACGGCAATATATTTCCAAGTCTGGATGGTGTGCGACTTGGAGGTGGTGGTGTTCCCATGGCCTTGATCTTCCAGGTGGTGGGTTTGGGAGGTCTGATGAAGAAGCCTTGGCGAGTTGCTGCAGTGCATCTTGTAGATGGTACACACTGCAGCTACGGTGCGCTGGTGGTGGAGGGAGTGAATGTTTAAGGTGATGGATGGGCTGCCAATCAAGAGGGCTGTTTTGTCCTGGATGGTGTCAAGCTTTTTGTGTTGTTGGAGAGTATTCCATCACACTCCTGACTTATGCCTTGTAGATGGTGGAAAGGCTTTGGGGAGTCAGGTGGTGAGTCACTTGCCGCAGAATACCCAGTCTCTGGCCTACTCTTGTAGCCATAGTATTTATGTGGCTGGTCCAGTTAAGTTTCTGGTCAGTGGTGACCCCCCAGAATGTTGACGGTGGGGGATTCGATGATGGTAATGCCGCTGAATGTCATGGGGAGGTGGTGTTAGACTCTCGCTTGTTAGAGATGGTCATTGCCTCGCACTTGTGTGGCACGAATGTTACTTGCCACTTATTAGTTGAAGCCTGAATGTTGTCCAGGTCTTGCTGCATGCGGGCACGGACTGCTTCGTGGAACCGAACACTGTGCAATCACCAGCGAACATCCCCACTTCTGACCTTAGGATGAAGCAGCTGAAGATGGTTGGGCCTAGGACACTGCCCTGAGGAACTCCTGCAGTGATGTCCTGGGGCTGTGATGATTGTCCGCCAACAACCACAACCATCTTCCTTTGTGCTAGGTATGACTCCAGCTGGTGGAGAGTTTTCGCCGGTGGAGAGTTTTCGCCCTGATTCTTATTGACTTCAATTTTACTAGGGCTCCTTGATGCCACACTTGGTCAAATGCTGCCTTGATGTCTAAGGCAGTCACTCTCACCTCACCTCTGGAATTCAGCCCCTTTGTCCATGTTTGGACCAAGGCTGGAACGAAGTCTAGAGCTGAGTGGTCCTGGCGGAACCAAACATCAGTGAGCAAGTTATTGGTGAGTAAGTGCTACTTCATAGCACTGTCGACGACACCTTCCATCACTTTGCTGATGATTGAGAGTAGGCTGATGGAGTGGTAATTGGCCGGATTGGCTTTGTCCTGCTTTTTGTGGACAGGACATACCTGGGCAATTTTCCACTTTGTCGGGTAGATGCCAGTTGTAGCTGTACTGGAACAGCTTGGCGAGAGGCGCGGCTAGTTCTGGAGCACAAGTCTTCAGCACGACAGCCGGGATGTTGTCAGGGCCCATAGCCTTTGCTGTATCCAGTGCGCTCAGCCGTTTCTTGATATCATGTGGAGTGAATCGAATTGGCTGAAGACTGGCTTCTGTGATGGTGGGGACCTCAGGAGGAGGCTGAGATGGATCATCTGGCTTAAGATGGTTGCAAACGCTTCAGCCTTGTCTTTTGCACTCACGTGCTGGGCTCCGCCATCATTGAGGATGGGGATGTTCCTGGAGCCTCCTCCTCCCGTTAGTAGTTTAATTGTCCACCATCCTTCACGACTGGATGTGGCAGGACTGCAGAGCTTTGATCTGATCCATTGGTTGTAAGATTGCTTAGCTTTGTCTATAGCATGCTGCTTCCACTGTTTAGCATGCATGTAGTCCTGTGTTGTAGCTTCACCAGGTTGGCGCCTGATTTTTAGATATGCCTGGTGCTGCTCCTGGCATGCGCTTCTGCACTCCTCATTGAACCATGGTTGGTCCCCTGGCTTGATGGTAGTGGTAGAGTGAGGGATATGCGGGGCCATGAGATTACAGATTGTAATGGAATACAATTCTGCTGCTGCTGATGGCCCACAGCATCATGGAGGCCCAGTTTAGAGCTGCTAGATCTGTTCTGAATGTATCCCTTTTAGCACAGCGGTAGTGCCACACAACACGATGGAGGGTGTCCTCAGTGTGAAGATGGGACTTCGTCTCCACAATGACTGTGCGGTGGTCACTCCTACCAATACTGTCATGGACAGACGCATCTGTGACAGGTAGATTGGTGAGAACGAGGTCGAGTAGGTTTTTCCTTCGTGTTGGTTCTCTCACCACCTGCCGTAGGCCCAGTCTGCCAGCTCAGTCAGTAGTTGTGCTACCGAACCACTCTTGGTGATAGACATTGAAGTCCCCCATCCAGAGTGCATGCTGTGCCCTTGCTATCCTCTGTGCTTCCAAGTGGTGTGTAACATGGAGGAGTACTGATTCATCAGCTGAAAGAGGGCAGTAGGTGATAATCAGCAGGAGGTTTCCTTGTCCACCTTTGACCTGAAGCCATGAGACTTCATGGGGTCCAGAGTCAATGTTGAGGACTCCAGGGCCACTGCTTCCCGACTGTATACCACTGTGCCACCACCCCCAGTGGGTCTGTCCTGCCTGTGGGACAGGTCATGCCCAGGGATGGCGATGGACAAGTCTGGGACATTGGCTGAAAGGTATGATTCTGTGAGTTTGACTATGTCAGGCTGTTGCTTGACTAGTCTGAGACAGCTCTCCCAAATTTGGCACAAGTCCCCAGATGTTAGTGAGGAGGACTTTGCAGGGTCGACTGGGCTGGGTGTGCCTTTGTCAAGTCCAAATCCAGTGCCTAGGTCGATGGCGGGTGGTCCGTCCGGTTTTATTCTGATTATTGTTTTCTGTCGCGGTTTGTTACAACTGACTGGCCATTTCAGAGGACAGTTAAGAGTCAACCACATTGCTGTGGGTCTGGAGTCACATATAGGCCAGACCAGGTAAGGACGGCAGATTTCTTTTGTTCAAGGACATTAGTGAACCAGATGGGTTTTTACAACAATCCGGTAGTTACATGGTCAGCATTACTGATACTAGCTCTTTTTATTCCAGATTTTTATTTAATTAACCGAATTTAAATTCCCCAGCTGCTGTGGTGGGATTTAAACTCATGTCTCTGGATTATTAGTCTGGGCTTCTGGATTTCTAGTCCAGTAACATAACCACTATGCTACCGTACCCCATGTGTGTATGAGTATGTGTGTGTCCTCACTCTGTCGACAGTGCCAGCAGCTCTCTCTTTCTGTGTGGGGTATGGTTACAGCAGTGTTGGATCACAGGTTGAACACAGTATTATGTACAGGTTAGTGTGTGTGTGTGTGTGTGTGGAAGACTGCACACGGGAGTGCAGATGTATTTAAGAATGAAATCCTGTAGAATACTGAGGAATGTAACTACTAGGGTGAGGGTTGGGTTGAGAGAGTCTGTGTCTGTGTGGCATTTACACTCAAACTGGAGTCTACATCAACTGGAGAATGGGATAAGCCCAGGAACTGGGCAAAGAGCCCCCTCCGCTGACCGCCTCTCGGGAGAGGGTTTGCAGGCCAGGCTTGGTCTGTGAACCAGATCTGTTCCCAGTGGGAACATTATTTAAATGTGATTGTACGAGGCGCTTCATACATTAGAAAATACCTTTTAGTTGATGTTAACTTCACTGTTGTACACTCACATTGTGTCCAGTTAACCCCACAGCCAGTGTATCAGTGTACAGCGGGCCGTGACTGGGAGCGGGGGATGTCTCGGTGCAGACAGTTGACATATGGGCTGGTATGGGGGGTCACTGGTAGCGACTCGGGAAAAACAGATGTTTATAGGGAGCGTTAGCCTCACCCCAGCACTGCTCATAGACTGTCATCACAGAACCTGTGGGTGAACCAGCGATCGGCACTGGTGCTGTGCTGGTACCATCCGGGCACAACCTGTGAAAGAAGGAGGGAGCTTTTACCTCACCCATTCACCCACTCGCACATCCCCTCCGTCACACTGTACTCTCCCTCACACATCCCCTCACACAGTCCCTCCGTCACACTGTACTCCCCCTCACACAGTCCCTCCGTCACACTGTACTCCCCCTCACACAGTCCCTCCGTCACACTGTACTCTCCCTCACACATCCCCTCACACAGTCCCTCCGTCACACTGTACTCCCCCTCACACAGTCCCTCCGTCACACTGTACTCTCCCTCACACAGTCCCTCCGTCACACTGTACTCTCCCTCACACAGTCCCTCCGTCACACTGTACTCTCCCTCACACAGTCCCTCCGTCACACTGTACTCTTCCTCACACAGTCCCTCCGTCACACTGTACTCCCCCTCACACAGTCCCTCCGTCACACTGTACTCTCCCTCACACATCCCCTCACACAGTCCCTCCGTCACACTGTACTCCCCCTCACACAGTCCCTCCGTCACACTGTACTCTCCCTCACACAGTCCCTCCGTCACACTGTACTCTCCCTCACACAGTCCCTCCGTCACACTGTACTCCCCTCACACAGTCCACCCGTCACACTGTACTCCCCTCACAGTCGATCCGTCACACTGTACTCCCCTCACACAGTCCCTCCGTCACACTGTACTCCCCTCACACAGTCCCTCCATCACACTGTACTCCCCCTCACACAGTCCACCCGTCACACTGTACTCCCCTCACAGTCGATCCGTCACACTGTACTCCCCTCACACAGTCCACCCATCACACTGTACTCCCCTCACAGTCGATCCGTCACACTGTACTCCCCTCACACAGTCCACCCATCACACTGTACTCCCCTCACAGTCGATCCGTCACACTGTACTCCCCCTCACACAGTCCCTCCGTCACACTGTACTCCCCCTCACACAGTCCCTCCGTCACACTGTACTCCCCTCACACAGTCCACCCGTCACACTGTACTCCCCTCACAGTCGATCCCTCACACTGTACTCCCCTCACACAGTCCCTCCGTCACACTGTACTCCCCTCACAGTCGATCCGTCACACTGTACTCCCCTCACACAGTCCCTCCGTCACACTGTACTCCCCTCACAGTCGATCCGTCACACTGTACTCCCCTCACACAGTCCCTCCGTCACACTGTACTCCCCTCACACAGTCCCTCCATCACACTGTACTCCCCTCACACAGTCCACCCGTCACACTGTACTCCCCTCACAGTCGATCCGTCACACTGTACTCCCCCTCACACAGTCCCTCCATCACACTGTACTCCCCCTCACACAGTCCCTCCATCACACTGTACTCCCCTCACAGTCCTTCCGTCACACTGTACTCACACAGTCCCTCCGTCACACTGTACTCCCCCTCACAGTCACACTGTACTCACACAGTCCCTCCATCACACTGTACTCTCACACAGTCCCTCCGTCACACTGTACTCCCCCTCACACAGTCCCTCCATCACACTGTACTCTCACACAGTCCCTCCGTCACACTGTACTCCCCCTCACAGTCCCTCCGTCACACTGTACTCCCCCTCACACAGTCCCTCCGTCACACTGTACTCCCCCTCACAGTCCCTCCGTCACACTGTACTCCCCCTCACACAGTCCCTCCGTCACACTGTACTCCCCCTCACACAGTCCCTCCGTCACACTGTACTCCCCCTCACAGTCCCTCCGTCACACTGTACTCTCCCTCACACAGCCCCCTCAATCCCGTACAGTACCAGATGGGAGTGAATCGTTCCCTTTTACCCGCTGTTTACTGTACACGTGCTAGTTTGCTCTGAAGGACTCCAGTTTGCAGTGTTAAAGGGATTACGGTGTAGTTTTTACTCCACAGACTGTAAACATGCCACTGATTATTCTGTGACAGGTTGCGTGTTGTGATGTGCTGTGGATTCACTTGCACTCACTTGGGTAATAACTCATTGTTCTCAATATGTGATGGTGGAATCAAAGTTATTTATTAACACTTGTTATGAGACAACTTTATATATTAAAAAAATCACATTTTTCTTCTGTCTTTTTATTTGCCTGTGCTTTTTAATTCTGTTCTCAGTGCCGTGCTCTCTGTGAGGGGCTAAGTGAGGGGCAGACAACAGCACACGATTACATGGGCTCTGCACAATGATTAACGGCAAAGTCTGAGCACAGGTATCGGAGAGTAACTTCTCCCAGCCCGGTCGTGTGGTCCCGCAAGTGGAACTTTTACCTAAAGTAGATGCTGGTGAAAGGATGTTGCTTTCTCATTGTTTGGCTCTCTGTTTGTCCCTCATTCTCTCTGTCTCTCTCCCTCCTCCTGTCTGTGCTTCTCTCTCTCTCTTTCTCCTTTCGAAAGGGAATTGGAAAAATACTTGAAAAAGAACAATTTGCAGGTCTATGGGGAAAGAGCGTGGGAGTGGGACTAATTGGAGAGCTCTTTCAAAGAGCCGGCACAGGCACGATGGGCTGAATGGCCTCCTGCGCTGTATCATTCTTTGTGAGAATCCACCCTATCAGTCCCAATGACTCACAACTATGAGTCAGAATCAACAACTGGTCATCATGGCGATCCCCTGCAATCATGACTTGTGACTCCAATCAATCTTCTGCAGATAGAGTGGCACCACAGAGATAATGATGCCCATCGAGCAGGCCATAGGATTCTCAACTCACCAAGGAGCCCTGCAGCACAGGGCAGCTGCAGTGTGGAGTTTGCTGTGAGCTGCACAGTGTCACTAAGCAGACAGGTTAAGGAGGAGGACGGTGAAGAGGAAGACGACGAAGGGGACGGTGAAGAGGAGGACGATGAAGGGGACGGTGAAGAGGAAGAGGATGAAGGGGACGGTGAAGAGGAGGACGATGAAGGGGATGGTGAAGAGGAGGACGATGAAGGGGACGGTGAAGAGGAAGAGGATGAAGGGGACGGTGAAGAGGAAGAGGATGAAGGGGATGGTGAAGAGGAAGAGGATGAAGGGGACGGTGAAGAGGAAGAGGATGAAGGGGACGGTGAAGAGGAAGACGATGAAGGGGACGGTGAAGAGGAAGAGGATGCAGGGGACGGTGAAGAGGAAGAGGATGAAGGGGACGGTGAAGAGGAAGACGATGAAGGGGACGGTGAAGAGGAAGACGATGAAGGGGACGGTGAAGAGGAAGACGATGAAGGGGACGGTGAAGAGGATGAAGAGGGGGATGGTGACGAGGAGGAAACGGTGAAGAGGAGGAGATTGTGGTCCATCCCCTTAGCAGGAGGTGGTGTTATAGGAGGAAGATGAGGTAGAGCGAGTGATCCACCACAGCCTGTAGCCAGAGGAAGGAGGCAGTAGCTTGTTGCTGATTGGTTTCAAAAAAAGTTGTACAGAGAAATAAAAACCCTTCCCTCTGGGCTGGTTCCCCTCACACTCCCAACTGCCCCATTAAAACCTTGATTCCCAAAGGGAGCTGTACCATGCCTCAGTGATAGAAATCACACATTTCATTAATTCAGTCCACTGAAAACCAGAGAAATGAACTCTGAAGTCTATGTCATCAAACAATTAGACATTAAGTTTTCTTGCTATCAAAATACAAATTTACAGGAGGCTGAATTAGTAGGAAATCTGAAAGCTAAAAACTGGATAAATTAGCTTCTAGAAGTAATAGAGGACAACAAAAAGGTGAATGTACCTAATGTACCTCGCACCGCCCCAGATGGGCTCTCCCTCACCTTCGCCCCTGGACTCACTCTCCCTCACCCTCACCTTTGACCCTGGACGGGCTCGCCCTCACTGTCACCCCTGAACTGGCTCTCCCTCTCCAACACCGTCGCCCCCGGATGGCTCGCCCTTGCCGTCACTTTCGCACCTGAACAGGCTCACACTCACCCCTAGACGGGCTCACCCTCACCCTCGCCCCTGGACGGGCTCACCCTCACCCTCCCTCACCCTCACCCCTGGACTCACTGTCCCTCGCCCCTGGACGGGCTCACCATCGCCCTCACCCTCACCCCTAGACGGGCTCTCCCTCACCCTCGCCCCGGACAGGCTCACCCTCGCCCCGGACAGGCTCTCCCTCACCCTCGCCCCGGACAGGCTCACCCTCGCCCCGGACAGGCTCACCCTCGCCCCTGGACGGGCTCTCCCTCACCCTCGCCCCGGACAGGCTCTCCCTCACCCTCGCCCCGGACAGGCTCACCCTCGCCCCTGGACGGGCTCTCCCTCACCCTCGCCCCTGGACGGGCTCTCCCTCACCCTCGCCCCTGGACGGGCTCTCCCTCACCCTCGCCCTGGACAGGCTCACCCTCGCCCCTGGACGGGCTCTCCCTCACCCTCGCCCCTGGACGGGCTCTCCCTCACCCTCGCCCCGGACAGCTCACCTTCGCCCCTGGACGGGCTCTCCCTCACCCTCGCCCCTGGATGGGCTCTCCCTCACCCTCGCCCCGGACAGCTCACCTTCGCCCCTGGACGGGCTCTCCCTCACCCTCGCCCCTGGACGGGCTCTCCCTCACCCTCGCCCCGGACAGCTCACCTTCGCCCCTGGACGGGCTCTCCCTCACCCTTGCCCCTGGACGGGCTCTCCCTCACCCTTGCCCTGGACAGGCTCACCCTCGCCCCTGGACGGGCTCTCCCTCACCCTCGCCCCTGGACGGGCTCTCCCTCACCCTCGCCCCTGGACGGGCTCTCCCTCACCCTCGCCCCGGACAGGCTCTCCCTCACCCTCGCCCCGGACAGGCTCACCCTCGCCCCTGGACGGGCTCTCCCTCACCCTCGCCCCTGGACGGGCTCTCCCTTACCCTCGCCCCTGGACAGGCTCTCCCTCACCCTCGCCCTGGACAGGCTCACCCTCGCCCCTGGACGGGCTCTCCCTCACCCTCGCCCCTGGACGGGCTCTCCCTCACCCTTGCCCCGGACAGGCTCACCCTCGCCCCTGGACGGGCTCTCCCTCACCCTCGCCCCTGGACGGGCTCTCCCTCACCCTCGCCCCTGGACGGGCTCTCCCTCACCCTCGCCCCGGACAGCTCACCTTCGCCCCTGGACGGGCTCTCCCTCGCCCCTGGACGGGCTCTCCCTCACCCTCGCCCCGGACAGGCTCACCCTCGCCCCGGACGGGCTCACCCTCCCTCACCCTCGCCCCTGGACTCACTGTCCCTCGCCCCTGGACGGGCTCGCCCTCACCATCGCCCTCACCCTCACCCCTAGACGGGATCGCCCTCACCCTCACCCCTGGACGGGCTCACCCTCGCCCCGGACAGGCTCACCCTCCCTCACCCTCGCCCCTGGACTCACTGTCCCTCGCCCCTGGACTCACTGTCCCTCGCCCCTGGACGGGCTCGCCCTCACCATCGCCCTCACCCTCACCCCTAGACGGGCTCGCCCTCACCCTCGCCCCGGACGGGCTCACCCTCACCCTCGCCCCGGACGGGCTCACCCTCACCCTCGCCCCTGGACTCACTGTCCCTCGCCCACTCCCTTGCCCCTGGATGAGCTCTCCCTCACCCTCGCCCCTGGACGGGCTCTCCCTTACCCTCACCCCTAGACGGGCTCGCCCTCACCCTCGTCCCTGGACGGGCTCACCCTCACCCCTCACTATCACGAGAAAAAGTACTTGGCAAACTAATGGGACTAAAGGCTGACAAGTCCCCTGGACCTGATGGCCTGCATCCTAGGGTCTTAAAAGAAGTGACTGCAGAGATAGTGGATGCATTGGTTGTAATCTACCAAAATTCCCTGGATTCTGGAGAGGTCCCAGCGGATTGGAAAAACGCAAATGTAACTCCCCTATTCAAGAAAGGAGGGAGACAGAAAGCAGGAAACTATACGCCAGTTAGCCTAACATCTGTCATTGGGAAAATGCTGGAATCCATTATTAAGGAAGTAATAGCAGGACATTCAGAAAATCATAATGCAATCAAGCAGAGTCAACATGGTTTTATGAAAGGGAAATCGTGTTTGACAAATTTACTGGAGTTCTTTGAGGATGTAACGAGCAGGGTGGATAAAGGGGAACCAGTAGATGTAATGTATTTGGATTTCCAGAAGGCATTCGATAAGGTGCCATATAAAAGGTTACTGCACAAGATAACAGCTCACGGTGTTGGGGATAATATATTGGCATGGATAGAGGGTTGACTAACTAACAGAAAACAGAGAGTCGGAATAAATGGG
Source organism: Squalus acanthias (assembly GCA_030390025.1). Lineage (NCBI taxonomy): Eukaryota > Metazoa > Chordata > Chondrichthyes > Squaliformes > Squalidae > Squalus > Squalus acanthias. The sequence continues at coordinate 28,093 of JASTWF010000258.1, read as the reverse complement.
TCATTTTCAGATTGGCAAACTGTAACTAGTGGGGTGCCACAGGGATCAGTGCTGGGGCCTCAACTATTTACAATCTATATTAATGACTTGGATGAAGGGACCGAGTGTACTGTTGCCAAATTTGCTGACGATACAAAGATAGGTGGGAAAGCAAGTTGTGAGGAGTACACAAAGAGTCTGCAAAGGGATATAGATAGGTTAAGTGAGTGGGCAAAAGTTTGGCAGATGGAGTATAATGTGGGAAAATGTGAGGTTATCCACTTTGGTAGAAAGAATAAAAATGCAAAATATTATTTAAATGGAGAGAGACTACAGAATGCTGCGGTACAGAGGGCTCTGGGTGTCCTCGTACATGACACACAAAATGTTAGCATGCAGGTACAGCAAGTAATTAAGAAGGCAAATGGAATATTGGCCTTTATTGCAAGGGGGATGGAGTATAAAAGTAGGGAAGTCTTTCTACAACTGTACAGGGCGCTGGTGAGACCACACCCGAGTACTGCGTGCAGTATTGGTCTCCTTATTTAAGGAGGGATATGCTTGCATTGGAGGCAGTTCAGAGAAGGTTCACTAGGTTGATTCCTGAGTTGAAGGGGTTGTCTTATGAGGAAAGGTTGAGCAGGTTGGGCCTATACTCATTGGAGTTTAGAAGAATGAGAGGTGATCTTATTGAAACATATAAGATTCTGAGGGGGCTTGACAGGGTAGATGCAGGGAGGATGTTTCCCCTCGTGGGGGAATCTAGAACTAGGGGGCATAGTTTCAGAATAAGGGGTCGCCCATTTAAAACGGAGATGAGGAGGAATTTCTTCTCTGAGGGTCGTGAATCTTTGGAATTCTCTTCCCCAGAGAGCTGTGGAGGCTGGGTCATTGAATATATTCAAGGCGGAGATAGACAGATTTTTGAAAAACAGGGGAATCAAGGGTTATGGGGAACAGGCAGAAAAGTGGAGTTGAGGCCAAGATCAGATCAGCCATGATCTTATTGAATGGCGGAGCAGGCTCGAGGGGCGGAATGGCCTACTCCTGCTCCTATTTCTTATATTCTTATGTTTTGATTGTCATCTGGAGAATCTATAAAGTCAGAGAAGTTGAGTATGGGAGCAGCTCCAGCTGCTCTTTATTGGAGTGAGGCTGAGAAAGAAGAGCACAACAGCAAAGGCATGCTGAAAAAGAAGAAGAATCCCCCCACCCACTAACATGGTTGGCACCCCTTCGAAACACCATCACTCCAGAGCAAAACAGATACAACAGCCACATCACCACAAGGTGCGTTACAGAGCAGGCCATCGGGATGCTCGAGTTAAAGTGCAGCTGCTTTGATCGGTCAGAGGCTCCAGAATCACTGCTGCATCCTCCATAACATCGCTTAACCGAGAGGACTAGAGATTGATGAGGAATAGGGCCGGTAGGACTCATCATCTGCTGAGGAAGAGGAGGGTAATGGGAGCGCTGGAGGACATGACGCACGTTGTGAGGAACATCTGGTGGCCCGAGAAGCAAGGGATGCACTCATACACCTTTGTGACCAGAGCCCCCTCGCCTTGCAGTCCTGCAACCTTCACTCCATTGGTTTCCAATCCTCCACTTTGTCACCTTCACCTTCCCTCTTGGATTTATTAGTGACTATCTTATATTGATGACCTCTAGTTTTGGTCTCACCCGCAAGTAGAAACACTCTGTGTCTACCCTATCAAACCCTTTCATAATCTTAAAGACCTCTATCGGGTCACCCCTCAGCCTTCTCTTTTCGAGAGAAAAGAGCCCCAGCCTGTTTGATCTTTCCTGTTAAGTATAATGGCCCAGAAATTAAACATCGATGGTTCCCGCGGGGGTAAGGATTCCCCGCAATATCGCACTCCGCACCTACCTTTTTGTTTCGGGCCCACACGAACTTCAGTTTCAGGGCCTCTCCCTGTTGCAACCGTGCAGTGCTTGCGTGTCCCAGAGGCGCAATTAGTTCGTGCGAGCTCTGGGATCACGTGATTCAGTTAGAGCCAATGGCAGCACACCATCTTTCATTCATAGTTTTGACAGCAAGGGCTGTCAAAGCTATGAATACTACAAGCCCCCAAAAGAACAGCTAAACCTCAATTAAATTTTAAAAAAAGCCATCACATTAATAAAATAACTATAGTTAAATAAATTAACCACTTTAAACAAAAAATTAAATTTTTGAAAAAATTAAAAATCTTTTTAAAAGTTATAAAAAATAAACTTACCTTTCTTTAAAGTCTCTAAAAAAGATAAACCTGTTGAAAAAAATTTAAAATAACACTTAATTAACTACTTACCTTGTTAAAAGGGGGTCCTACGCCTGCTTTCTTTGTGTGTAAAATCTTCACCACTTACCTGCGCGTTCAAACCTGAAAAAAAACTAAGTGCACTGCGTGCGCACAACCTGTAGCGCGCACGCGGTTCACTTAGGAACCGCCCCCTTTGCAATACACGAAGTGCCGGTTTCCCGCGCATGCACAGTGCATGCAAGAAACCGGCAATTCGGGACCTAATACGTGAGAGTACACAGTGCGTACTCTCGCGTATTAGGTCTAATTTTCGGGCCAATCTCTCAGTTCTGGTATCATCCTTGCAAATCTTTTTTGCACCTTCTCCAGTGCCTCTATATCATTTTTATAATAGGGCGATCACAACTGTTCACACTACTCCAAGTGACAACTGTGGCTCACCCTCGCCTCTGAGTCAGAAGGTTGTGGGTTTAAGTCCTACACCAGGGAATGGAACACAAAAAATCTAGGCTGACACTCCAGTGCAGTGCTGAGGGAGTGCTGCACTGTCGGAGGTGCCGTCTTTCGGATGAAATGTTAAACCGAGGCCCCGTCTGCTCACTCAGGTGGACGTAAAAGATCTCACTTGCGCTGTTACAGTACAGTATATCTCAGACACTCGCACTGTTACAGAACAGTATATCTAAGACACTCGCACTGTTACAGGACAGTATATCTCAGACACTCTCACTGTGTTACAGTACAGTTTATCTCAGACACTCGCACTGTTACAGGACAGTATATCTCACTCACACTGTTACAGTACAGTATATCTCAGACACTCTCACTGTGTTACAGTACAGTATATCTCAGACACTCGCACTGTTACAGGACAGTATATCTCAGACACTCACTGTTACAGTACAGTATATCTAACACTCGCACTGTTACAGGACAGTATATCTCAGACACTCTCACTGTTACAGTACAGTATATCTCAGATACTCTCACTGTGTTACAGTACAGTATATCTCAGACACTCTCACTGTTACAGGACAGTATATCTCAGACACTCGCACTGTTACAGTACTGTATATCACAGACAATCTCACTGAGTTACAGGACAGTATATCACAGGCACTTGCATGGGGTTACAGTACAGTATATCTCAGACACTCGCAATGTGTTACAGTACATTATATCTCAGACACTCGCACTGTTACATACAGTATATCAGACACTCGTACTGTGTTACACTACAGTATATCTCAGACACTCACTGTTACAGTACAGTATATCTCAGACACTCGCACTGTTACATACAGAAAATCTCAGACACACTGTGTTACAGTACAGTATATCTCAGACAGTCGCACTGTTACAGTACAGTATATCTCAGACACTCTCACTGTTACATACAGAAAATCTCAGACACACTGTGTTACAGTACAGTATATCTCAGACAGTCGCACTGTTACAGTACAGTATATCTCAGACACTCTCACTGTTACAGTATAGTATATCTCAGACACTCACACTGTTACATACAGTATATCTCAGACACTCTCACTGTGGTACAGTATATCTCAGACACTTACAGTACAGTATATCTCAGACAGTCGCACTGTTACACTACAGTATATCGGAGACACTCGCACTGTGTTACAGTATAGTATATCTCACACTCTCACTGTTACAGTACAGTATATGTCAGACACTCTCACTGTTACAGTACAGTATATCTCAGACACGCGCACGGTTACAGTACACTATATCTCAGACACTCGCACTGTGTTACAGTGCAGGATATCTCAGACCCTCTCACTGTGTTACAGTACAGTATATCTCAGACACTCGCACTGTTACAGTACAGTATATCTCAGACACTCTGTGCTACAGTACAGTATATCTCAGACACTCGCACTGTTACAGAACAGTATATCTCAGACATCCTCACTGTTACAGGACAATATATCTCACACTCTCACTGTGTTACAGTACAGTATATCTCAGACACTCACTGTTACATACAGTATATCTCAGACATTTGCTCTGTTACAGTACAGTATATCTCAGACACTGGAACTGTGTTACAGTACAGTATATCTCAGACACTGGAACTGTGTTACAGTACAGTATATCTCAGACACTCGCACTGTTACAGTACAGTATATCTCAGACACTCGCACTGTGTTACAGTACAGTATATCTCAGACCCTCTCACTTTTACACTACAGTATATCTGAGACACTCACTCTGTTACAAGACAGTATATCTTAGACACTCTCACTGTGTTACAGTAGAGTATATCTCAGACACTCTCACTGTTACAGTACAGTATATCTCAGACATCCTCACTGTTACAGGACAATATATCTCACACTCTCTGTTACAGTACAGTATATCTCAGACACTCACTGTTACATACAGTATATCTCAGACATTCGCTCTGTTACAGTACAGTATTACTCAGACACTGGCACTGTTACAGTACAGTATATCTCAGACACTCACACTGTGTTACAGTACAGTATATCTCAGACACTCTCACTGTTGTAAGGGGGCGTGTCTCAGACGGTGCTGGTGCGGTTGCCCATACTATTGCTTGCTCTGGTCTCCGGCCAGCCTTTTTGCAATAAGCACCTGTGAGTGGTTCGACCCACTCGCCCTTACGGTTCTGACACCTGGACTTAGATGCAAGGAGCAGTAATGCAGAGAAAAACTCAAATAGACCCGGTTGAATAGCACAAAATGAATATCTTTATTGCATGGCGTCTAGAATCATGAAATACATGTCATAGGCGCAAATCAAAGAGAGTACAAGTATACACACGTTCATAAAGCTTGGTCTATGGAAATGCAGAACACACGGCACATCGTAAAAAGGGGAACACATTATACCTTAACCTTATAAAAACCACCCTCCCTTAATAATACCTAAACTACGTCTGGATTTGTAGGATCGTAAAACATGCTCACCACTCGGCTTACTTCGGAGATTTTAAAGTGAGGCACTCAGCTCATTTCGCTGCAGCGCCTGACTGTCACGTGTTTGGAAGGGTTTCTGCACCCCATTTGTTTACTTTCGCTGCTGCGAAAAGCAAGCCAGACTCCCTGATATCATGAAGCAGTCGATGGACTCAAACCGTCTTAGAATTTAAAGAAGGATCTTCCTGTGTTACGGTACATGTAGAAGTCGGTAGAACTCAAAGGAAAGTTCGGTCGTTATATTTTCGGGCGCGGTCGGGGTTTACTGACCGTGGCGGCACGTGGAATTTCTTCTCGTCTTCTCTTCTCGTCTTCTCGGGCCTCCGGGTCCAGACACCGTTTACCGACACTCGGGATGGTGTACCCTGTTACTTGCCCTTGCCGGGGCGGCTCATTCCGATTGAGCTCCACCCAACACTCGAATAACCGACCAGTACCGCTAAGAGTCAACAGAGTCCAGAGAGAAAATCAAGAGGCTGACAGTCCAGGAGAGCGATACAAGAGGGTTCAGCCCGAGTCAAGAGAATCAAGCGAATCCAGAGCCCAGAGTCAAGGAAGAGAGCGATGGACATTTGTCCTCTATAGTTATACCGTTCTGTCCGCTTTATCTCCCGCTCAAATCTAAATGTTTATCCTTTGTGTGATTTTGGCGCTCAAAACTCCCAGCATGGGGCGATTATCTTCTTAACGGGTTTTGGTAGCACCTGAAACTGGCCAACTATCCGTTAATGTCTTCCCCATTGTTGAGCCAGCCAGGATGTGTATGAATCGTCTCCTCGACTGGTTTTGGGGCCCCCCGAATACTGGCTTAATCACCCGCCAATGTCTCTCTCATTGTTGAGCCGGGGGGGTATTTGTGTATTGATGTGTCTGGATGGGCCTTCGATTGCCCAGTTCAATGATCCTTACTGTGCATAGGAAAACAATTCCAGCACTCATATCATTGCTATTGTTCAAAATGCAAACGGGTTGCATCCTGTCTTTATCAATGTGTACCGAGTATGATCCAATCTCATACTGAATGTATATTCGACGCCATCTTGTCTGCCCACTGTGTCTCTGGAAGCTTCTGCCACGATGCGCGGCGGCCATTTTACAGGCTTCTGTGTCCTTTATTATCAGGACAGTATTTCGTTTAATAAAAATGATCAATTGAATCTGCTTCTCTCATGTTATTTTGAATCGCGATAGTTGCGAAACTCTACAGTCCCTCCTGTTGATGCGAATAACTCCGCTTATCGTATCAATTAAAAGCTGGTGAGCAAAATTATCCCGATTCTCCACATCCAAACACTCCCGGTAATTAAACTATCTATGGCCTCCATGCAGTCCTCATTTCCCAGAGAAAACACATTGTCTATCTTGGACAAATCGTAGGCAGCATTACCTTTAAACTTACACTGCGTATACGCCTTCCAGGTGCGAAAGGCCGATCCCTCTCGCAGTACCTGTATATGCATGTTTTATTACAAAAGGAAAAATAATTAAACCAACTGTTTTAAAAAAATACAAAAGTTCCAAACTTAGTTACACATACTCATAACTAACAACAATTACAAAAACACACACGGTAAAATGGAGGGGCGTCATCCTGGCCGTTTACGCGATACTTTCCTCGTTCACGCGCACGTAACGTTCTCTCCACTCCCCTGTGTTCTCCTGCCTCGTGAGGCGTTTGCCCCTTTTGCAGTGCACGAACAACAGGTACACTACAATTACAACTTGACACACTACCAAAATGTGGGAGGCTATCCTGATCCATGACGGGACTTCAATATTAGTGAACAGATCCCACCACAGTGGGGTTACTATGTCCAATATCTCTGCCCCTATCTCTACAGTCTTTTGCTCCAGGGTGTAAAAATGTTTCTGTGATACCATGACGGCTTTTAAAATCTTGGTGAGGTGTTCAGGGAGAGGGGGAATGATGTATTCGAAATGCGCGACGAATCGCTGCAAGTCTGTGAAATTCTCTTTTACAGTGGATGGTTCAGGGATCTGGACAATTCGCTGTTGTGCCACTTGAACTTCAGCCCTGGGTTTAAAACAGAAACTGCTGTCACTCACCGGACACCGGCTGTGCTGTCCATGCTGGTAGTGTTGCGCTGCAGTGGTAACGCAATACGTTCCACCCCCTATGTATGCCACCTGTGGGGGCACATGATCTTGTGTCATTGCTTCCATGGTGCAATTCATGGGCTTCGCGCCAGCCGTTCTGAACCTGCATTGTGGTGTTAAAAAGGCATTCAAGTGCTGGGGACACAGTATGATGTGTGCTCCCCGGCCACGACAACCCGAGAGGTCGGTACCTGTCATCGTTTGCTCCCAGCGGATGACGTAAGGTGGGACCGCTGCGTAGCGTATGTGGGCTCCCTCCTGAATGACACCAATGTTTTCCACCCGGTACACCGGGGCGGGCTTTGCTGTGTCGCCCAACACCGGCATCCGTACTACTATCCCCATGATAGTGTGATTTGACCGTCCGCAGTCCACTGGGACTGGGTATGCCTCTGAGGCTAGCCTGAGCTGGCACGGGCTTAATGCGTTCTGAAAAGGGTGGAGTGTCTGCAGGTGTTTGTTGCTTATCCAGGACGGGACCAAACCTTGTTTTAAATCCTCCAAATTACTGCGGCCCTCGCCCAGTAACCACGCCCCGTATAGTACGCACACCTCGTTCTGCGCAGCTTGATCGGATGCATTTTGATCTTCCCTGATCAGGGCATTTACCGTTCTCGCATGCTTCTCCAGCTCTGCTATAATCTCTTAAGTGTAGTGTCATGGCCTGGTCCTCATGTAACTCAGACCCTACTACCTTGTTCTCGTTTGTGAGGATGCCTTTTAACTGTGTTTTTAAACCATTGATCTGGGTCTGCAGCTCCACATTGTCTAGAGCATTGACCACAGATGTTCCCGTATTAAAAGCAGTGAACACATCGTTCACAACACCCCTTCTTTGTCTCCCCACCTGACCCAAAACTTCGTGTGGTGTGGTGTATAAGCTTGTTTTGTCAACCTCTGCAAAATCAAACTCATAAAATTGCCTGAACATGTTTGTTAACAGGACCTGGTACAATTGTTCTGTTTCTTTGGGGCACCACTCTGGTAAATGCACCTCGGTGAGATTTAGAATCACCGAGGCCACCGCGTAATGTACCCCTTGATACAGTATCTGATCTGTCGGCACCAGTACCAGACCATTGCCGGGCCCCTTAGTGGTTTTAGGGCACCCTTCCTCCTGAGCCAAAGCCACCGGAATCGTGGGCGGAGACTTGCGTGGGCGCGTGATGAGTTCAGTGGCGTTTACCGGGATCGGGGAGAATGGAGCTCCACACCCCCGAATGCTGACGTCCCACCTCATCCCTTCCCCGGCATCCTGCCACTGTTGCAGGAAAAATATGGATACACCCTTGGGGCAAACGTACTTCGATCCCCACATACAAACATATATTCCCTCATCCGGTTCCCACCATTTGTCCCAACAGACTTTCAATTGTCCGTTAGTCCCCGTAATTGTCCGATGGGTATTGTTACCCAATCGCTCCCACTCGACCGAGGAATTTCCCATAGTCTTGCTTAACTTCCGTAACCACCACCATCGGCTCAATGGGACCTTCCCATTGCACGTCAAACAAATTCTTTTGCCGACGGTGACGCTGATTCTGGGTGCAACGATCCTCACCCTGGGACACAGTAAAGAAGTCTCTTTGTACGTAAACCCGGATGCGCTGGAGTATTCCGTCGAATTCGTTCCCAGCCATCCCGGCCACCTTCCCTTGTGGAAATAAGTGGCGGTTTCCTCAGTCTCTCGCTCCCCGGTCCCATCCGTCGCGATGGGGGCCGTGTCCCCGGAGCAACCGAACACAACGACATCCTTGGTGAGGCCCCGATAGGCCAATCCATATCCGATCGTTGCGAGCACTATCAGAATCCTTTCCATATCTCCTGGTTCCTGTGATCAGATAAAATGATGTAGCCAGCCTCCCAAGAGTCTCTGGCTTTTGTGAAGGGTGAGCAGGTCCCTTGACCTCGTCTCACGTACAAGACATGTATGCTGGATAGACCTTAACTGTTCCTATCACTAACTCCCATCATTTTACCATTTATTTATAAAATTAAACTACAATCTTAACCTGATATTAAAACACTATAAACTTAAACTTATCCTCCTAAAATAACTGTACAGCGCCGCCCGTTCCCAGGGCGGCCTACCTAAATTCTGAACAAGCTGCCACGAGCTCTTCCCCGTTGCGGGGGGGGCACTGACCCTTGTCTTTGATCCGCCGCAGCCTGTCGCTGCTGGGCTGGGACTGGGACCTCCCTGGGCTGCCTTGAACTTACGCTTGGGGGGGTACGAGGGTTCTGACCACAACTTCCCGGGCTGGGGTGTCCGACTCGACCTGCGGAGGGCCACCTTGGGCAAGATCTCCAGGACCGACGGACCGGGACTTCCGCCGTCACGGCCTGTGGTCCCACCACAGCCGCCGGCTCTGTCTCCCCTGGCTCCGCCCCCCTGGGCTCGGGATCTGCGGTTTCCGACTCCACCCTACTTGTTTCTCCAGTAAGTGGAACTCCACTCGCAATCCCTATCTCCCCTATGCTTGGGTCGACCCCACCACCTCTCCGACCGGGTCACTACCTTGGTTGAGCTCTCCGAGCTCCTCCTCATCTGAATCCCAAGAAAAAGAAAAGATCCTACACTTTTCCAGAATGTCCTCTCCCCTCACGCAGGCTGCTTTACCGGCCTGTGTGCCCTGCGGTTCTACCCGGGGCTGAGAGTCCCCACTCGCAGGTTTGGCCCCTGTGATTGGCCCCTGTGCACCCGGTTTATACAGCTTGCACTGGTTAATGTGGAACCATTTTGTGTGCCGGGGTACCTTTACGGCATACACCATGGGACTCGCCTTATCTACAATATTGTAGGGTCCCATGTATAGCGGCTCCAAACTCCCTACTCTGGCATAGTTCCTAACCATGACCTGATCTCCGACTTCCCACTCCTGCTTCTTACGGGGTTCCAGCAACAGGCGATTGCCCTGGTGCTGTCTTCCCATGTTCCCAGCCGCCTGCTCGTAAACCTGCTTCAGGCGTTCCAAGAGGGTCTGGACAAACTTGTCCCGTTTCACCTCTTGGAGCTGAACCTCAGTGAGCACCGGGGCCAGTACATGGGTGGGGGTTCGCATGATCCTTCCAGTCATCACCTCGTACGGGGAATACCCCATACTCTTCGACTGGCTGGCCCGGATTCCCATGACTAGAGGCAGGACCTCCGCCCATTTTTGGGGCGAGTTCATAGTCTCTTTCCTCAGTTTTTCCTTGAGGGTCCGGTTCATGCGTTCAACAATCCCTGATGACTGGGGATTGTGCGCTACGTGCCACTTCCCTTCAATGCCCAAAAGCATGAGGGTGTTCTGCATCACCTGGCCGGTGAAATGACTCCCTTGGTCTGACTCCACGAAACGGGGGAGTCCCCACCGCGAGAACACTTCTCGGACCAAGATCTTGGCAGTACCCAGCGCCGTAGCTGTTCTACAGGGAAAGGCTTCTACCCACTTGGAAAACACATCTACCAGGACGAGGCAGTATTTGTAGCCTCCCTGGGTGGTGGGCAGGGGCCCTATGTAATCGACTTGTATCGACTGCCATGGTCCCTCCACCCTCCTGATGTGCCCCATGTGCACTTTCCTTTTCTGGGGGTCTGGGTTGTTTGCAGCGCACACAAGACAGCTTGCACAGAACTCGCGGACCTGATCCCTGAGTCCCGGCCACCATCCCGCCTGCTCTACCCGTTGCCAGGTAACCTCAGGCCCGGGGTGTCCTGCCCCTGGCCCCTCATGAGCCAGCTGGAGGAATTCCCTGCTGTGCTGCTGCGGCACAACCCACTGTTCCTCGCGGAACAGCATGCCTTCCTTAACGGAGAGGGTTGCCGTACTGTACGGGCCCTCTACCTGCTTGCCCTCAGTAATCGTTCTGAGAACTGCCTTTAGGGCGGGATCCTGGCTCTGGACGGTCTTAAGGTCTAGGGGCAGTGCTACCCTGGTGTTCCCGGGATTCCCTTCCCTGCCTTGGATCGCTGCCACGGGTCCGGGTCCATAGGGGTCCCAGAAAATGCCGTTACGGGCACCCTCCCTGGCTAGCGCATCCGCCTGCTGGTTGCCTTCCCCGCGGGGCTCTGTGGAGGAGTGAGCCTTCACCTTGTGGATGAAAATCTCCCCTTCCTCCCCCACTGCCGCTAGGATCTTTTCCAGCAAGGGCTTCACCGTTAAAGGTCGCCCGTCCGCGGAGGTGTAGCCACGGCGGGACCAAATGGCCAGGTATTCCGTACACGAATTGCACGTAAACATACTGTCCGAACAAATCGTGTATGGGGTTGGGAAGATCTCTGGGTGGGTAACTACGTACGCCACCGCAGACAGCTGAGCCTGCTGCGCGCTCATCGTGCTGGGGAGTTTAATTGCCAAGGCAAGGTTTGCCGCAGAGTCATAAACTCCACACCCTGTGAGTCGTTCGCCAGCGGACACTGTGCTGGAACCATCAACATAAATCTCGCGGCCCGTGGGATGTATCCCGGCCCGCAAACCTATGTTAACCTCCCACACCCCTTCAACCGAACACTGGTGGGCTGTTCCGGGGTATACCAGGTTGGCCACGAGCTTGGGCTCGCAAAGACCTTTAACTCTAAGATCCATCTGGGAAAGGAGAAGGGTCCAGCGCGCAATGCGAGCGCTGCTTACGGTCCCATCCTTAATCCTCCCATCCAGAAGCATCTTGGTTGGCGTGTGATGGGTGAGGAGAGTGATGGGAGAGAGCCCTGTGAAGATCGCTGATCTTTTCACAGCCCAATGCGTGGCTAAAAGATGCCTTTCGCAGTTGGAAAAACTCCTTTCCACATCCGTTAACACCCTGGATGAATAAACAACCGGCCTCAGCCTGCCGTGACGCTCTTGGAGCAGCACAGCGCTCAAGCTGTCTCCGCTGGCGGCTACCTCCAGGTAAAACTCCTCCCCCCCATCTATGGCCCCTAAAGCTGGCGCGGTCTGCAGATCCCTTTTTAACTTCTCGAGTGCTGCCTGACAACCCTCGTCCCAAGACCACTCTACTCCCTTATGGAGGAGTCGGAGCAGCGGAGCTGCTGTGGCCGCATAGTCCTCGATGAAGTCTCTACAGTATCCGGTCAGTCCCAGAAAGGACCTCACACCCGTTATGGTGTTGGGAATCGGTAACTCCTGCACTGACTCCCTCCTAGCCTTATCTATGGCTCTTTCCCCAGCGCGAATGGTCAGACCCAGGAATTTTACTTCCTGCTGACCGATCCGTGCTTTCTTAGGGTTAACTTTAAAACCCTTTCTCGCTAGCAGCTCCAATAACTCGGCCAGCAGTGGTCCATGCTCCTCCCTTGAGTCTGTGAACAGGAGCAAATCATCCACGTACTGCACTATCTGATTGGGCTGACTAAACTCCTTTAAACTTCCTGCCATACACTGATGAAAAATACTGGGGCTATTGTGGAAACCCTGTGGCAGACAGTTCCACGTGTACTGTTGTCCTTTGAAAGTAAAGGCAAACTTGTACTGGTCCTCTCGCCGCAGCGGGATGGACCAAAAACCGTTCGAGATATCCAGCACCGTGAACGTGGTCACAGACGCTGGGATACTCCCTATTAGGTCAGCAACTGCTGCTACTGTGGGCGCGCAGGCGGGGATGTTACTGTTAAGGACTCTGTAGTCCACCGTGGCCCTCCACGAATTATCCGGCTTCCTTACCGGCCATAATGGGGAGTTCACGTGTGTGGCTATTGGCCTCAACACGCCCTGCTGCACCAATGAGGACATTGCTGTCTCCATGTCGGGTTCTGCTTCTTTGGGGAAGTTATACTGCTTTTGGGGCCGGGTCATGGGGTCCCCGTCTACGCTGACCTCAAACCCGGTAACCCTTCCACAATCGTGCTTGTGGGTTGCAAACGCGTGCATATTATCTGACACGTACGTTTGCATGTCCGTTGGGACATCCGCGACCATAAGCCCGAGGTCGTAACCTCCGGATGGCTTCATGGTACACAGAGCCCCTTTTCCTTCCTTCCCTGGGATTACAACTACCTTGCCTTTCCCACCCTTGGCTCCCCAGAGACAGTGATTCCTAAGGTCCACGAGGATCCCGTGTTCCGCTAGGAGATCCGATCCGAGGATACCTTTGCCACCCCCCTCTTGCCATTTCATCAGGATACACTTCCATGTGGTGTGGAGTGCTCCTAAATGAATGGAGAGTGGAATGGAGAATGCGCCAGCCTGCTCTTTTCCTGTGAACCCCGCTAATGTGAATGGGACCTTGGTAGACAGTGGTGAGTCAAAGGGGCTATCTGTATAAATCACGGTGCATGAAGCTCCCGTGTCCAACAAGTAACTACCCTTCTGCTTCTCTACCTCTATCTCTACCAGGGGTCTTTTCCACGCATCATAGCTGAGCGGACACAGGTAGACGGGCTGCGCAGGCTTTAGTCATTGGGTACCGGTGGACGGGGTTGTGGCATCTGTGGGGCCGGTACCGACTGCCACTCTCCCGTGCGAAATCATAAGAGACCGCATGGCTCCTAACATTGATTCTATCGCATCGGGATGGATAGGCGCACCAGCTCCTTTCTCAGAGACAGGCGCTTGGGTTCGGACTGCAGGAGCTTTTTCCCTGGAGTCTTTCCAGGGATTCCTACAGTTTTTACGCCAGTGACCTGTCTTCCCGCACCCGTAACAAACACTACTGGTTTGGGGGGCGCAATTTCCCTCCTGATGCCACTCTTTCTGAGCCGGAGCTGCGGGCTTTGCTTCATGCACCTTTCCCTTAAGGGGACGCGCTCCCGTGCTTCTAGTGTTCCGATACCCTATGGTGAGGTGACTCAGGACAGATTCCTCCATTGTCTCGGGGTTGGTGGGATCAAACCACGCTCTGGCCTGCTCCCTGACGGCTGGCAAGCTGTTGGCTACTATGCACCTGAGCCAATGAGCTTTCCCGGTGTCGTGCAGATAGTTGCGCTCTGGCGCACCTGGGCAGCTGCGCTGGTATACTGGCCACAGTCTGTCGGCGAAAACCCGTGGGGGTTCTCCCTCCATCTGCACGGTCTGACCCAGTCTGATGAACGGACCTTCGTCATCCGCCCCCAACACTTCTAGGACCTCGTCCCGTAAATCCCCATAGCTTTTAGTTCCCTTCTTGCTCTCGTCGGAGAGACACTGAAGGATCGAGCTATCTAAAGAGAACAGCAACATCTTGGTCTTTTCCTCGTCGTCGCAGCCATTAATCGCTGCGGTCTGTTCTACTTCTCTAAAATGTACGGAAGGGTCTTCTGACTCAGACAGCTTCCGGACATGGCTGATCATTGCCCTCAGCTGGTGTGAGCTGTGGGGCACTACAAGTTGGTTCAGGATATCCCCGTCTGCCCCATTTTCCCCATTCGAGCCTCTCTTATGACCTCGGACCGGACACATCGGTCCCGGTCTCGACACTACCTCCGGGGATTGTCCTACCTCGGGAACCTTCTTCTCTATTTCCACCACTCCCTCCCTTACCCAGGTTTCCATATAGCTGGGTGGCGCGGAGGGCTTAGTGGTTGATACCACCTCTGCTTTTTCCGGTAGGGATTTTGGGAATTCCCTACCTACCTGTGGCTGGCTCGCTGACGGGCTGATGAGACACACCAAGCCGTTTGCCTTATTCAGGGCCTCTCTTAGGTTCTCTATCTCCCTCTGGCAAACACTGTGGTCGGCTCCCTCATGCCTATCCTCGAGAGCCATCTTGTATGCCGCCCGAACTCCCCTCAAGCTTTCTTCCTGGGCCTTTATCTGGTTAGCTAGGCGGATACACCGTTCTCTAATCCTTCCCTCACTTAATTTTGCTTCCGTGACCTGACATTCTAGGTAATCAATCCTAGCCTCGTGGTGGTTGGCTACCACTTGGCGTTCCTGATGCAACGCATTCAATGATACAATGAGTCTCTGTCCTCCCGTAACCTTTTCCTCCATCTCTGTTTCTAATTCCCTGATCTGAGCTGCCTGTGCTGCAATGACCTGGTCCGAAAGTTGGACTTGCTTCTTGTAGCACATCAGCCAGACCGCTTTCTCTACTGACTTCTTATGATCTTTGCTACCTGTCCATTTGATGGCGGCGTCTAGCGGACGCCTATCCATCAGTAGGTCACATATCCACTGTTTGGTTAAGTTAACTTTCCCAAACACATAGTCGGCTACCTTCTCATCCATCACATTTTGCCTATTCAAACCTGGGTCTAAGACATTACTCTCTTGCTGCCAGGGTCCTGCCGCGGTCGCCATTTTCTGTATGGGGGCGTGTCTCAGACAGTGCTGGTGCGAGGTTAGGCCTTCGTTGCCTATACTATTGCTTGCTCTGGTCTCTGGCCAGCCTTTTTGCAATAAGCACCTGTGAGTGGTTCGACCCACTCGCCCTTACGGTTCTGACACCTGGACTTAGATGCAAGGAGCAGTAATGCAGAGAAAAACTCAAATAGACCCGGTTGAATAGCACAAAATGAATATCTTTATTGCATGGCGTCTAGAATCATGAAATACATGTCATAGGCGCAAATCAAAGAGAGTACAAGTATACACACGTTCATAAAGCTTGGTCTATGGAAATGGAGAACACACGGCACATCGTAAAAAGGGGAACACATTATACCTTAACCTTATAAAAACCACCCTCCCTTAATAATACCTAAACTACGTCTGGATTTGTAGGATCGTAAAACATGCTCACCACTCGGCTTACTTCGGAGATTTTAAAGTGAGGCACTCAGCTCATTTCGCTGCAGCGCCTGACTGTCACGTGTTTGGAAGGGTTTCTGCACCCCATTTGTTTACTTTCGCTGCCGCGAAAAGCAAGCCAGACTCCCTGATGTCATGAAGCAGTCGATGGACTCAAACCATCTTAGAATTCAAAGAAGGATCTTCCTGTGTTACGGTACATGTAGAAGTCGGTAGAACTCAAAGGAAAGTTCGGTCGTTATATTTTCGGGCGCGGTCGGGGTTTACTGACCGTGGCGGCACGTGGAATTTCTTCTCGTCTTCTCTTCTCGTCTTCTCGGGCCTCCGGGTCCAGACACCGTTTACCGACACTCGGGATGGTGTACCCTGTTACTTGCCCTTGTCGGGGCGGCTCGTTCCGATTGAGCTCCACCCAACACTCGAATAACCGACCAGTACCACTAAGAGTCAACAGAGTCCAGAGAGAAAATCAAGAGGCTGACAGTCCAGGAGAGCGATACAAGAGGGTTCAGCCCGAGTCAAGAGAATCAAGCGAATCCAGAGCCCAGAGTCAAGGAAGAGAGCGATGGACATTTGTCCTCTATAGTTATACCGTTCTGTCCGCTTTATCTCCCGCTCAAATCTAAATGTTTATCCTTTGTGTGATATTGGCGCTCAAAACTCCCAGCATGGGGCGATTATCTTCTTAACGGGTTTCGGTAGCACCTGAAACTGGCCAACTATCCGTTAATGTCTTCCCCATTGTTGAGCCAGCCAGGATGTGTATGAATCGTCTCCTCGACTGGTTTTGGGGCCCCCCGAATACTGGCTTAATCACCCGCCAATGTCTCTCTCATTGTTGAGCCGGGGGGGTATTTGTGTATTGATGTGTCTGGATGGGCCTTCGATTGCCCAGTTCAATGATCCTTACTGTGCATAGGAAAACGATTCCAGCACTCATATCATTGCTATTGTTCAAAATGCAAACGGGTTGCATCCTGTCTTTATCAATGTGTACCGAGTATGATCCAATCTCATACTGAATGTATATTCGACGCCATCTTGTCTGCCCACTGTGTCTCTGGAAGCTTCTGCCATGATGCGCGGTGGCCATTTTACAGGCTTCTGTGTCCTTTATTATCAGGACAGTATTTCGTTTAATAAAAATGATCAATTGAATCTGCTTCTCTCATGTTGTTTTGAATCGCGATAGTTGCGAAACTCTACACTGTTACAGTACAGTATATCTCAGACATCCTCACAGTTACAGTACAGTATATCTCAGACACTGGCACTGTGTTACAGTACAGTATTACTCAGACACTGGCACTGTGTTACAGTACTGTATTACTCAGACAGTCGCACTGTGTTACAGCACAGTATATCTCAAACACTCGCTCTGTTACAGAACAGTATATAACTCAGACACTCTCACTGTTACAGGACAATATATCTCAGACACTCGCACTGTTACAGAACAGTATATCTCAGACACTCTCACTGTGTTACAGTACAGTATATCCCAGACACTCTCACTGTTACAGTACAGTATATCTCAGGCAGCCGCACTGTGTTACAGTACAGTATATCTCAGACACTCGCACTGTGTTACTGTACAGTATATCTCAGACATCCTCACTGTTACAGGACAATATATCTCAGACACTCGCACTGTTACAGAACAGTATATCTCAGACACTCTCACTGTTACTGTACAGGATATCTCAGACATCCTCACTGTTACAGGACAATATATCTCAGACACTCTCACTGTGTTACTGTACAGTATATCTCAGACACTCGCACTGTTACAGAACACTATATCTCAGACACTCTCACTGTGTTACAGTACAGTATATCCCAGACACTCTCACTGTTACAGTACAGTATATCTCAGACACTCAGTGTTACAGTACAGTTTTTCTCCGACACTCATGCTGTGTTACAGTACAGTATATCAGACACTCTCACTGTGTTACAGTACAGTATATCTCAGATACTCGCACTGTTACAGTACAGTATATCTCAGACACTCGCACTGTGTTAGACTACAGTATATCTCAGGCACTCGCACTGTTACAGTACAGTATATCAGACACTCTCACTGTTACAGTACAGTATATCTGAGACACTCTCACTGTGTTCCAGTACAGTATATCAGACACTCGCACTGTGTTAGAGTACAGTATATCTCAGACACTCACTGTTACAGTACAGTATATCTCAGACACACTTACTGTTACAGGACAATATATCTCAGGCACTCGCACTGTTACAGTACAGTATATCCCAGACACTCTCACTGTTACAGTACAGTATATCTCAGACACTCGCACTGTGTTACAGTACAGTATATCCCAGACACTCGCACTGTTACAGTACAGTATATCTCAGACACTCGCACTGTTACAGAACAGTATATCTCAGACACTCTCACTGTGTTACAGTACAGTATATCAGACACTCACTGTGTTACAGTACAGTATATCTCAGACACTTGCACTGTTACAGTACAGTATATCAGACACTCTCACTGTTACAGTACAGTATATCTGAGACACTCTCACTGTGTTACAGTACAGTATATCAGACACTCACTGTGTTACAGTACAGTATATCTCAGACACTTGCACTGTTACAGTACAGTATATCAGACACTCTCACTGTTACAGTACAGTATATCTGAGACACTCTCACTGTGTTACAGTACAGTATATCAGACACTCGCACTGTGTTAGAGTACAGTATATCTCAGACACTCACTGTTACAGTACAGTATATCTCAGACACACTTACTGTTACAGGACAATATATCTCAGGCACTCGCACTGTTACAGTACAGTATATCCCAGACACTCTCACTGTTACAGTACAGTATATCTCAGACACTCTCAGTGTTACAGTACAGTGTATCTCCGACACTCATGCTGTGTTACAGTACAGTATATCTCAGATACTTGCACTGTTACAATACAGTATATCTCAGACACTCGCAGTGTGTTACAGTACAGTATATCAGACACTCTCACTGTGTTACAGTACAGTATATCTCAGATACTCGCACTGTTACAGTACAGTATATCTCAGACACTTGCACTGTGTTAGAGTACAGTATATCTCAGGCACTCGCACTGTTACAGTACAGTATATCTCAGACACTCTCACTGTGTTACAGTACAGTATATCAGACACTCAGTGTTACAGTACAGTATATCTCAGACACTCGCACTGTTACAGTACAGTATATCAGACACTCTCACTGTTACAGTACAGTATATCTGAGACACTCTCACTGTGTTACAGTACAGTATATCAGACACTCGCACTGTGTTAGAGTACAGTATATCTCAGACACTCACTGTTACAGTACAGTATATCCCAGACACCCACACTGTGTTACAGTACAGTATATCTCAGACACTCGCACTGTTACAGTACAGTATATCAGACACTCTCACTGTTACAGTACAGTATATCTGAGACACTCTCACTGTGTTACAGTACAGTATATCCCAGACACTCGCACTGTGTTACAGAACAGTATATCTCAGACACTCTCACTGTTACAGAACAGTATATCTCAGACATTCTCACTGTTACAGTACAGTATATCTCAGACACTCGCACTGTTACAGTACAGTATATCTCAGACCCTCTCACTTTTACAGTAGAGTATATCTCAGGCAGTCGCACTGTGTTACAGTACAGTATATCTCAGACACTCGCACTGTGTTACAGTACAGTATATCTCAGACATTCGCACTGTTACAGTACAGTATATCTCAGACACTCTCACTATGTTACAGTACAGTATATCTCAGACCCTCTCACTTTTACAGTACAGTATATCTCAGACACTCTCAGTTACAGTACAATATATCTCAGACACTCTCAGTTACAGTACAGTATATCTCAGACACTCGCACTGTTACAGTACAGTATATCTCAGACACTCGCACTGTGTTACTGTACAGTATATCTCAGACATCCTCACTGTTACAGGACAATATATCTCAGACACTCGCACTGTTACAGAACAGTATATCTCAGACACTCTCACTGTTACTGTACAGGATATCTCAGACATCCTCACTGTTACAGGACAATATATCTCAGACACTCTCACTGTGTTACTGTACAGTATATCTCAGACACTCGCACTGTTACAGAACACTATATCTCAGACACTCTCACTGTGTTACAGTACAGTATATCCCAGACACTCTCACTGTTACAGTACAGTATATCTCAGACACTCTCAGTGTTACAGTACAGTTTTTCTCCGACACTCATGCTGTGTTACAGTACAGTATATCTCAGATACTTGCACTGTTACAATACAGTATATCTCAGACACTCGCACTGTGTTACAGTACAGTATATCAGACACTCTCACTGTGTTACAGTACAGTATATCTCAGATACTCGCACTGTTACAGTACAGTATATCTCAGACACTCGCACTGTGTTAGACTACAGTATATCTCAGGCACTCGCACTGTTACAGTACAGTATATCTCAGACACTCTCACTGTGTTACAGTACAGTATATCAGACACTCACTGTGTTACAG
The DNA here is from genome assembly GCA_030390025.1 of Squalus acanthias. Lineage (NCBI taxonomy): Eukaryota > Metazoa > Chordata > Chondrichthyes > Squaliformes > Squalidae > Squalus > Squalus acanthias. The sequence goes on along the minus strand of JASTWF010000258.1, from coordinate 7,562 downwards.
TACAGTATATCTCAGACACTCGCACTGTTACAGTACAGTATATCAGACACTCTCACTGTTACAGTACAGTATATCTGAGACACTCACTGTGTTACAGTACAGTATATCAGACACTCGCACTGTGTTAGAGTACAGTATATCTCAGACACTCACTGTTACAGTACAGTATATCTCAGACACACTTACTGTTACAGGACAATATATCTCAGGCACTCGCACTGTTACAGTACAGTATATCCCAGACACTCTCACTGTTACAGTACAGTATATCTCAGACACTCTCAGTGTTACAGTACAGTTTATCTCCGACACTCATGCTGTGTTACAGTACAGTATATCTCAGATACTTGCACTGTTACAATACAGTATATCTCAGACACTCGCAGTGTGTTACAGTACAGTATATCAGACACTCTCACTGTGTTACAGTACAGTATATCTCAGATACTCGCACTGTTACAGTACAGTATATCTCAGACACTCGCACTGTGTTAGAGTACAGTATATCTCAGACACTCTCACTGTGTTACAGTACAGTATATCAGACACTCACTGTGTTACAGTACAGTATATCTCAGACACTCGCACTGTTACAGTACAGTATATCAGACACTCTCACTGTTACAGTAGTATATCTGAGACACTCTCACTGTGTTACAGTACAGTATATGAGACACTCGCACTGTGTTAGAGTACAGTATATCTCAGACACTCACTGTTACAGTACAGTATATCTCAGACACACTTACTGTTACAGGACAATATATCTCAGGCACTCGCACTGTTACAGTACAGTATATCTCAGACACTCTCACTGTGTTACAGTACAGTATATCAGACACTCTCACTGTTACAGTACAGTATATCTGAGACACTCTCACTGTGTTACAGTACAGTATATCAGACACTCACTGTGTTACAGTACAGTATATCTCAGACACTTGCACTGTTACAGTACAGTATATCAGACACTCTCACTGTTACAGTATATCTGAGACACTCTCACTGTGTTACAGTACAGTATATCAGACACTCGCACTGTGTTAGAGTACAGTATATCTCAGACACTCACTGTTACAGTACAGTATATCTCAGACACACTTACTGTTACAGGACAATATATCTCAGGCACTCGCACTGTTACAGTACAGTATATCCCAGACACTCTCACTGTTACAGTACAGTATATCTCAGACACTCATGCTGTGTTACAGTACAGTATATCTCAGATACTTGCACTGTTACAATACAGTATATCTCAGACACTCGCAGTGTGTTACAGTACAGTATATCAGACACTCTCACTGTGTTACAGTACAGTATATCTCAGATACTCGCACTGTTACAGTACAGTATATCTCAGACACTTGCACTGTGTTAGAGTACAGTATATCTCAGGCACTCGCACTGTTACAGTACAGTATATCTCAGACACTCTCACTGTGTTACAGTACAGTATATCAGACACTCACTGTGTTACAGTACAGTATATCTCAGACACTCGCACTGTTACAGTACAGTATATCAGACACTCTCACTGTTACAGTACAGTATATCTGAGACACTCTCACTGTGTTACAGTACAGTATATCAGACACTCTCACTGTGTTACAGTACAGTATATCTCAGATACTCGCACTGTTACAGTACAGTATATCTCAGACACTCGCACTGTGTTAGAGTACAGTATATCTCAGACACTCTCACTGTGTTACAGTACAGTATATCAGACACTCACTGTGTTACAGTACAGTATATCTCAGACACTCGCACTGTTACAGTACAGTATATCAGACACTCTCACTGTTACAGTAGTATATCTGAGACACTCTCACTGTGTTACAGTACAGTATATGAGACACTCGCACTGTGTTAGAGTACAGTATATCTCAGACACTCACTGTTACAGTACAGTATATCTCAGACACACTTACTGTTACAGGACAATATATCTCAGGCACTCGCACTGTTACAGTACAGTATATCTCAGACACTCTCACTATGTTACAGTACAGTATATCTCAGACCCTCTCACTTTTACAGTACAGTATATCTCAGACACTCTCAGTTACAGTACAATATATCTCAGACACTCTCAGTTACAGTACAGTATATCTCAGACACTCGCACTGTTACAGTACAGTATATCTCAGACACTCGCACTATGTTACAGTACATATGAACACAAGTAATAGGAGCAGGAGTAGGCCATTCCGCCCCTCGAGCCTGCTCTGCCATTCAATAAGATCATGGCTGATCTGATCTTGGCCTCAACTCCACTTTCCTGCCCGCTCCCCATAACCCTCAACTCCCTTACCTTTCAAATATCTGTCTATCTCCACCTTAAATATATTCAATGACCCAGCCTCCACAGCTCTCTGGGGTAGAGAATTCCAAAGATTGACGTCCCTCTGAGAGAAGAAATTCTTCCTCATCTCTGTTTAAATGGACGACCCCTTATTCTGAAACTGTGCCCCCTAGTTCTAGATTCCCCCACGAGGGGAACATCCTCTCTGAATCTACCCTGTCAAGTCCCCTCAAAATCTTATATGTTTCAATAAGATCACCTCTCATTCTTCTAAACTCCAATGAGTATAGGCTCAACCTGCTTGACCTTTCTTCATAAGTCAACCCCCTCATCTCAGGAATCAACCTCGTGAACCTTCTCTGAACTGCCTCCAATGCAAGTATATCCCTCCTTAAATAAGGAGACCAAAACTGTACACAGTACTCGGGTGTGGTCTCACCAGCGCCCTGTACAGTTGTAGCAAGACTTCCCTACTTTTATACTCCATCCCCCTTGTCATTTGCCTTCCTAATTACTTGCTGTACCTGCATGCTAACTTTTTGTGTTTCATGTACGAGGACCCCCAGATCCCACTGTACCGCAGCATTTTGTAGTCTCTCTCCATTTAAATAATAATTTGCTTTATTATTCTTCCTACCAAAGTGGATAACCTCAAAATCCCACATTATACTCCATCTGCCAAATTTTTGCCCACTCACTTAACTTATCTATATCCCTTTGCAGATTCTTTGTGTCCTCCTCACAACTTGCTTTCCCACCTATCTTTGTATCATCAGCAAATTTGGCTACATTACACTCGGTCCCTTCATCCAAGTCATTAATATTGATTGTAAATAGTTGAGGCCCCAGCACTGATCCCTGCGGCACCCCACTAGTTACAGTTTGTCAACCTGAAAATGACCCATTTATCCTGACTCTCTGTTTTCTGTTATTTAGCCAATCCTCTATCCAGTCTAATATATTACCCCCAACCCCATGAGCTCTTATCTTGTGCAGTAACCTTTTATGCGGCACCTTATCGAATACCTTCTGGAAATCCAAATACACTACATCTACTGGTTCCCCTTTATCCACCCTGCTCATTACATCCTCAAAGAACTCTAGCAAATTTGTCAAACATGATTTCCCTTTCATAAAAATATGCTGACTCTGCTTGATTGTATTATGATTTTCTAAATGTCCTGCTACTGCTTCCTTAATAATGGACTCCAGCATTTTCCCAATGACAGATGTTAGGCTAACTGGTCTATAGTTTCCTTTTTTCTGTCTCCCTCCTTTCTAGAATAGGGGAGTTACATTTGTGGTTTTCCAATCTGCTGGGACCTCTCCAGAATCCAGGGAATTTTGGTAGATTACAACCAATGCATCCACTATCTCTGCAGTCACTTCTTTTAAGACCCTAGGATGCAGGCCATCAGGTCCAGGGGACTTGTCCACCTTTAGTCCCATTAGTTTGCCTAGTACTTTTTCTCTAGTGATAGTCATTGTTTTAAGTTCCTCCCTCCCAATAGTCCCTTCATTATCAATTATTATTGGGATGCTTTTAGTTTCTTCTACCGTGAAGACCGATACAAAATATTTGTTCAAAGTCTCTGCCATTTCCCTGTTTCCCATTATTAATTCCCCAGTCTAATCCTCTAAGGGACCAACATTTACTTTAACTTCTCTCTTCCTTTTTATATACCTGTAGAAGCTCTTACTGTCTGTTTTTATATTTTTTGCTAGTTTATTCTCATAATCTATCTTCTCCTTCTTTATTATTTTTTTAGTCGTCCTTTGCTGGTTTCTAAAAATGTCCCAATCCTCTGGCCTTCCACTCATCTTCGCAAAATTGTATGCCTTTGTTTTCAATTTGATACCATCCTCAACTTCCTTAGTTAGCCACGGATAGTTCATCCTTCTCGTAGAGTCTTTCATTCTCACTGGAATATTTCTTTGCTAAGAGCTATGAAATATCTCCTTAAATTTCTGCCACTGCTAATCTACAGTCTCACCCTTTAATCTATTTTCCCAGTCCACTTTAGCCAACTCTGTCTTCATACCTTTGTAATTGCCTTTATTTAAGTTCAGGACACTAGTTTGAGACCCAAGTTTCTCACCCTCAAACTGAATTTGAAATTCTAACATGCTATGATCACTCTTCCCTCAAGGATCCTTTACTATGAGATCATTAATTAATCCTGTCTCATTACACATTACCAGATCTAAAATAGCCTGCTCCCTGGTTGGTTCCACAACATATTGTTCTAAGAAACCATCCCGAATACACTCTATGAACTCTTCCTCAAGGCTACCTTTGCCAATTTGATTTGTCCAATCTATATGAAGATTAAAATCGCCCATGATTATTGCAGTACCTTTCTTACAAGCTTCTATTATTTGTTGATTTATTCTCATCTATCTTGTTACGAATGCTGCGTGCATTCAGATAAAGAGCTTTTAATTTTGTCTTAATACCATTTTTCCCTACTCTGACTCTACTTTCTGGTGCACTCTTATATTTATACGCTTTGTCCCTTCCTGTCACACTCTGGTTATCATTACCCCTATCGCTACCCTGCTTTATTGGCTTCTCCTTTCTCTTTAACTTTTTTAATTTCCCCTCATCTGAACCCTCCCCCACCCCCCACCCTCCACTATTTAGTTTAAAGCCCTATCTACCTCCCTAGTTATTCGGTTCACCGGGACACTGGTCCCAGCATGGTTCAAGTGAAGCCCGTCCCAACGGAACAGCTCCCTCTTTCCCCAGTACTGGTGCCAGTGCCCCTTGAATCGAAACGCATTTCTCCCCACACCAATCTTTGAGCCACGCATTCAACTCTCTGATCTTATTGACCCTATGCCAATTTGCTCGTGGCTCAGGTAATAATCCAGAGATTATTACCTTTGTGGTTCTGCTTTTTAATTTAGTCCCTAGCTGCTCATACTCTCTCAGCAGAACCTCTTTCTTTGTTCTACCTATGTCATTGGTACCTACGTGGACCATGACAACTGGATCTTTCCCCTCCCACTCCAAGTTCCTCTCCAGTCCAGAGGAGATGTCCTTCACCCTGGCAGGCAACATAGCCTTCAGGACTCACGTTCTCGGCTGCAGAGAACAGTATCTATCCCCCTAACTATACTGTCTCCTACCACTACTACATTCCTTTTTACTCCCTCAACTTGAATGGCCCCCTGTACCACGGTGCTGTGGTCAGTTTGGTCATCCTCCCTGCAGTCCCTGCTCTCGACCGTACAGGCTGGCTGCAAGAACCTCGTACCTGTTGGACAATTGCAAGGGCTGAGGCTCCTCCAATGCTGCCTTCTGGATCACCATACCTGCCTCACTCGTAGTCACACCCTCCTGTCCCTGACAACGGACCAAATTTGAAGTATTTAACCTAAGGGGTGTGACTGCCTCCTGGAACACAGTGACCAGGTAACTCTCCCCCTCCCTGATGTATCGCAGTGTCCGAAGCTCGGACTCCAGCTCACCAACTCTGAGCCCAAGTTCCTCGAGCTGCAGACGCTTACTGTCGATGTGGTCGCTCTGGATCACACTGGGGTCCACCAGCTCCCACATGCTACAGCTGCAACACATCGCCTGCCCTGCCATCTCGATTGTAATTTATTTAACTAATTAGGTTTTCAAGTTTTGAAATATCAATTATCTATGCATAGTTTTTAATCTGTAATCACGGATCTTAATTTAAACCAATGCCCAAGTTTAGAAAAAAAGAGAGAAATACTCACCAACCAATCACTTACCTGCTTTCCTGTGACGTCATACTTTGATTTTTTATCCCTCACAGGTCCGTTCAGTCTGCTCCCACTCTGGGCGCTGGTCTCCGGCGCTCCCCGCTGCTCCCACTCTGGGTGCTGGTCTCCGGCGCTCCCCGCTGCTCCCACTCTGGGTGCTGGTCTCCGGTGCTCCCCGCTGCTCCCACTCTGGGTGCTGGTCTCCGGCGCTCCCCGCTGCTCCCACTCTGGGTGCTGGTCTCCGGCGCTCCCCGCTGCTCCCACTCTGGGTGCTGGTCTCCGGTGCTCCCCGCTGCTCCCACTCTGGGTGCTGGTCTCCGGCGCTCCCCGCTGCTCCCACTCTGGGTGCTGGTCTCCGGCGCTCCCCGCTGCTCCCACTCTGGGTGCTGGTCTCCGGCGCTCCCCGCTGCTCCCACTCTGGGTGCTGGTCTCCGGCGCTCCCCGCTGCTCCCACTCTGGGTGCTGGTCTCCGGCGCTCCCCGCTGCTCCCACTCTGGGTGCTGGTCTCCGGCGCTCCCCGCTGCTCCCACTCTGGGTGCTGGTCTCCGGCGCTCCCCGCTGCTCCCACTCTGGGCGCTGGTCTCCGGCGCTCCCCGCTGCTCCCACTCTGGGCGCTGGTCTCCGGCGCTCCCCGCTGCTCCCACTCTGGGCGCTGGTCTCCGGCGCTCCCCGCTGCTCCCACTCTGGCCGCTGGTCTCCGGCGCTCCCCGCTGCTCCCACTCTGGGCGCTGGTCTCCGGCGCTCCCCGCTGCTCCCACTCTGGGTGCTGGTCTCCGGCGCTCCCCGCTGCTCCCACTCTGGGCGCTGGTCTCCGGCGCTCCCCGCTGCTCCCACTCTGGGTGCTGGTCTCCGGCGCTCCCCGCTGCTCCCACTCTGGGCGCTGGTCTCCGGCGCTCCGTTATAAGCTCCCCGCTGCTCCCACTCTGATATATCTCAGTTACTGTACAGTAATTCATTATACCTTAATTCTCACTCGCCCTTTTTTAACGTGTGGAAAGTGGATCCAGGAAACTGTGGTTTGAAAGAATCAGATGGAAAGTGATGAAGTAGTGGGTCTGAGGGGAAGTCTGTGTTAGAACAGATGTTTAGGGCCCAAGCAGGAAGCTACAGTTCATGGGGTGAGCTGTGTGCGATGGCCTGACCAGGCAGTATCAGAAACTGCTGTTTGTCGGCCCTGACAAACTTCCTATTAATGGAATACTTCCCTTTCTCAGAGGGATCGCAGCTCTGGGAGCAGGTAGATGCAGTTTGAAGAGTTCTGCAGCTCCGGGGAAAGCCTGCAATTTCCAACACACAACAAACAAAGGATTGATGTGGGAGAGAGAGGGGGACAGAGGGGAGAGAGAGAGAGGGACAGGGGGAGAGAGAGAGAAGGACAGGGGGAGAGAGAGAGAGGGACAGGGGGAGAGAAAGAGGGACGGGGAGAGAGAGGGACAGGGGGAGAGAGAGAGAGGGACAGGGGGAGAGAGAGAGAGAGAGAGAGAGAGGGACAGGGGGAGAGAGAGAGGGACAGGGG
>JASTWF010002579.1:0-21904 GCA_030390025.1 Squalus acanthias | reverse complement strand
TGGGTGGGTAGAGTCAGTGATAGGGGAGAGTGTGCACGGGCTGTGGGAGGGGATTAAATGGGTGGGTAGAGCCAGTGATAGGGGAGAGTGTACATGGGCTGTGGGAGGGGATTAAATGGGTGGGTAGAGTCCATGATAGGGGAGAGTGTCCATGGGCTGTGGGAGGAGATTAAATGGGTGGGTAGAGTCCGGTGATAGGGAGAGTGTACATGGGATGTGGGAGGAGATTAAATGGGTGGGTAGAGTCCATGATAGGGGAGAGTGTACACAGGCTGTGGGAGGGGATTAAATGGGTGGGTAGGGTCCATGATAGGGGAGAGTGTACATGGGCTGTGGGAGGAGATTAAATGGGTGGGTAGAGTCTGTGATAGGGGAGAGTGTACACGGGCTGTGGGAGGGGATTAAATGGGTGGGTAGAGTCCGTGATCGGGGAGAGTGTACATGGGCTGTGGGAGGAGATTAAATGGGTGGGTAGAGTCTGTGATAGGGGAGAGTGTACACGGGCTGTGGGAGGAGATTAAATGGGTGGGTAGAGTCGGTGATAGGGGAGAGTGTACATGGGCTGTGGGAGGAGATTAAATGGGTGGGTAGAGGCCGTGATAGGAGAGAGTGCACATGGGCTGTGGGAGGAGATTAAATGGGTGGGTAGAGTCCATGATAGGGGAGAGTGTACATGGACTGTGGGAGGAGATTAAATGGGTGCGTAGATTCCATGATAGGGGAGAGTGTACATGGGCTGTGGGAGGGGATTAAATGGGTGGGTAGAGTCCATGATAGGGGAGAGTGTACATGGGCTGTGGGAGGGGATTAAATGGGTGGGTCGAGTCAGTGATAGGGGAGAGTGTACACGGGCTGTGGGAGGAGATTAAATGGGTGGGTAGAGTCCATGATAGGGGAGAGTGTACATGCGCTGTGGGAGGAGATTAAATGGGTGGGTAGAGTCTGTGATAGGGGAGAGTGTGCATGGGCTGTGGGAGGAGATTAAATGGGTGGGTAGAGTCAGTGCTCGGGGAGACTGTACACGGGCTGTGGGAGGAGATTAAATGGGTGGGTAGAGTCAGTGAGAGGGGAGAGTGTACACGGGCTGTGGGAGGAGATAAAATGGGTGGGTAGAGCCAGTGATACGGGAGAGTGTACATGGGCTGTGGGAGGGGATTAAATGGCTGGGTAGAGTCCATGATAGGGGAGAGTGTCCATGGGCTGTGGGAGGAGATTAAATGGGTGGGTAGAGTCCGTGATAGGGGAGAGTGTACATGGGCTGTGGGAGGAGAATAAATAGGTGGGTAGAGTCCATGATAGGGGAGAGTGTACACGGGCTGTGGGAGGGGATTAAATGGGTGGGTAGGGTCCATGATAGGGGAGAGTGTACATGGGCTGTGGGAGGGGATTAAATAGGTGGGTAGAGTCCGTGATAGGGGGGAGTGTACACGGGCTGTGGGAGGAGATTAAATGGGTGGGTAGAGTCCATGATAGGGGAGAGTGTACACGGGCTGTGGGAGGAGATTAAATGGGTGGGTAGAGTCCGTGATAGGGGAGAGTGTACACGGGCTGTGGGAGGAGATTAAATGGGTGGGTAGAGTCCATGATAGGGGAGACTGTACACGGGCTGTGGGAGGGGATTAAATGGGTGGGTAGAGACCATGATATGGGAGAGTGTACATGGGCTGTGGGAGGAGATTAAATGGGTGGGTAGAGTCCGTGATAGGGGAGAGTGTACATGGACTGTGGGAGGAGATTAAATGGGTGGGTAGAGTCCGTGATAGGGGAGAGTGTACACAGGCTGTGGGAGGGGATTAAATGGGTGGGTAGGGTCCATGATAGGGGAGAGTGTACATGGGCTGTGGGAGGGGATAAAATAGGTGGGTAGAGTCCGTGATAGGGGAGAGTGTACACGGGCTGTGGGAGGAGATTAAATGGGTGGGTAGAGTCCGTGATAGGGGAGAGTGCACATGGGCTGTGGTAGGAGATTAAATGGGTGGGTAGAGTCCATGATAGGGGAGAGTGTACATGGACTGTGGGAGGAGATTAAATGGGTGGGTAGAGTCCATGATAGGGGAGATTGTACATGGGCTGTGGGAGGGGATTAAATGGGTGGGTCGAGTCCATGATAGGGGAGAGTGTACATGGGCTGTGGGAGGGGATTAAATAGGTGGGTAGAGTCCGTGATAGCGGAGAGTGTACACGGGCTGTGGGAGGAGATTAAATGGGTGGGTAGAGTCTGTGATAGGGGAGAGTGCACATGGGCTGTGGGAGGAGATTAAATGGGTGGGTAGATTCAGTGCTAGGGGAGACTGTACACGGGCTGTGGGAGGAGATTAAATGGGTGGGTAGAGTCAGTGATAGGGGAGAGTGTACATGGGCTGTGGGAGGAGATTAAATGGGTGGGTAGAGTCAGTGAGAGGGGAGAGTGTACACGGGCTGTGGGAGGAGATTAAATGAGTGGGTAGAGTCCGTGATAGGTGAGAGTGTACACGGGCTGTGGGAGGAGATTAAATGGGTGGGTAGAGTCAGTGATAGGGGAGAGTGTACACGGGCTGTGGGAGGAGATTAAATGGGTGGGTAGAGTCCGTGATAGGGGAGAGTGTACACGGGCTGTGGGAGGAGATTAAGTGGGTGGGTAGAGTCAGTGATAGGGGATAGTGTACACGGGCTGTGAGAGGAGATTAAATGGGTGGGTAGAGTCCGTGATAGGGGAGAGTGTACATGGACTGTGGGAGGAGATTAAATGGGTGGGTAGAGTCCGTGATAGGGGAGAGTGTACATGGGCTGTGGGAGGAGATTAAATGGGTGGGTAGAGTCCGTGATAGGGGAGAGTGTACAGGAGCTGTGGGAGGAGATTAAATGGGTGGGTAGAGTCAGTGATAGGGGAGAGTGTACATGGGCTGTGGGAGGAGAATAAATAGGTGGGTAGAGTCCATGATAGGGGAGAGTGGACATGGGCTGTGGGAGGAGATTAAATAGGTGGGTAGAGTCCGTGATAGGTGAGAGTGTACATGGACTGTGGGAGGAGATTAAATGGGTGGGTAGAGTCCATGATAGGGGAGAGTGTACATGGACTGTGGGAGGAGATTAAATGGGTGGGTAGAGTCAGTGATAGGGGAGAGTGTACATGGGCTGTGGGAGGAGATTAAATGGGTGGGTAGAGTCAGTGAGAGGGGAGAGTGTACATGGGCTGTGGGAGGAGTTTAAATGGGTGGGTAGAGTCAGTGATAGGGGAGAGTGTACACGGGCTGTGGGAGGAGATTAAATGGGTGGGTAGAGTCAGTGATAGGGGAGAGTGTACACGGGCTGTGGGAGGAGATTAAATGGGTGGGTAGAGTCAGTGATAGGGGAGAGTGTACATGGGCTGTGGGAGGAGATTAAATGGGTGGGTAGAGTCCGTGATAGTGGAGAGTGTACACGGGCTGTGGGAGGAGATTAAATGGGTGGGTAGAGTCCATGATAGGGGAGAGTGTACATGGGCTGTGGGAGGTGATTAAATGGGTGGGTAGAGTCAGTGATAGGGGAGAGTGTACACGGGCTGTGGGAGGAGATTAAATGGGTGGGTCGAGTCCATGATAGAGGAGAGTGTACACGGGCTGTGGGAGGAGATTAAATGGGTGGGTAGAGTCAGTGATAGGGGAGAGTGTACACGGGCTGTTGGAGGAGATTAAATGGGTGGGCAGAGTCCATGATAGGGGAGAGTGTACACGGGCTGTGGGAGGAGATTAAATGGTTGGGTAGAGTCCATGATAGGGGAGAGTGTACACGGGCTGTGGGAGGAGATTAAATAGGTGGGTAGAGTCCATGATAGGGGAGAGTGTACACGGGCTGTGGGAGGAGATTAAATAGGTGGGTAGAGTCCATGATAGGGGAGAGCGTACACGGGCTGTGGGAGGGGATTAAATGTGTGGATAGAGTCCATGATAGGGGAGAGTGTACATGGACTGTGGGAGGAGATTAAATGGGTGGGTGGAGTCTGTGATAGGGGAGAGTGTGCACGGGCTGTGGGAGGGGATTAAATGGGTGGGTAGAGTCTGTGATAGGGGAGAGTGTACACGGGCTGTGGGAGGGGATTAAATGGGCGGGTAGAGTCTGTGATAGGGGAGAGTGTACACGGTCTGTGGGAGCAGATTGAATGGGTTGGTAGAGTCAGTGATAGGGGAGAGTGTACACGGGCTGTGGGAGGGGATTAAATGGGTGGGTAGATTCCGTGATAGGGGAGAGTGTACACGGGCTGTGGGAGGAGATTAAATGGGTGGGTAGTGTCCGTGATAGGGGAGAGTGTACATGGACTGTGGGAGGAGATTAAATGGGTGGGTAGAGTGCGTGATAGGGGAGAGTGTACATGGGCTGTGGGAGGAGATTAAATGGGTGGGTAGAGTCCGTGATAGGAGAGAGTGTACACAGGCTGTGGGAGGGGATAAAATAGGTGGGTAGAGTCCGTGATAGGGGAGAGTGTACACGGGCTGTGGGAGGAGATTAAATGGGTGGGTAGAGTCCGTGATAGGGGAGAGTGTACACGGGCTGTGGGAGGAGATTAAGTGGGTGGGTAGAGTCAGTGATAGGGGAGAGTGTACACGGGCTGTGAGAGGAGATTTAATGGGTGGGTAGAGTCCATGATATGGGAGAGTGTACATGGGCTGTGGGAGGAGATTAAATGGGTGGGTAGAGTCCATGCTAGGGGAGAGTGTGCACAGGCTGTGGGAGGAGATTAAATAGGTGGGTAGAGTCCATGATAGGGGAGAGTGTACACGGGCTGTGGGAGGGGATTAAATGGGTGGGTAGGGTCCATGATAGGGGAGAGTGTACATGGGCTGTGGGAGGGGATTAAATAGGTGGGTAGAGTCCGTGATAGGGGAGAGTGTACACGGGCTGTGGGAGGAGATTAAATGGGTGGGTAGAGTCCGTGATAGGGGAGAGTGTACACGGGCTGTGGGAGGAGATTAAATGGGTGGGTAGAGTCCGTGATAGGGGAGAGTGTACACGGGCTGTGGGAGGAGATTAAATGGGTGGGTAGAGTCCATGAAAGGGGAGACTGTACACGGGCTGTGGGAGGGGATTAAATGGGTGGGTAGAGACCATGATAGGGGAGAGTGTACATGGGCTGTGGGAGGAGATTAAATGGGTGGGTAGAGTCCATGATAGGGGAGAGTGTACATGGACTGTGGGAGGAGATTAAATGGGTGGGTAGAGTCCATGATAGGGGAGAGTGTACATGGGCTGTGGGAGAGGATTAAATGGGTGGGTGGAGTCTGTGATAGGGGAGAGTGTCCATGGGCTGTGGGAGGAGATTAAATGGGTGGGTAGAGTCTGTGATAGGGGAGAGTGTACACGGGCTGTGGGAGGAGATTAAGTGGGTGGGTTGAGTCAGTGATAGGGTAGAGTGTACAGGAGCTGTGGGAGGAGATTAAATGGGTGGGTAGAGTCCATGATATGGGAGAGTGTACATGGGCTGTGGGAGGAGATTAAATGGGTGGGTAGAGTCCGTGATAGGGGAGAGTGTACATGGGCTGTGGGAGGAGATTAAATGGGTGGGTAGAGTCCGTGATAGGGGAGAGTGTACAGGAGCTGTGGGAGGAGATTAAATGGGTGGGTAGAGTCAGTGATAGGGGAGAGTGTACATGGGCTGTGGGAGGAGATTAAATAGGTGGGTAGAGTCCATGATAGGGGAGAGTGGACATGGGCTGTGGGAGGAGATTAAATGGGTGGGTAGAGTCCGTGATAGGGGAGAGTGTACATGGACTGTGGGAGGAGATTAAATGGGTGGGTAGAGTCCATGATAGGGGAGAGTGTACATGGACTGTGGGAGGAGATTAAATGGGTGGGTAGAGTCCATGATAGGGGAGAGTGTACATGGGCTGTGGGAGAGGATTAAATGGGTGGGTGGAGTCTGTGATAGGGGAGAGTGTACACGGTCTGTGGGAGCAGATTGAATGGGTTGGTAGAGTCAGTGATAGGGGAGAGTGTACACGGGCTGTGGGAGGGGATTAAATGGGTGGGTAGATTCCGTGATAGGGGAGAGTGTACACGGGCTGTGGGAGGAGATTAAATGGGTGGGTAGAGTCCGTGATAGGGGAGAGTGTACATGGACTGTGGGAGGAGATTAAATGGGTGGGTAGAGTGCGTGATAGGGGAGAGTGTACATGGGCTGTGGGAGGAGATTAAATGGGTGGGTAGAGTCTGTGATAGGGGAGAGTGTACTTGGACTGTGGGAGGAGATTAAATGGGTGGGTAGAGTCAGTGATAGGGGAGAGTGTACATGGGCTGTGGGAGGTGATTAAATGGGTGGGTAGAGTCAGTGATAGGGGAGAGTGTACATGGGCTGTGGGAGGAGATTAAATGGGTGGGTGGAGTCAGTGATAGGGGAGAGTGTACACGGGCTATGGGAGGAGATTAAATGGGTGGGTCGAGTCCGTGATAGGGGAGAGTGTACATGGGCTGTGGGAGGAGATTAAATGGGTGGGTGGAGTCAGTGATAGGGGAGAGTGTACACGGGCTGTGGGAGGAGACTAAATGGGTGGGTAGAGTCCATGATAGGGGAGAGTGTACATGGACTGTGGGAGGAGATTAAATGGGTGGGTAGAGTCCATGATCGGGGAGAGGGTCCATGGGCTGTGGGAGGAGATTAAATGGGTGGGTAGAGTCTGTGATAGGGGAGAGTGTGCATGGGCTGTGGGAGGAGATTAAATGGTTGGGTAGAGTCCATGATAGGGGAGAGTGTACATGGACTGTGGGAGGAGATTAAATGGGTGGGTTGAGTCAGTGATAGGGGAGAGTGTACATGGGCTGTGGGAGGAGATTAAATGGGTGGGTAGAGTCCATGATACGGGAGAGTGTACATGGACTGTGGGAGGAGATTAAATGGGTGGGTAGAGTCAGTGATAGGGGAGAGTGTACATGGGCTGTGGGAGGACATTAAATGTGTGTGTAGAGTCAGTGAGAGGGGAGAGTGTACACGGGCTGTGGGAGGAGATTAAATGGGTGGGTAGAGTCAGTGATAGGGGAGAGTGTACACGGGCTGTGGGAGGAGATTAAATGGGTGGGTAGAGTCAGTGAGAGGGGAGAGTGTACACGGGCTGTGGGAGGAGATTAAATGGGTGGGTAGAGTCAGTGATAGGGGAGAGTGTACATGGACTGTGGGAGGAGATTAAATGGGTGGGTAGAGTCAGTGATAGGGGAGAGTGTCCATGGGCTGTGGGAGGAGATTAAATGGGTGGGTAGAGTCCATGATAGGGGAGAGTGTACACGGGCTGTGGGAGGAGATTAAATAGGTGGGTAGAGTCCATGATAGGGGAGAGTGTGCACGGGCTGTGGGAAGAGATTAAATGGGTGGGTAGAGTCCATGATAGGGGAGAGTGGACATGGGCTGTGGGAGGAGATTAAATGGGTGGGTTGAATCCGTGATCGGGGAGAGTGTCCATGGGCTGTGGGAGGAGATTAAATGGGTGGGTAGAGTCCATGATAGGGGAGAGTGTACACGGGCTGTGGGAGGAGATTAAATGGGTGGGTAGAGTCAGTGATAGGGGAGAGTGTAGATGGGCTGTGGGAGGAGATTAAATGGGTGGGTAGAGTCAGTGAGAGGGGAGAGTGTACACGGGCTGTGGGAGGAGATTAAATGGGTGGGTAGAGTCCGTGATAGGTGAGAGTGTGCACGGGCTGTGGCAGGAGATTAAATGGGTGGGTAGAGTCCATGATAGGGGAGAGTGTACATGGATTGTGGGAGGAGATTAAATGGGTGGGTAGAGTCAGTGATAGGGGAGAGTGTACACGGGCTGTGGGAGGAGATTAAATGGGTGGGTTGAGTCCGTGATAGGGGAGAGTGTACACGGGCTGTGGGAGGAGATTAAATGGGTGGGTAGAGTCCATGATATGGGAGAGTGTACATGGGCTGTGGGAGGAGATTAAATGGGTGGGTAGAGTCCGTGATAGGGGAGAGTGTGCAGGAGCTGTGGGAGGAGATTAAATGGGTGGGTAGAGTCCGTGATAGGGGAGAGTGTACATGGGCTGTGGGAGGAGATTAAATGGGTGGGTAGAGTCCATGATAGGGGAGAGTGTACACGGGCTGTGGGAGGGGATTAAATGGGTGGGTAGAGTCCGTGATAGGGGAGAGTGTACATGGGATGTGGGAGGAGATTAAATGGGTGGGTAGAGTCTGTGATAGGGGAGAGTGTACACGTGCTGTGGGAGGAGATTAAATGGGTGGGTAGAGTCTGTGATCGGGGAGAGTGTACACGGGCTGTGGGAGGAGATTAAATGGGTGGGTAGAGTCAGTGATAGAGGAGAGTGTACACGGGCTGTGGGAGGAGATTAAATGGGTGGGTAGAGTCTGTGATAGGGGAGAGTGTACACGGGCTGTGGGAGGAGATTAAATGGGTGGGTAGAGTCTGTGATAGGGGAGAGTACATGGGCTGTGGGAGGGGATTAAATGGGTTGGTCGAGTCTGTGATAGGGGAGAGTGTACACGGTCTGTGGGAGCAGATTGAATGGGTTGGTAGAGTCAGTGATAGGGGAAGTGTACATGGGCTGTGGGAGGAGATTAAATGGGTGGGTAGAGTCACTGATAGGGGAGAGTGTACACGGGCTGTGGGAGCAGATTGAATGGGTTGGTAGAGTCAGTGATAGGGGAGAGTGTACACGGGCTGTGGGAGCAGATTGAATGGGTTGGTAGAGTCAGTGATAGGGGAGAGTGTGCACGGGCTGTGGGAGGAGATTAAATGGGTGGGTAGAGTCAGTGATATGGGAGAGTGTGCACGGGCTGTGGGAGGGGATTAAATGGGTGGGTAGAGTCAGTGATAGGGGAGAGTGTACACAGGCTGTGGGAGGAGATTAAATGGGTAAGGATGTGAAAATAGCATCTGCAAATGTCAGGTGCGAGTCTATTATATCCCCTCACTGAACAATGTCCACTGGATGTGGCCGGGAATATTCGTGACTGTAATTCCTCAGCCCTCTCTGATCCAAGTGTCACTTCAGCGATGAGAAATGTTGCCTGATGTAAGGCGCAATTAATTTAAAAGCCTCTCGCAGCGCATTCCAGGCCAGAATCAATGGGATGCTGGGATTTTTCACCTGGACGGTCTCTGACTGATAGACTAAGTGAGTTGGCACGGATTCGGAAGATGCCGGGAACACTCAGCAGGTCAGGCACCGTCCTGTGGAGAGAGAGATACGGAGTTAACGGGCCGGGCTTTCTGCGGCCGGCGGCGTGGTTAAGGAGTACGCCGCCGGCGTCCGGATCGAAGGCGCACTGACCTGTCGCGCGGCCCCAAACGAAACATTGCAGGCGGGCGCTGAGGATCCCTGGGGCGCACCGTGCGCTACTGGAAGCGCCCCGCCTCCCTCTTGGGGTGCTGCGAGGGATTATCGCGCCGCTACGTGCCGCGGTATTGTAGGCCTTACTCCCCTTACGCAGCGCGACCCGGGGCCCAGTTGGGCCCTCCGGGGATCGGGAGTGCCGGCAAAAGAGCCCGGCACTCGAGGGAAGTGCCGGGCTCTTGGCGCGCAGCCGGCATTCCGCGGGGGGGCGACGGGAGCGCAGGCAGGTGCTGGCAGGCGGCCAGCAACAAAAATGGCCGCCCCGCACCTCGCCTTTAAATAGCGCCTCCCCGGCCGACATAGCGTCCGGCGGCAAGTCAGGGGGCGCTCCCGAAGATCGCGGCCAGGGCGCGAGCGGGGCGCTGTGCACGACGATGATGTCATCGCCAGCGGCGCAGCGCTGCGGGGCGCTACCGGTTACCGCCGCCACTAACCTCCCGCTGAATATCGCGGGTGGCGTTGGCATTGCCACGCCCGGGCGCTAGTTGGTTAGCGCCCTCTAACGGGAGGCGCAAAACAACTGAATTTTTCCCCCATAGAGTACCAAAGTGTGGAAACTATGATGAACCTTTATAAAACACTGGTTTGGCCTCAACTGGAGTATTGTATCCAATTTTGGGCACCGCACTTTAGGAAGGATGTGAAGGCCTTAGAGAGGGAGCAGAAAAGATTTACTGGAATGGTTCCAGGGATGAGGGATTACAGTTCTGTGGATAGACTGGAGAAGCTGGGGTTGTTCTCCTCAGAGCAGAGAAGGTTGAGAGGAGATTTGATCGAGGTGTTCAAAATCATGAGGGGCTCTGGACAGAGCAGATCGAGAAACTGTTCCCATTGGCGGAAGGGTCGAGAACCAGAGGACAGGTTGAGCAGGTTGGGCCTATACTCATGGGAGTTTAGAAGAATGAGAGGGGATTTTATTGAAACATATAAGATTCTGAGGGGGCTTGACAGGGTAGATGCGGAGAGGATGTTTCCCCTTGTGGGGGTATCTAGAACTCGGGGGCATAATTTCAGAATAAGGGGGCACCCATTTAAGACGGAGATGAGGAGGAATTTCTTTTCTCAGAGGGTCGTGAATCTTTGGAATTCTCTTCCCCAGAGAGCAGTGGAGGCTGGGTCATTGAGTATATTCAAGGTGGAGATAGACAGATTTTTGAACGATAAGGGAGTCAAGGGTTATAGGGAGCGGGCAGGGAAGTGGAGTTGAGGCCAAGATCAGTTCAGCCATGATCTTATTGAATGGCGGAGCAGGCTCGAGGGGTCAAATGACCGACTCCTGCTCCTACGTCTTATGTTCTTATGACACAGATTTAAGGTGATTGGCAAAAGAACCAAAGGCGACATGAGGAGAAACTTTTTTACGCAGCGAGTGGTTAGGATCTGGAATGCACTGCCTGAGAGGGTGGTGGAGGCAGATTCAATCGTGGCTTCCAAAAGGGAGTTGGATAAGTACCTGAAGGAAAAATATTTGCAGTGCTACGGGGGAAGGGCGGGGCAGTGGGACTAGCTGAAGTGCTCTTGCAGAGAGCCGGCACGGGTTCGACGGGCCGAATGGCCTCCTACCGTGCTGTAACCACTCTATGGTTCTAGGACTCTACACTGTGCCAACAGGCTGCCTCGCCCATTGGCACAAGCCGTAAAATTTTCAGGCGTAATTGCTGGGCAGTTGGTGGGCAGCAATGAGGATTCCAAGGTCGGAGCGGATGATCTGTCAAGTCGGAACTTGACAGATCGCAAGTTGGGGATTTAGCGCTTGCTCCCGAGCCTGCTGTCCGTTTCACAGGCGGTATGACAGGCGTACTCTGAGCAAATTCTGCCCCAGCATTTCAGGTCGATGCCCTTTCATCAGAATTGATGCAGCGTTCTGACGAAAGGTCATCGAGCTGAAACGATAACTCTGTTTCTCTGCCCTCAGATGCTGCCTGGCCTGCTGAGTATTCCAGCATTGCCAGCGACGCCCACAATCACATAAACCAATAAAAAAAACACACTCCACTCACTCGCTCACACTCACTCGCTCACACTCGCTCGCTCACACTCGCTCGCTCACACACTCACACTCACTCGCTCGCTCACACACTCACACTCACTCGCTCTCACACTCACTCGCTCACACTCGCTCGCTGACACACTCACATTCACTCACGCACACACACACACTCACTCGCTCACACTCGCTCGCTCACACACTCACACTCACTCGCTCACACTCGCTCGCTCACACACTCACACTCACTCGCTCACACTCGCTCGCTCACACACTCACTCACTCGCTCACACTCGCTCGCTCACACACTCACACTCACTCGCTCACACTCGCTCGCTCACACACTCACACTCACTTGCTCACACTCGCTCGCTCACACACTCACACTCACTCGCTCACACACTCACTCACTCGCTCACACTCGCTCGCTCACACACTCACACTCGCTCGCTCACACACACACACTCACTCGCTCACACACACACACTCACTCGCTCACACACACACACTCACTCGCTCACACACACACACTCACTCGCTCACACACACACACTCGCTCACATTCGCTCACACTCACTCGTTCACATACTCACACTCACTCGCTCACACACACACTCACTCGCTCACACACTCACTCGCTCACTCACTCATACTCACACACACACTCATACTCACACACACTCACTCGCTCACACACTCACTCACTCGCTCACACACTCACACTCAATCGTTCACACTCACTCACTTACACTCACTCGCTCACACATTCACACTCAATCGTTCACACTCACTCACTCACACACACTCAATCATTCACACTCACTTGCTCACACTCACACTCAATTGTTCACACTCTCTCACACACACACACTCTCACACACTCACACTCACTCGCTCACACACACACTCACTCGCTCACACACTCACACTCACTCGCTCACACTCACTCATTTTCTCACACGCTCACACTCACTTGCTCACACACTCACTCTCACTCGCTCACAAACTCACACTCACTTGCTCACACTCATTCACTCACACTCACTCACACTCACTCGCTCACACACTCTCACTCGCTCACACTAACTCGCTCACACACTCACACTCACTCTCACAAACTCACACTCACTTGCTCACACTCACTCGCTCGCACTCGCTCACACACTCACACTCACTCGCTCACACACTCATACTTACTCGCTCACACACTCACACTCACTCGCTCACACTCACTCACTCACACCCATCTTATTTCCGAGGCTTGTGAATCAATGGGGAACTGACCTAATGCTCTTGTTGCAGGATTCCGGTGGATCCAGTGGCCCGCCGCGGAACTGGAAGGGGATCGGGATTGCCGTGCTGGTGATCAGCATCATCTTTTCGCTTGTCATCGTCTCCATCATCCTCCTGACCCCAGGTAATACCCCAACCCCAGCCCCGCAGCCGGCAATTACAGGCCCATGGCACGGCCTACGGGTAAATACATCACATAGTGTGGGACACAGTAACAGGAGGGGCCGTTCACCACCTCGAGCCTGTTACATTAGGCACAGGAGGAGGCCATTCAGCCCCTCGAGCCTGTTACATTAGGAACAGGAGGAGGCCATTCAGCCCCTCGAGCCTGTTACATTAGGAACAGGAGGAGGCCATTCAGTCCCCTCGAGCCTGTTACATTAGGAACAGGAGGAGGCCATTCAGCCCCTTGAGCCTGTTACATTAGGAACAGGAGGAGCCATTCAGCCCCTCGAACCTGTGACATTAGGAAAAGGAGGAGGCCATTCAGCCCCTCGAGCCTGTTACATTAGGAACAGGAGGAGGCCATTCAGCCCCTGGAGCCTGTTACATTAGGAACAGGAGGAGGCCATTCAGCCCCTCAAGCCTGTTACATTAGTAACAGGAGGAGGCCATTCAGTCCCCCTCGGGCCTGTTACATTAGGAACAGGAGGAGGCCATTCAGCGCCCTCGAGCCTGTTACATTAGGAACAGGAGGAGGCCGTTCAGCCCCCTCGAGCCTGTTACATTAGGAACAGGAGGGGCCGTTCAGCCCCTCGAGCCTGTTACATTAGGAACAGGAGGAGGCCATTCAGCCCCTCGAGCCTGTTACATTAGGAACAGGAGGAGGCCATTTAGCCCCTCGAGCCTGTTACATTAGGATCAGGAGGAGGCCATTCAGCCCCCTCGAGCCTGTTACATTAGGAACAGGAGGAGGCCATTCAGCCCCTCGAGCCTGTTACATTAGGAACAGGAGGAGGCCATTCAGACTCTCGAGCCTGTTACATTCGGAACAGGAGGAGGCCATTCAGCCACTCGAGCCTGTTACATTAGGAACAGGAGGAGGCCATTCAGCCCCTCGAGCCTGTTACATGAGGAACAGGAGGAGGCCATTCAGCCCTGTCGAGCCTGTTACATGAGGAACAGGAGGAGGCCATTCAGCCCTGTCGAGCCTGTTACATTAGGAACAGGAGGAGGCCATTCAGCCCCTCGAGCCTGTTACATTAGGAACAGGAGGAGGCCATTCAGCCTCACGAGTCTGTTACATTAGGAACAGGAGAGGCCATTCAGCCCCCTCGAGCCTGTTACATTAGGAACAGGAGGAGGCCATTCAGCCCCTCGAGCCTGTTACACAGGAACAGGAGGAGGCCATTCAGTCCCCTCGAGCCCGTTACATTAGGAACAGGAGGAGGCCATTCAGCCCCCTCGAGCCTGTTACATTAGGAACAGGAGGAGGCCATTCAGCCCCTCGAGCCTGTTACATTAGGAACAGGAGGAGGCCATTCAGCCCCTCGAGCCTGTTACATTAGGAACAGGAGGAGGGCATTCAGCCCTTCGAGCCTGTTACATTAGGAACAGGAGGAGGCCATTCAGCCCCTCGAGCCTGTTACATTAGGAACAGGAGGAGGCCATTCAGCCCCTCGAGCCTGTTACATTAGGAACAGGAGGAGGCCATTCAGTCCCCTCGAGCCTGTTACATTAGGAACAGGAGGAGGCCATTCAGCCCCTTGAGCCTGTTACATTAGGAACAGGAGGAGGCCATTCAGCCCCTCGAACCTGTTACATTAGGAAAAGGAGGAGGCCATTCAGCCCCTCGAGCCTGTTACATTAGGAACAGGAGGAGGCCATTCAGCCCCTCGAGCCTGTTACATTAGGAACAGGAGGAGGCCATTCAGCCCCTCGAGCCTGTTACATTAGGAACAGGAGGAGGCCATTCAGCCCCTCGAGCCTGTTACATTAGGAACAGGAGGAGGCCATTCAGCCCCTCGAGCCTGTTACATTAGGAACAGGAGGAGGCCATTCAGCCTCACGAGTCTGTTACATTAGGAAC
This sequence comes from Squalus acanthias, assembly GCA_030390025.1. NCBI lineage: Eukaryota > Metazoa > Chordata > Chondrichthyes > Squaliformes > Squalidae > Squalus > Squalus acanthias. Next base: position 7,298 of record JASTWF010002579.1, on the reverse strand, counting down.
AGGAGAGGCCATTCAGCCCCCTCGAGCCTGTTACATTAGGAACAGGAGGAGGCCATTCAGCCCCTCGAGCCTGTTACACAGGAACAGGAGGAGGCCATTCAGTCCCCTCGAGCCCGTTACATTAGGAACAGGAGGAGGCCATTCAGTCCCCCTCGAGCCTATTACATTAGGAACAGGAGGAGGCCATTGAGGTCCCTCGAGCCTGTTACATTAGGAACAGGAGGAGGCCGTTCAGCCCCCTCGAGCCTGTTACATTAGGAACAGGAGGGGCCGTTCAGCCCCTCGTGCCTGTTACATTAGGAACAGGAGGAGGCCATTCAGCCCCTCGAGCCTGTTACATTAGGAACAGGAGGAGGCCATTTAGCCCCTCGAGCCTGTTACATTAGGAACAGGAGGAGGCCATTCAGCCCCCTCGAGCCTGTTACATTAGGATCAGGAGGAGGCCATTCAGCCCCCTCGAGCCTGTTACATTAGGAACAGGAGGAGGCCATTCAGCCCCTCGAGCCTGTTACATTAGCAACAGGAGGAGGCCATTCAGCCCCTCGAGCCTGTCACATTAGGATAAGGAGGAGGCCATTCAGGCCCAGCGAGCCTATTACATTAGGAACAGGAGGAGGCCATTCAGCTCCCTCGAGCCTGTTACATTAGGAACAGGAGGAGGCCGTTCAACCCCCTCGAGCCTGTTACATTAGGAACAGGAGGAGGCCATTCAGCCCCTCGAGCCTGTTACACAGGAACAGGAGGAGGCCATTCAGTCCCCTCGAGCCCGTTACATTAGGAACAGGAGGAGGCCATTCAGCCCCTCGAGCCTGTTACATTAGGAACAGGAGGAGGCCATTCAGCCTCACGAGTCTGTTACATTAGGAACAGGAGAGGCCATTCAGCCCCCTCGAGCCTGTTACATTAGGAACAGGAGGAGGCCATTCAGCCCCTCGAGCCTGTTACACAGGAACAGGAGGAGGCCATTCAGTCCCCTCGAGCCCGTTACATTAGGAACAGGAGGAGGCCATTCAGCCCCCTCGAGCCTGTTACATTAGGAACAGGAGGAGGCCATTCAGCCCCTCGAGCCTGTTACATTAGGAACAGGAGGAGGGCATTCAGCCCTTCGAGCCTGTTACATTAGGAACAGGAGGAGGCCATTCAGCCCCTCGAGCCTGTTACATTAGGAACAGGAGGAGCCATTCAGCCCCTCGAGCCTGTTACATTAGGAACAGGAGAGGCCATTCAGCCCCTCGAGCCTGTTACATTAGGAACAGGAGGAGGCCATTCAGCCCCTCAAGCCTGTTACATTAGTAACAGGAGGAGGCCATTCAGTCCCCCTCGAGCCTGTTACATTAGGAACAGGAGGAGGCCATTGAGGTCCCTCGAGCCTGTTACATTAGGAACAGGAGGAGGCCGTTCAGCCCCCTCGAGCCTGTTACATCAGGAACAGGAGGGGCCGTTCAGCCCCTCGAGCCTGTTACATTAGGAACAGGAGGAGGCCATTCAGCCCCTCGAGCCTGTTACATTAGGAACAGGAGGAGGCCATTTAGCCCCTCGAGCCTGTTACATTAGGAACAGGAGGAGGCCATTCAGCCCCCTCGAGCCTGTTACATTAGGATCAGGAGGAGGCCATTCAGCCCCCTCGAGCCTGTTACATTAGGAACAGGAGGAGGCCATTCAGCCCCTCGAGCCTGTTACATTAGCAACAGGAGGAGGCCATTCAGCCCCTCGAGCCTGTCACATTAGGATAAGGAGGAGGCCATTCAGGCCCAGCGAGCCTATTACATTAGGAACAGGAGGAGGCCATTCAGCTCCCTCGAGCCTGTTACATTAGGAAATGGAGGAGGCCGTTCAACCCCCTCGAGCCTGTTACATTAGGAACAGGAGGAGGCCATTCAGCCTCTCGAGCCTGTTACACAGGAACAGGAGGAGGCCATTCAGTCCCCTCGAGCCCGTTACATTAGGAACAGGAGGAGGCCATTCAGCCCCCTCGAGCCTGTTACATTAGGAACAGGAGGAGGCCATTCAGCCCCTCGAGCCTGTTACATTAGGAACAGGAGGAGGCCATTCAGTCCCCCTCGAGCCTGTTACACAGGAACAGGAGGAGTCCATTCAGCCCCCTCGAGCCTGTTACATTCGGAACAGGAGGAGGCCGTTCAGCCCCTCGAGCCTGTTACATTAGGAACAGGAGGAGGCCATTCAGACTCTCGAGCCTGTTACATTAGGAACAGGAGGAGGCCGTTCAGACTCTCGAGCCTGTTACATTCGGAACAGGAGGAGGCCGTTCAGCCCCTCGAGCCTGTTACATTAGGAACAGGAGGAGGCCATTCAGCCCCTCGAGCCTGTTACATTAGGAACAGGAGGAGGCCATTCAGCCCCTCGAGCCTGTTACACTAGGAACGGGAGGAGGCCATTCAGCCCGTCGAGCCTGTTACACTAGGAACAGGAGGAGGCCATTCAGACTCTCAAGCCTGTTACATTAGGAACAGGAGGAGGCCATTCAGACGCTCGAGCCTGTTACATTAGGAACAGGAGGAGGCCGTTCAGACTCTCGAGCCTGTTACATTTGGAACAGGAGGAGGCCATTCAGCCCCTCGAGCCTGTTACATTAGGAACAGGAGGAGGCCATTCAGCCCCTCGAGCCTGTTACATTAGGAACAGGAGGAGGCCATTCAGCCCCTCGAGCCTGTTACATTAGGAACAGGAGGAGGCCATTCAGCCTCACGAGTCTGTTACATTAGGAACAGGAGAGGCCATTCAGCCCCCTCGAGCCTGTTACATTAGGAACAGGAGGAGGCCATTCAGCCCCTCGAGCCTGTTACACAGGAACAGGAGGAGGCCATTCAGTCCCCTCGAGCCCGTTACATTAGGAACAGGAGGAGGCCATTCAGCCCCTCGAGCCTGTTACATTAGGAACAGGAGGAGGCCATTCAGCCCCTCGAGCCTGTTACATTAGGAACAGGAGGAGGGCATTCAGCCCTTCGAGCCTGTTACATTAGGAACAGGAGGAGGCCATTCAGCCCCTCGAGCCTGTTACATTAGGAACAGGAGGAGCCATTCAGCCCCTCGAGCCTGTTACATTAGGAACAGGAGGAGGCCATTCAGCCCCTCGAGCCTGTTACATTAGGAACAGGAGGAGGCCATTCAGCCCCCTCGAGCCTGTTACATTAGGATCAGGAGGAGGCCATTCAGCCCCCTCGAGCCTGTTACATTAGGAACAGGAGGAGGCCATTCAGCCCCTCGAGCCTGTTACATTAGCAACAGGAGGAGGCCATTCAGCCCCTCGAGCCTGTCACATTAGGATAAGGAGGAGGCCATTCAGGCCCAGCGAGCCTATTACATTAGGAACAGGAGGAGGCCATTCAGCCCCCTCGAGCCTGTTACATTAGGAACAGGAGGAGGCCGTTCAACCCCCTCGAGCCTGTTACATTAGGAACAGGAGGAGGCCATTCAGCCCCTCGAGCCTGTTACACAGGAACAGGAGGAGGCCATTCAGTCCCCTCGAGCCCGTTACATTAGGAACAGGAGGAGGCCATTCAGCCCCTCGAGCCTGTTACATTAGGAACAGGAGGAGGCCATTCAGCCTCACGAGTCTGTTACATTAGGAACAGGAGAGGCCATTCAGCCCCCTCGAGCCTGTTACATTAGGAACAGGAGGAGGCCATTCAGCCCCTCGAGCCTGTTACACAGGAACAGGAGGAGGCCATTCAGTCCCCTCGAGCCCGTTACATTAGGAACAGGAGGAGGCCATTCAGCCCCCTCGAGCCTGTTACATTAGGAACAGGAGGAGGCCATTCAGCCCCTCGAGCCTGTTACATTAGGAACAGGAGGAGGGCATTCAGCCCTTCGAGCCTGTTACATTAGGAACAGGAGGAGGCCATTCAGCCCCTCGAGCCTGTTACATTAGGAACAGGAGGAGCCATTCAGCCCCTCGAGCCTGTTACATTAGGAACAGGAGAAGGCCATTCAGCCCCTCGAGCCTGTTACATTAGGAACAGGAGGAGGCCATTCAGCCCCTCAAGCCTGTTACATTAGTAACAGGAGGAGGTCATTCAGTCCCCCTCGAGCCTGTTACATTAGGAACAGGAGGAGGCCATTGAGGTCCCTCGAGCCTGTTACATTAGGAACAGGAGGAGGCCGTTCAGCCCCCTCGAGCCTGTTACATCAGGAACAGGAGGGGCCGTTCAGCCCCTCGAGCCTGTTACATTAGGAACAGGAGGAGGCCATTCAGCCCCTCGAGCCTGTTACATTAGGAACAGGAGGAGGCCATTTAGCCCCTCGAGCCTGTTACATTAGGAACAGGAGGAGGCCATTCAGCCCCTCGAGCCTGTTACATTAGGATCAGGAGGAGGCCATTCAGCCCCCTCGAGCCTGTTACATTAGGAACAGGAGGAGGCCATTCAGCCCCTCGAGCCTGTTACATTAGCAACAGGAGGAGGCCATTCAGCCCCTCGAGCCTGTCACATTAGGATAAGGAGGAGGCCATTCAGGCCCAGCGAGCCTATTACATTAGGAACAGGAGGAGGCCATTCAGCTCCCTCGAGCCTGTTACATTAGGAACAGGAGGAGGCCGTTCAACCCCCTCGAGCCTGTTACATTAGGAACAGGAGGAGGCCATTCAGCCTCTCGAGCCTGTTACACAGGAACAGGAGGAGGCCATTCAGTCCCCTCGAGCCCGTTACATTAGGAACAGGAGGAGGCCATTCAGCCCCCTCGAGCCTGTTACATTAGGAACAGGAGGAGGCCATTCAGCCCCTCGAGCCTGTTACATTAGGAACAGGAGGAGGCCATTCAGTCCCCCTCGAGCCTGTTACACAGGAACAGGAGGAGTCCATTCAGCCCCCTCGAGCCTGTTACATTCGGAACAGGAGGAGGCCGTTCAGCCCCTCGAGCCTGTTACATTAGGAACAGGAGGAGGCCATTCAGACTCTCGAGCCTGTTACATTAGGAACAGGAGGAGGCCGTTCAGACTCTCGAGCCTGTTACATTCGGAACAGGAGGAGGCCGTTCAGCCCCTCGAGCCTGTTACATTAGGAACAGGAGGAGGCCATTCAGCCCCTCGAGCCTGTTACATTAGGAACAGGAGGAGGCCATTCAGCCCCTCGAGCCTGTTACACTAGGAACGGGAGGAGGCCATTCAGCCCGTCGAGCCTGTTACACTAGGAACAGGAGGAGGCCATTCAGACTCTCAAGCCTGTTACATTAGGAACAGGAGGAGGCCATTCAGACGCTCGAGCCTGTTACATTAGGAACAGGAGGAGGCCGTTCAGACTCTCGAGCCTGTTACATTTGGAACAGGAGGAGGCCATTCAGCCCCTCGAGCCTGTTACATTAGGAACAGGAGGAGGCCATTCAGCCCCTCGAGCCTGTTACATTAGGAACAGGAGGAGGCCATTCAGCCCCTCGAGCCTGTTACATTAGGAACAGGAGGAGGCCATTCAGCCTCACGAGTCTGTTACATTAGGAACAGGAGAGGCCATTCAGCCCCCTCGAGCCTGTTACATTAGGAACAGGAGGAGGCCATTCAGCCCCTCGTGCCTGTTACACAGGAACAGGAGGAGGCCATTCAGTCCCCTCGAGCCCGTTACATTAGGAACAGGAGGAGGCCATTCAGCCCCTCGAGCCTGTTACATTAGGAACAGGAGGAGGCCATTCAGCCCCTCGAGCCTGTTACATTAGGAACAGGAGGAGGGCATTCAGCCCTTCGAGCCTGTTACATTAGGAACAGGAGGAGGCCATTCAGCCCCTCGAGCCTGTTACATTAGGAACAGGAGGAGCCATTCAGCCCCTCGAGCCTGTTACATTAGGAACAGGAGAAGGCCATTCAGCCCCTCGAGCCTGTTACATTAGGAACAGGAGGAGGCCATTCAGCCCCTCAAGCCTGTTACATTAGTAACAGGAGGAGGCCATTCAGTCCCCCTCGAGCCTGTTACATTAGGAACAGGAGGAGGCCATTCAGCTCCCTCGAGCCTGTTACATTAGGAACAGGAGGAGGCCGTTCAGCCCCCTCGAGCCTGTTACATTAGGAACAGGAGGGGCCGTTCAGCCCCTCGAGCCTGTTACATTAGGAACAGGAGGAGGCCATTCAGCCCCTCGAGCCTGTTACATTAGGAACAGGAGGAGGCCATTTAGCCCCTCGAGCCTGTTACATTAGGAACAGGAGGAGGCCATTCAGCCCCCTCGAGCCTGTTACATTAGGATCAGGAGGAGGCCATTCAGCCCCCTCGAGCCTGTTACATTAGGAACAGGAGGAGGCCATTCAGCCCCTCGAGCCTGTTACATTAGCAACAGGAGGAGGCCATTCAGCCCCTCGAGCCTGTCACATTAGGATAAGGAGGAGGCCATTCAGTCCCCTCGAGCCCGTTACATTAGGAACAGGAGGAGGCCATTCAGCCCCCTCGAGCCTGTTACATTAGGAACAGGAGGAGGCCATTCAGCCCCTCGAGCCTGTTACACAGGAACAGGAGGAGTCCATTCAGCCCCCTCGAGCCTGTTACATTCGGAACAGGAGGAGGCCGTTCAGCCCCTCGAGCCTGTTACATTAGGAACAGGAGGAGGCCATTCAGACTCTCGAGCCTGTTACATTAGGAACAGGAGGAGGCCGTTCAGACTCTCGAGCCTGTTACATTCGGAACAGGAGGAGGCCGTTCAGCCCCTCGAGCCTGTTACATTAGGAACAGGAGGAGGCCATTCAGCCCCTCGAGCCTGTTACATTAGGAACAGGAGGAGGCCATTCAGCCCCTCGAGCCTGTTACACTAGGAACGGGAGGAGGCCATTCAGCCCGTCGAGCCTGTTACACTAGGAACAGGAGGAGGCCATTCAGACTCTCAAGCCTGTTACATTAGGAACAGGAGGAGGCCATTCAGACTCTCGAGCCTGTTACATTAGGAACAGGAGGAGGCCGTTCAGACTCTCGAGCCTGTTACATTTGGAACAGGAGGAGGCCATTCAGCCCCCCTCGAGCCTGTTACATTAGGAACAGGAGGAGGCCATTCAGACTCTCGAGCCTGTTACATTAGGAACAGGAGGAGGTCATTCAGCCCCTCGAGCCTGTTACATTAGGAACAGGAGGAAGCCATTCAGCCCCCCTCGAGCCTGTTACATTAGGAACAGGAGGAGGCCATTCAGAATCTCGAGCCTGTTACATTAGGAACAGGAGGAGGCCATTCAGCCCCCTCGAGCCTGTTACATTAGGAACAGGAGGAGGCCATTCAGCCCCTCGAGCCTGTTACATTAGGAACAGGAGGAGGCCTTTCAGCCTCTCGAGCCTGTTACATTAGGAACAGGAGGAGGCCGCTCAGCCCCTCGAGCCTGT
>JASTWF010002578.1:0-21916 GCA_030390025.1 Squalus acanthias | reverse complement strand
TGTGTGAGTGTGTGTGTGTGAGAGAGTGTGTGTGAGTGTGTGTGTGTGAGTGTGTGTGAGAGTGTGTGTGAGTGTGTGTGTGTGTGAGTGTGTGTGTGTGAGTGTGTGTGTGAGTGTGTGAGTGTGTGTGAGTGTGTGTGTGTGAGTGTGTGTGCGTGAGTGTGTACGTGAGTGTGTGATTGTGTGTGAGTGTGTGTGAGTGTGTGAGTGTGAGTGTGTGTGTGTGAGTGTGTGTGTGAGTGTGTGTGTGTGTGTGAGTGTGTGTGTGTGTGTGAGTGCCTGAGTGTGTGAGTGTGTGTGAGTGTGTGTGTGAGTGTGTGTGTGTGAGTGTGTGTGTGTGTGTGAGTGTGTGTGAGTGTGTGTGTGTGTGTGAGTGTGAGTGTGTGTGTGTGAGTGTGTGTGTGAGTGTGTGAGTGTGTGTGAGTGTCTGAGTGTGTGTGTGAGTGTGAGTGTGTGTGTGTGTGTGTGAGTGTGTGTGTGTGTGTGAGTGTCTGAGTGTGTGAGTGTGTGTGAGTGTGTGTGTGAGTGTGTGTGTGAGTGTGTGTGTGTGAGTGTCTGAGTGTGTGTGAGTGTGTGTGAGTGTGTGTGTGAGTGTGTGTGTGTGAGTGTCTGAGTGTGTGTGAGTGTGTGTGTGAGTGTGTGTGAGTGTGTGTGTGTGTGTGAGTGTGTGTGTGTGTGTGAGTGTCTGAGTGTGTGAGTGTGTGTGAGTGTGTGTGTGAGTGTGTGTGTGTGTGTGTGTGTGTGAGTGTGAGTGTGTGAGTGTGTGTGTGTGTGTGTGAGTGTGTGTGAGTGTGTGTGTGTGTGTGAGTGTCTGAGTGTGTGAGTGTGTGTGTGTGTGTGAGTGTGTGTGAGTGTGTGTGTGTGTGAGTGTCTGAGTGTGTGTGTGAGTGTGTGTGTGAGTGTGTGTGTCTCTCTCTATACCTGCCGGGGTTCAGCAGCGACAGTGACGCGAGTCAATCTCATCGCAATGAAATATCTCAACCCGTGCGGAACGAGGGTGAATTTAAACTGGGAAAACTTGATGGAGAACTCACCGCGACACCGATCACAAATGGTGAGCCAAGATTGACAGCCACGGAGCGGAGGTTGAGGACGACTGGGATCGCGAACGTAATGTGAACAAGTCCGATAAGGATCTGAGTGACCTGAAGTTTGGAACGAGAATAAGAGCCGGAAGATGTGACTGTGACTTGGAGAGATTTACGACAAGCACTTTGGGACACAGGCTCCTCCTGTCCACTCAAGCCCTTCTCAAACAATACCCCACACCCCCTGCCCGTGAGGATCGGAGCAGGAGCACCTAACACAGGTGTCAGAGGTCTCTCAGTGGGTCGCACACTCTCTCTCACACTTCGGAGACAAAGGTCCTGTTTTGCAGCCCCTCGAGCCACGAAAACCCAGGCCGACAATCCTCCATCGATTGTCAGTACTGAGGGAGAGCTGCACTGTCGGAGGGGCAGTACTGAGTGATTGCTGCACTGTCAGAGGGGCAGTACTGAGGGAGTGCTGCACTGTCAGAGGGGCAGTACTGAGGGAGAACCGCACTGTCGGAGGGACAGTACTGAGGGAGCGCTGCACTGTCGGAGGGGCAGTACTGAGGGAGAGCTGCACTGTCAGAGGAGCAGTACTGAGGGAGCGCTGCACTGTCGGAGGGGCAGTACTGAGGGAGAGCTGCACTGTCAGAGGAGCAGTACTGAGGGAGCGCTGCACTGTCGGAGGGGCAGTACTGAGGGAGCGCTGCACTGTCGGAGGGGTAGTACTGAGGGAGTGCTGCACTGTCGGAGGGGCAGTACTGAGGGAGCGCTGCACTGTCGGAGGAGCAGTACTGAGGGAGCGCTGCACTGTCGGAGGGGCAGTACTGAGGGAGCGTTGCACTGTCGGAGGAGCAGTACTGAGGGAGCGCTGCACTGTCGGAGGGGCAGTACTGAGGGAGAGCTGCACTGTCAGAGGAGCAGTACTGAGGGAGCGCTGCACTGTCGGAGGGGCAGTACTGAGGGAGCGCTGCACTGTCGGAGGGGCAGTACTGAGGGAGCGCTGCACTGTCGGAGGGGCAGTACTGAGGAGTGCCGCACTGTCGGAGGGGTAGTACTGAGGGAGTGCTGCACTGTCGGAGGGGCAGTACTGAGGGAGCGCTGCACTGTCGGAGGAGCAGTACTGAGGGAGTGCTGCACTGTGAGAGGGGCAGTACTGAGGGAGCACCGCACTGTCGGAGGGGCAGTACTGAGGGAGCGCAGCACTGTCGGAGGGGCGGTACTGAGGGAGTGCTGCACTGTCGGAGGGGCAGTGCTGAGGGAACGCTGCACTGTCGGAGGGGCGGTACTGAGGGAGCGCCGCACTATCGGAGGGGCAGTACTGAGGGAGCGCTGCACTGTCGGAGGGGCAGTACTGAGTGATTGCTGTACTGTCAGAGGGGCAGTACTGAGGGAGCGCTGCACTGTCGGAGGGGCAGTACTGAGGGAGTGCTGCACTGTCAGAGGGGCAGTACTGAGGGAGAGCCGCACTGTCGGAGGGACAGTACTGAGGGAGCGCTGCACTGTCGGAGGGGCAGTACTGAGGGAGCGTTGCACTGTCAGAGGAGCAGTACTGAGGGAGCGCTGCACTGTCGGAGGGGCAGTACTGAGGGAGAGCTGCACTGTCAGAGGAGCAGTACTGAGGGAGCGCTGCACTGTCGGAGGGGCAGTACTGAGGGAGCGCTGCACTGTCGGAGGGGCAGTACTGAGGGAGCGCTGCACTGTCGGAGGGGCAGTACTGAGGAAGTGCTGCACTGTCGGAGAGTCAGTACTGAGGAGTGCCGCACTGTCGGAGGGTGCAGTACTGAGGGAGCGCTGCACTGTCGGAGGGACAGTACTGAGGGAGCGCTGCACTGTCGGAGGGGCAGTACTGAGGGAGCGCTGCACTGTCGGAGGAGCAGTACTGAGGGAGTGCTGCACTGTGAGAGGGGCAGTACTGAGGGAGCGCCGCACTGTCGGAGGGGCAGTACTGAGGGAGCGCTGTACTGTCGGAGGGGCAGTACTGAGGAAGTGCTGCACTGTCGGAGAGTCAGTACTGAGGAGTGCCGCACTGTCGGAGGGTGCAGTACTGAGGGAGCGCTGCACTGTCGGAGGGACAGTACTGAGGGAGCGCTGCACTGTCGGAGGGGCAGTACTGAGGGAGCGCTGCACTGTCGGAGGAGCAGTACTGAGGGAGTGCTGCACTGTGAGAGGGGCAGTACTGAGGGAGCGCCGCACTGTCGGAGGGGCAGTACTGAGGGAGCGCTGTACTGTCGGAGGGTCAGTACTGAGGGAGCACCGCTGTGTCGGAGGGACAGTACTGAGGGAGCGCTGTACTGTCGGAGGGTCAGTACTGAGGGAGTGCTGCACTATCGGAGGAGCAGTACTGAGGGAGCGCCGCACTGTCGGAGGGTCAGTACCGAGGGAGCGCCGCACTGTCGGAGGGTCAGTACTGAGGGAGCGCCGCACTGTCGGAGGGTCACATTCTACGATCCCAGCCCCTCCCACAGAATCACAGAATCCCCACAGTGCAGATAGAGGCCATTTCGGCCCATCGAGCCTGCACCGACACATATCCCACCCTATCCCCGTAACCCCACGTATTTAATCCCCCCCTAACACTAAGGGTCAATTTATCATAGCCAAATCAACCTAACCCGCACATCTTTGGACTGTGGGAGGAAACCGGAGCACCCGGAGGAAACCCACGCAGACACGGGGAGAATGTGCAAACTCCGCACAGACAGTCACCCGAGGTCAGATTCGAACCCGGGTCCCTGGCGCTGTGAGGCAACAGTGCTAACCACTATGCCACCGTGTTGCCCACCCCGTACTCACACAGATCCACCTTAAAGGGCCCAACTCACCCCCAGCGCCTTCGGCTCGCCTTCCAGAAACTTCTCGGCGTAGGCGTTGTGAGGGGCGGTGGCAAAGGTCGTTGCCGGGGTCGAGGGGTCGGCCTTGTAGAGGTGGGTCACCACCACCGTCTGCTGGGTAGCTGCCGGCGCCGACATCCTTCAGGGGGTCTGTGGGGGGGTGGGGGGGGGGGAGGAGGAGAGGAAGGAAGGTCAGTCACTCACGGAGCAGGCGAGGCACAAAAAAACACACACACAACCGCGGGATCGCACTGTGCAGGAGGACGGCCCTCCGCCCTTTTTGAAAGAGCCATCAAATTAGTCCCACTCTCCCGCCCGCCTGCCCTCTCCCCGTTTCTAGAAGCTTACAGGCACAGAAGGAGGCCGTTCGGCCCATGGTGACTCTTCGAAGGAGCGATCCAATTGGCCCCACACTCAACCTGCCTGCTCTTCCCCCATAGCCCTGTTATCTTGTCCTTTGACAAAGTATTGACATAGTACTGACAGCACAGAAACAGGCCATTTGGCCCCACTGGTCCGTGCCGGTGTTTCTGCTCCACACGGGCCTCCTCCCACCCCCTTCTTCATCTCACCCCATCAACATCTCCTTCGATTCCTTTCACCCTCGTGTGTTTATCCAGCTTCCCCTTAAATGCATCTACACTCTTCGCCTCAACCACTCCCTGTGGGAGCGAGTTCCACTCTCTGGGTGAAGGAGTTTCTCCTGAATTCCCAATTGGATTTATTAGTGACTCTCTTATATCGATCGCCCCCCTAGTTCTGGTCTCCCCCACAAGTGGAAACATCTTCTCTACGTCCACCCTATCGAACCCCTTCACAATCTTAAAGACCTCCATCAGTTCACCCCTCAGTCTTCTCTTTTCTAAAGAAAAGAGCCCCAGCTTGTTCAATCTTTTCAAGTACTTATACAATTTCCCTTTTGAAAGTTACTATTGAATCTGCTTCCATCGCCTCAGGCAGTGCATTCCAGATCACAACAACTCGCTGCGTAAAGGAAAATTATTTCTCATCTCCCCCTCTGGTTCTTTTACCAATTACCTTCAATCTGTCTCCTCTGGTTCCCGACCCTTCTGCCAGTGGAAACAGTTTCTCCACATTTACTCCATCAATACACCTCGTAATTATGAACACCTCTATCAAATCTCCCCTTAACCTTCTCTGCTCTCAGGAGAACAATCCCAGCTTCTCCAGTCTCTCCACATAACTGAAGTCCCTCATCCCCTGGTACCATTCTGGTCAATCTCCCCTTAACTTTCTCTGCTCTAAGGAGAACAATCCCAGCTTCTCCAGTCTCTCCACGTAACTGAAGTCCCTCATCCCCTGGTACCATTCTGGTCAATCTCCTCTGCACCCTCTCTAAGGCCTTGACATCCTTCCTAAATTCTGGTGCCCAGAATTGGACACAATGGCCCAAAAATTAGTGAGTGAGCCTTCGTGCGAGGGTAAGGCCTTCCCGCGATCTCTCACTGCGCGCTGGCTTTTTCAGTCCGAGCTCGCACGAACTTGATGTTCTGGACAGCAGCTGTGCAGGGCTTCCGTATCCCACAGGCGTAGTTAACTCGTGCGAGCTGTGGGATCACGTGAGTCAGTTAGAGCCAATGGCAGCACACCATCTTTGATTCACAGCTTTCACAGCACGGCTGTGAAAGCTATGAATACTATACCCCCCCCAAAAGAACAGCTAAACCTCAATTAAATTTAAAAAAAAACCATCAGATTAATAAAATAAGTGTAGTTAAATAAATTAACCATTTTAAACAAAAAATTTAATTTTTGAAAAAATTTAAAATCTTTTAAAAAGTTATAAAAATAAACTTACCTGTCTTTAAAGTCTCTAAAAAAGATATACCTGTTAAAAAAAATTCAAAATAATACTTAATTAAGTACTTACCTTGTTAAAAGAGGGTCTTACGCCTCCTTTCTTTATGTCTAAAATCTTCCATGCTTACCTGCGCGTCCAAAGCACTAAGTGCACTGCGTGCGCGCAGCCTGTAGCGCGCACGCGGTTCACCTAGGAACCGCCCCCTTTTGAATTCACCAAGTGCCGGTTTTCAGCGCATGCGCGGTGCATGCAGAAAACCGGCAATTGGAGACAGAATACGCGAGAGTACACAGTGCGTACTCTCGCATAGCGGCACTAATTTTTGGGCCATTAACTCAGCCTGGGGCCTAACCAGCGTATTATAAAAGGTTTAGCAATAACTTCCTTGCTGTTACACTCCGAGATCTCTGTAACCTCCTCCAGCCCCTACAACCCTCCCTATCTCTGTAACCTCCTCCAGACCCTACAACCCTCTCTATCTCTGTAACCTCCTCCAGCCCCTACAACCCTCTCTATCTCTGTAACCTCCTCCAGCCCCTACAACCCTCCCTATCTCTGTAACCTCCTCCAGCCCCTACAACCCTCCCTATCTCTACAACCTCCTCCAGCCCCCACAACCCTCCCTATCTCTGTAACCTCCTCCAGCCCCGACAACCCTCCCTATCTCTGTAACCTCCTCCAGCCCCTACAACCCTCCCTATCTCTGTAACCTCCTCCAGCCCCTACAACCCTCCCTATCTCTGTAACCTCCTCCAGCCCCTACAACCCTCCCTATCTCTGTAACCTCCTCCAGCCCAACAACCCTCCCTATCTCTGTAACCTCCTCCAGCCCCTACAACCCTCCCTATCTCTGTAACCTCCTCCAGCCCCTACAACCCTCCCTATCTCTGTAACCTCCTCCGGCCCTACAACCCTCCCTATCTCTGTAAACTGCTCCAGCCCGACAACCCTCCCTATCTCTGTAACCTCCTCCAGCCCCTACAACCCTCCCTATCTCTGTAACCTCCTCCAGACCTACAACCCTCCCTATCTCTGTAACCTCCTCCAGCCCCTACAACCCTCCCTATCTCTGTAACCTCCTCCAGCCCCTACAACCCTTCCTATCTCTGTAACCTCCTCCAGCCCTACAACCCTCCCTATCTCTGTAACCTCCTCCAGCCCTACAACCCTCCCGATCTCTGTAACCTCCTCCAGCCCAACAACCCTCCCTATCTCTGTAACCTCCTCCAGCCCCTACAACCCTCCCTATCTCTGTAACCTCCTCCAGCCCCTACAACCCTCCCTATCTCTGTAACCTCCTCCAGCCCCTACAACCCTCCCTATCTCTGTAACCTCCTCCAGCCCTACAACCCTCCCTATCTCTGTAACCTCCTCCAGACCTACAACCCTCCCTATCTCTGTAACCTCCTCCAGCCTCTACAACCCTCCCTATCTCTGTAACCTCCTCCGGCCCTACAACCCTCCCTATCTCTGTAAACTACTCCAGCCCGACAACCCTCCCTATCTCTGTAACCTCCTCCAGCCCCAACAACCCTCCCTATCTCTGCAACCTCCTCCAGCCCCTACAAACCTCCCTATCTCTGTAACCTCCTCCAGCCCCAACAACCCTCCCTATCTCTGTAACCTCCTCCAGCCCCTACAACCCTCCCTATCTCTGTAACCTCCTCCAGCCCCTACAACCCTCCCTATCTCTGCAACCTCCTCCAGCCCCTACAAACCTCCCTATCTCTGTAACCTCCTCCAGCCCCAACAACCCTCCCTATCTCTGTAACCTCCTCCAGCCCTACAACCCTCCCTATCTCTGTAACCTCCTCCAGCCCTACAACCCTCCCTATCTCTGTAACCTCCTCCAGCCCCTACAACCCTCCCTATCTCTGTAACCTCCTCCAGCCCCTACAACCCTCCCTATCTCTGTAACCTCCTCCAGCCCTACAAATCTCCCTATCTCTGTAACCTCCTCCAGCCCCGACAACCCTCCCTATCTCTGTAACCTCCTCCAGCCTCTACAACCCTCCCTATCTCTGTAACCTCCTCCGGCCCTACAACCCTCCCTATCTCTGTAAACTACTCCAGCCCGACAACCCTCCCTATCTCTGTAACCTCCTCCAGCCCCAACAACCCTCCCTATCTCTGCAACCTCCTCCAGCCCCTACAAACCTCCCTATCTCTGTAACCTCCTCCAGCCCCAACAACCCTCCCTATCTCTGTAACCTCCTCCAGCCCCTACAACCCTCCCTATCTCTGTAACCTCCTCCAGCCCCTACAACCCTCCCTATCTCTGCAACCTCCTCCAGCCCCTACAAACCTCCCTATCTCTGTAACCTCCTCCAGCCCCAACAACCCTCCCTATCTCTGTAACCTCCTCCAGCCCTACAACCCTCCCTATCTCTGTAACCTCCTCCAGCCCTACAACCCTCCCTATCTCTGTAACCTCCTCCAGCCCCTACAACCCTCCCTATCTCTGTAACCTCCTCCAGCCCCTACAACCCTCCCTATCTCTGTAACCTCCTCCAGCCCTACAAATCTCCCTATCTCTGTAACCTCCTCCAGCCCCAACAACCCTCCCTATCTCTGTAACCTCCTCCAGCCCCTACAACCCTCCCTATCTCTGTAACCTCCTCCGGCCCTACAACCCTCCCTATCTCTATAAACTACTCCAGCCCGACAACCCTCCCTATCTCTGTAACCTCCTCCAGCCTCTACAACCCTCCCTATCTCTGTAACCTCCTCCAGCCCCAACAACCCTCCCTATCTCTGTAACCTCCTCCAGCCCCTAGAACCCTCCTTATCTCTGAAACCTCCTCCAGCCCTACAACCCTCCCTATCTCTGTAACCTCCTCCAGCCCCTACAACCCTCCCTATCTCTGTAACCTCCTCCAGCCCCTACAACCCTCCCTATCTCTGTAACCTCCTCCAGCCCCTACAACCCTCCCTATCTCTGTAACCTACTCCAGCCCCTACAACCCTCCCTATCTCTGTAACCTCATCCAGCCCTACATTCCTCCCAGATCTGTAACCTCCTCCAGCCCTGCAACCCTCCCTATCTCTGCGCTCCTCCAATTATGGCCCCGTTGCGCATCGCCGGTTTTAATCGCTCCACCATTGGCGGCCGTGCCTTCAGCTGCCTGGACCCTGAGCTCTGGAATTCCCTCCCTAAACCTCTCCGCCTCTCTCTCTCTCTCCTCCTTTAAGACTCTCCTTAAAACCGACCACATTGACCAAGCTTTTGGTCACCTGACCCTAATATCTTCTTATGTGGCTCGGTGTCAAATTTTGTGTCTGACTCCAGAAGTTTTTGTTACTAAGTTTAAGGCACTGCATCAATGTGAGTTGTTGCCAATGGCTCCTGTACGACACACCCACCCGCGACCCTTCGTATAACGGAGAAGTTAACAGCGTTACAATAAAGATGTGAAGCGAAGGCTCGCATCGAGGTGTCATCGAACCCGCTGCCCATATTCCTCCTGCCACTAGGTGTCTCCAGCAGGGGCTATCCGTGGAAAGAGGGAATTTCAGGGGAGAAAGCAGCCTACCTCTGAGAATCTCTTATTTATAACAGGAGGAGGTCCGTTCAGCCCCCTCGAGCCTGTTACCATAGGAACAGGAGGAGGCCCATTCAGCCCCTCGAGCCTGTTACCATAGGAACAGGAGGAGGCCCATTCAGCCCCCTCGAGCCTGTTACCATAGGAACAGGAGGAGGCCCATTCAGCCCCTCGAGCCTGTTACCATAGGAACAGGAGGAGGCCCATTCAGCCCCTCGAGCCTGTTACACAGGAACAGGAGGAGGCCATTCAGTCCCCTCGAGCCTGTTACATTAGGAACAGGAGGAGGACATTCAGCCCCCTCAAGCCTGTTACATTAGGAACAGGAGGAGGACATTCAGCCTCCCCGAGCCTGTTACACAGGAACAGGAGGAGGCCCGTTCAGCCCCCTCGAGCCTGTTACACAGGAACAGGAGGAGGCCCATTCAGCCTACGCGAGCCTGTTACACAGGAACAGGAGGAGGCCATTCAGTCCCTCGAGCCCGTTACACAGGAACAGGAGGAGGCCCATTCAGCCCCCTCGAGCCTGTTATACAGGAACAGGAGGAGGCCTATTCAGCCTACTCGAGTCTGTTACACAGGAGCAGGAGGAGGCCATTCAGCCTCCTCGAGCCTGTTACCATAGGAACAGGAGGAGGCCCGTTCAACCCTCGAGCCTGTTACATTAGGAACAGGAGGAGGCCCATTCAGCCCCTCGAGCTTGTTACATTAGGAACAGGAGGAGGCCCATTCAGCCCCTCGAGCTTGTTACATTAGGAACAGGAGGAGACCCATTCAGCCCCCTCGAGCCTGTTGCATTAGGAAGAGGAGGAAGCCATTCAGCCCCCTCAAGCCTGTTACATTAGGAAGAGGAGGAGGCCATTCAGCCCCTTCGAGCCTGTTACACAGGAACAGGAGGAGACCATTCAGCCCCCTCGAGCCTGTTACACAGGAACAGGAGGAGACCATTCAGCCTACTCGAGCCTGTTACACAGGAACAGGAGGAGGCCATTCAGCCCCCTCGAGCCTGTTACCATAGGAACAGGAGGAGGCCATTCAGCCCCCTCGAGCCTGTTACATTAGGAACAGGAGGAGGCCATTCAGCCCCTCGAACCTGTTACATTAGAAACAGGAAGAGGCCCATTCAACCCTCGAGCCTGTTACATTAGGAACAGGAGGAGGCCCCTCAGCCCCATCGAGCCTGTTACATTAGCTACAGGTGGAGGCCACTCAGCCCCATCGAGCCTGTTACACCGGAACAGGAGGCCATTCAGCCCCTCGAGCCTGTTACACAGGAACAGGAGGAGGTCATTCAGCCCCCTCGAGCCTGTTACACAGGAACAGGAGGAGGTCATTCAGCCCCATCGAGCCTGTTACACCGGAACAGGAGGAGGCCATTCAGCCCCCTCGAGCCTGTTACACAGGAATAAGAGGAGGCCATTCAGCCCCCTCGAGCCTGTTACACAGGACCAGGAGGAGGTCATTCAGCCCCCTCGAGCCTGTTACACAGGAATAAGAGGAGGCCATTCAGCCCCCTCGAGCCTGTTACACAGGACCAGGAGGAGGTCATTCAGCCCCTCGAGCCTGTCACATTAGGAACAGGAGGATGCCATTCAGCCCCCTCAAGCCTGTTACATTAGGAACAGGAGGAGGTCATTCAGCCCCCTCGAGCCTGTTACATTAGGAACAGGAGGAGGTCATTCAGCCCCATCGAGCCTGTTACACCGGAACAGGAGGGGGCCATTCAGCCCCCTCGAGCCTGTTACCATAGGAACAGGAGGAGGCCCATTCAGCCACTTGAGTCTGTTACATCAGGAACAGGAGGAGGCCCATTCAGCCCCCTCGAGCCTGTTAAACATAAACAGGAGGAGGCCCATTCAGCCCCTCGAGCCTGTTACACCGGAACAGGAGGAGGCCATTCAGCCCCCTCGAGTCTGTTACACAGGAATAAGAGGAGGCCATTCAGCCCCCTCGAGCCTGTTACACAGGACCAGGAGGAGGTCATTCAGTCCCATCGAGCCTGTTACATTAGGAACAGGAGGAGGTCATTCAGCCCCATCGAGCCTGTTACACCGGAACAGGAGGCCATTCAGCCCCTCGAGCCTGTTACACAGGAACAGGAGGAGGTCATTCAGCCCCCTCGAGCCTGTTACACAGGAACAGGAGGAGGTCATTCAGCCCCATCGAGCCTGTTACACCGGAACAGGAGGAGGCCATTCAGCCCCCTCGAGCCTGTTACACAGGAATAAGAGGAGGCCATTCAGCCCCCTCGAGCCTGTTACACAGGACCAGGAGGAGGTCATTCAGCCCCCTCGAGCCTGTTACACAGGAATAAGAGGAGGCCATTCAGCCCCCTCGAGCCTGTTACACAGGACCAGGAGGAGGTCATTCAGCCCCTCGAGCCTGTCACATTAGGAACAGGAGGATGCCATTCAGCCCCCTCAAGCCTGTTACATTAGGAACAGGAGGAGGTCATTCAGCCCCCTCGAGCCTGTTACATTAGGAACAGGAGGAGGTCATTCAGCCCCATCGAGCCTGTTACACCGGAACAGGAGGGGGCCATTCAGCCCCCTCGAGCCTGTTACCATAGGAACAGGAGGAGGCCCATTCAGCCACTTGAGTCTGTTACATCAGGAACAGGAGGAGGCCCATTCAGCCCCCTCGAGCCTGTTAAACATGAACAGGAGGAGGCCCATTCAGCCCCTCGAGCCTGTTACATTAGAAACAGGAGGAGGTCATTCAGCCCCCCTCGAGCCTGTTACACAGGAACAGGAGGAGGCCCATTCAGCCCCTCGAACCTGTTGCACAGGAACAGGAGGAGGTCATTCAGCCCCGTCGAGCCTGTTACACAGGAATAAGAGGAGGCCATTCAGCCCCCTCAAGCCTGTTACACAGGAACAGGAGAAGGTCATTCAGCCCCTCGAGCCTGTCACATTAGGAACAGAAGGAAGCCATTCAGCCCCCTTGAGCCTGTTACATTAGGAACAGGAGGAGGTCATTCAGCCCCATCGAGCCTGTTACACAGGAACAGGAGGAGGTCATTCAGCCACTTCGACCCTGTTATCATAGGA
The DNA here is from genome assembly GCA_030390025.1 of Squalus acanthias. Classification (NCBI taxonomy): domain Eukaryota; kingdom Metazoa; phylum Chordata; class Chondrichthyes; order Squaliformes; family Squalidae; genus Squalus; species Squalus acanthias. The sequence goes on along the minus strand of JASTWF010002578.1, from coordinate 9,637 downwards.
ACAGGAGAAGGCCCGTTCAGCCCCCTCGAGTCTGTTACATCAGGAACAGGAGGAGACCCATTCAGCCCCCTCGAGCCTGTTACACAGGAACAGGAGGAGGCCATTCAGCCCCCTCGAGCCTGTTACACAGGAACAGGAGGAGGCCATTCAGCCCCCTCGAGCCTGTTACACAGGAACAGGAGGAGGCCAATTCAGCCCCTCGAGCCTGTTGCACAGGAACAGGAGGAAGCCATTCAGCCCCCTCGAGCCTGTTACATTCGGGACAGGAGGAGGTCATTCAGCCCCTCGAGCCTGTTACACAGGAACAGGAGGAGGCCATTCAGCCCCCTCGAGCCTGTTACACAGGAACAATTGGAGGTCCATTCAGCCTACTCGAGCCTGTTACACAGGAACAGGAGGAGGCCCATTCAGCCTACTCGAGCCCGTTACACAGGATCAGGAGAAGGCCCATTCAGCCTCCTTGAGCCTGTTACACAGGAACAGGAGGAGGCCCATTCAGCCTACTCGAGCCTGTTACACAGGAACAGGAGGAGGCCCGTTCAGCCCCCTCGAGCCTGTTACATAGGAACAGGAGGAGGCCCGTTCAGCCCCCTCGAGCCTGTTACACAGGAACAGGAGGAGGCCCATTCAGCATACTCGAGCCTGTTACACAGGAACAGGAGGAGGCCCGTTCAGCCCCCTCGAGCCTGTTACATAGAAACAGGAGGAGGCCCGTTCAGCCCCCTCGAGCCTGTTACCATAGGAACAGGAGGAGGCCCGTTCAGCCCCTCGAGCCTGTTACATAGGAACAGGAGGAGGCCCGTTCAGCCCCCTCGAGCCTGTTACCATAGGAACAGGAGGAGGCCCATTCAGCCACTTGAGTCTGTTACATCAGGAACAGGAGGAGGCCCATTCAGCCCCCTCGAGCCTGTTAAACATGAACAGGAGGAGGCCCATTCAGCCCCTCGAGCCTGTTACATTAGGAACAGGAGGAGGTCATTCAGCCCCCCTCGAGCCTGTTACACAGGAACAGGAGGAGGCCCATTCAGCCCCTCGAACCTGTTGCACAGGAACAGGAGGAGGTCATTCAGCCCCGTCGAGCCTGTTACACAGGAATAAGAGGAGCCCATTCAGCCCCCTCAAGCCTGTTACACAGGAACAGGAGAAGGTCATTCAGCCCCTCGAGCCTGTCACATTAGGAACAGAAGGAAGCCATTCAGCCCCCTTGAGCCTGTTACATTAGGAACAGGAGGAGGTCATTCAGCCCCATCGAGCCTGTTACACAGGAACAGGAGGAGGTCATTCAGCCACTTCGACCCTGTTATCATAGGAACAGGAGAAGGCCCGTTCAGCCCCCTCGAGTCTGTTACATCAGGAACAGGAGGAGACCCATTCAGCCCCCTCGAGCCTGTTACACAGGAACAGGAGGAGGCCAATTCAGCCCCTCGAGCCTGTTGCACAGGAACAGGAGGAAGCCATTCAGCCCTCGAGCCTGTTGCACAGGAACAGGAGGAAGCCATTCAGCCCCCTCGAGCCTGTTACATTCGGGACAGGAGGAGGTCATTCAGCCCCTCGAGCCTGTTACACAGGAACAATTGGAGGCCAGTCAGCCCCCTCGAGCCTGTTACACAGGAACAGGAGGAGGCCCATTCAGCCTACTCGAGCCCGTTACACAGGATCAGGAGGAGGCCCATTCAGCCTCCTTGAGCCTGTTACACAGGAACAGGAGGAGGCCCATTCAGCCTACTCGAGCCTGTTACACAGGAACAGGAGGAGGCCCGTTCAGCCCCCTCGAGCCTGTTACATAGGAACAGGAGGAGGCCCGTTCAGCCCCCTCGAGCCTGTTACACAGGAACAGGAGGAGGCCCATTCAGCCTACTCGAGCCTGTTACACAGGAACAGGAGGAGGCCCGTTCAGCCCCCTCGAGCCTGTTACATAGGAACAGGAGGAGGCCCGTTCAGCCACCTCGAGCCTGTTACCATAGGAACAGGAGGAGGCCCGTTCAGCACCCCTCGAGCCTGTTACAATAGGAACAGGAGGAGGCCCGTTCAGATCCCTCGAGCCTGTTACACAGGAACAGGAGGAGGCCCATTCAGCCCCACGAGCCTGTTATATAGGAACAGGAGGAGGTCATTCAGCCCCCTCGAGCCTGTTACACAGGAATAAGTGGAGGCCATTCAGCCCCCTCGAGCCTGTTACACAGGACCAGGAGGAGGTCATTCAGCCCCTCGAGCCTGTCACATTAGGAACAGGAGGAGGTCATTCAGCCCCATCGAGCCTGTTACACCGGAACAGGAGGAGGCCATTCAGCCCCCTCGAGCCTGTTACCATAGGAACAGGAGGAGGCCCATTCAGCCCCCTCGAGCCTGTTACACAGGAACAGGAGGAGGCCCATTCAGCCCCTCGAACCTGTTGCACAGGAACAGGAGGAGGTCATTCAGCACCCTCGAGCCTGTTACACAGGAATAAGAGGAGGCCATTCAGCCCCCTCAAGCCTGTTACACAGGAACAGGAGGAGGCCCATTCAGCCCCCTCGAGCCTGTTACACAGGAACAGGAGAAGGTCATTCAGCCCCTCGAGCCTGTCACATTAGGAACAGGAGGAGGTCATTCAGCCCCCTCGCGCCTGTTGCACAGGAACAGGAGGACGTCATTCAGCCACTTCGAGCCTGTTATCATAGGAACAGGAGAAGGCCCATTCAGCCCCCTCGAGCCTGTTACACAGGAACAGGAGGAGGCCATTCAGCCCCCTCGAGCCTGTTACACAGGAACAGGAGGAGGCCATTCAGCCCCCTCGAGCCTGTTACACAGGAACAGGAGGAGGCCAATTCAGCCCCTCGAGCCTGTTGCACAGGAACAGGAGGATGCCATTCAGCCCCCTCGAGCCTGTTACATTCGGGACAGGAGGAGGTCATTCAGCCCCTCGAGCCTGTTACACAGGAACAATTGGAGGCCAGTCAGCTCCTCGAGCCTGTTGCACAGGAACAGGAGGAAGCCATTCAGCCCCCTCGAGCCTGTTACATTCGGGACAGGAGGAGGTCATTCAGCCCCTCGAGCCTGTTACACAGGAACAATTGGAGGCCAGTCAGCCCCCTCGAGCCTGTTACACAGGAACAGGAGGAGGCCCATTCAGCCTACTCGAGCCTGTTACACAGGAACAGGAGGAGGCCCGTTCAGCCCCCTCGAGCCTGTTACATAGGAACAGGAGGAGGCCCGTTCAGCCCCCTCGAGCCTGTTACACAGGAACAGGAGGAGGCCCATTCAGCCTACTCGAGCCTGTTACACAGGAACAGGAGGAGGCCCGTTCAGCCCCCTCGAGCCTGTTACATAGGAACAGGAGGAGGCCCGTTCAGCCCCCTCGAGCCTGTTACCATAGGAACAGGAGGAGGCCCGTTCAGCACCCCTCGAGCCTGTTACAATAGGAACAGGAGGAGGCCCGTTCAGATCCCTCGAGCCTGTTACACAGGAACAGGAGGAGGCCCATTCAGCCCCCTCGAGCCTGTTACATTCGGGACAGGAGGAGGTCATTCAGCCCCTCGAGCCTGTTACACAGGAACAATTGGAGGCCAGTCAGCCCCCTCGAACCTGTTACACAGGAACAGGAGGAGGCCCATTCAGCCTACTCGAGCCTGTTAAACAGGAACAGGAGGAGGCCCATTCAGCCTAGAGCCTGTTACACAGGAACAGGAGGAGGCCCGTTCAGCCCCCTCGAGCCTGTTACATAGGAACAGGAGGAGGCCCGTTCAGCCCCCTCGAGCCTGTTACCAAAGGAACAGGAGGAGGCCCGTTCAGCCCCCCTCGAGCCTGTTACCATAGGAACAGGAGGAGGCCCGTTCAGCACCCTCGAGCCTGTTACACAGGAACAGGAGGAGGCCCATTCAGTCCCACGAGCCTGTTATATAGGAACAGGAGGAGGTCATTCAGCCCCCTCGAGCCTGTTACACAGGAACAGGAGGAGGCCCATTCAGCCCCCTCGAGCCTGTTACCATAGGAACAGGAGGAGGCCCGTTCAGCCCCCTCGAGCCTGTTACCATAGGAACAGGAGGAGACCCGTTCAACCCTCGAGCCTGTTACATTAGGAACAGGAGGAGGCCCATTCAGCCCCTCGAGCTTGTTACATTAGGAACAGGAGGAGGCCCATTCAGCCCCTCAAGCCTGTTACCCAGGAACAGGAGGCCCATTCAGCCCCCTCGAGCCTGTTACACAGGAACAGGAGGAGGCCATTCAGCCCCCTCGAGCCTGTTACACAGGAACAGGAGGAGGCCAATTCAGCCCCTCGAGCCTGTTGCACAGGAATAAGAGGAGGCCATTCAGCCCCCTCGAGCCTGTTACACAGGAACAGGAGAAGGTCATTCAGCCCCTCGAGCCTGTCACATTAGGAACAGAAGGAAGCCATTCAGCTCCCTCGAGCCTGTTACATTAGGAACAGGAGGAGGCCCATTCAGCCCCCTCGAGCCTGTTACACAGGAACAGGAGGACGTCATTCAGCCCCCTCGAGCCTGTTACACAGGAACAGGAGGAGGCCATTCAGCCCCCTCGAGCCTGTTACACAGGAACAGGAGGAGGCCAATTCAGCCCCTCGAGCCTGTTGCACAGGAACAGGAGGAAGCCATTCAGCCCCCTCGAGCCTGTTACATTCGGGACAGGAGGAGGTCATTCAGCCCCTCGAGCATGTTACACAGGAACAGGAGGAGGCCATTCAGCCCCCTCGAGCCTGTTACACAGGAACAGGAGGAGGCAATTAAGCCCCCTCGAGCCTGTTACCATAGGAACAGTGGAGGAGCCCACTCAGCCCCCTCGAGTCTGTTACATAAGGAACAGTAGTAGGCCATTCAACCCCTCGAGCCTGTTGCACAGGAACAGGAGGAGGCCGTTCAGCCCCTCGAGCCTGTTACAGAGGAAACAGCCCATATAATTTAACCCTTTATGTCCCCGGTACCATTCCGGTGAATCTGCGCTGCACACACCCTCCGAGGCCAATATATCCCTCCGGAGGTGCAGTGCCCAGAACCGAACACAGTTACTCCAGATAGGGTTCCGACCACAGATGGAAATAAACTTTCCCGTGACTTCCTAATCTGGGCAGCAGACTCCCAGCTGAAAAGGGTTTAAGATCGGGCCGGGAGGTGGGTGTGACTCACCAGTGCTGCAAGACCCATTCGAGCGTTGAATCTTTCAGACGCTCCTCTGAGGGTCTCAGACCAGAAGCAAAACCAGGCGCGAAGTTCCCCCTCTCTCCCCTAACTCACCTGTCACGATTGTCCTGACCTCCCTTTCTGGGATCTTTCTCTGCACTAACCCCGCAACACCTCCTCTCGTAGTTGTTGTAGCTTTCTCCTGGCTGAGATCGTAAAGCCCCTCTTCTCTCTCTCTCTTTCTCTTCTCTAACAGTTCTCTCTCTCTCTCTCTCTCTGGCTGGAGTCTGCGAGGGGATGGTTTAAAGGGGCAGGCCCGAGGCTGGTCCCAGGGGCTAAGCCTGGCTGCTAGCGCCCTCTGCTGGCGTAGAGCGGCAGTGCAGGACATTTCTCCCCCCCCCCCAGTACTGAGGGAGCACTGCACTGTCGGAGGGGCAGTACTGAGGGAGCGCTGCACTGTCGGAGGGGCAGTACTGAGGGAGCGCCGCACTGTCGGAGGGGCAGTACTGAGGGAGCGCCGCACTGTCGGAGGGGCAGTACTGAGGGAGTGCTGCACTGTCGGAGGGACAGTACTGAGGGAGCGCTGCACTGTCGGAGGGGCAGTACTGAGGGAGCGCTGCACTGTCGGAGGGGCAGTACTGAGTGAGCGCTGCACTGTCGGAGGGGCAGTACTGAGGGAGCGCTGCACTGTCGGAGGGGCAGTACTGAGGGAGCGCTGCACTGTCGGAGGGGCAGTACTGAGGGAGCGCTGCACTGTCGGAGGGGCAGTACTGAGGGAATGCTGCACTGTTGGAGGGGCAGTACTGAGGGAGCGCTGCACTGTCGGAGGGGCAGTACTGAGGGAGTGCTGCACTGTCGGAGGGGCAGTACTGAGGGAGTGCTGCACTGTCGGAGGGGCAGTACTGAGGGAGCGCTGCACTGTCGGAGGGGCAGTACTGAGGGAGCGCTGCACTGTCGGAGGAGCAGTACTGAGGGAGTGCTGCACTGTCGGAGGGGCAGTACTGAGGGAGCGCTGCACTGTCGGAGGGGCAGTACTGAGTGAGCGCTGCACTGTCGGAGGGACAGTACTGAGGGAGCGCTGCACTGTCGGAGGGGCAGTACTGAGTGAGCGCTGCACTGTCGGAGGGTCAGTACTGAGGGAGCGCTGCACTGTCAGACAGGCAGTACTGAGGGAGGGCTGCACTGTCGGAGGGACAGTACTGAGGGATGAGTCTTTAAGCCGATGCGCCCGTCTGCCCTCACGGGTGGACGTGAACGATCCTATGGCCACCATTGGAAGAATAGCATAGGGGTGTTCAAAAGGGGCTGGATTTGACCCCAGGATCCAGAGGGTGAAAGTTCAATGACTGACCTCACTGCCCCACCCAGTTTCCAATCAGAAAGCGGAAACCTTCATCCCCTTTGTATGGTTTGTGATTTCACCCCAAGTCCGAGATGACAAGACATGTCACAGCCAATGAAGTATTTTTGAAATTAGCAGCGGGTGACTAGGTGTGTGGATGAGGGTAGTGCAGTTGATGTCGTCTACATGGAGTTCAGTAAGGCTTTTGACAAAGTCCCGCATGGGAGACTGGTCAAGAAGGTAAGAGTCCGTGGGATCCAGGGCAATTTGGCACATTGGATCCAAAATTGGCTTAGTGGCAGGAGGCAGAGGGTGATGGTCGAAGGTTGTTTTTGTGACTGGAAGCCTGTGTCCAGTGGTGTACCGCAGGGATCGGTGCTGGGTCCTTTGCTGTTTGTAGTGTACATTAATGATTTAGATATGAATGTTGGAGGTATGATCAGTAAGTTCGCAGATGACACGAACATTGGTGGAGTGGAAAATAGCGAGGAGGGAATCCTCAGGCTACAGGACGATATAGACGGGTTGGTCAGATGGGCAGAACAGTGGCAAATGGAATTTAACCCTGAAAAGTGTGAGGTGATGCATTTTGGGAGGACTAACAAGGCAAGGGAATACACAATGAATGGTAGGATCCTAGGAAGGACAGAGGATCAGAGGGACCTTGGTGTGCATGTACATAGATCCCTGAAGGCAGCAGGACAGGTAGATAAGGTGGTTAAAAAGGCATATGGGATACTTGCCTTCATTAGCCGAGGCATAGAATATAAGAGCAGGGAGGTTATGATGGAGCTGTACAAAACGCTAGTTAGGCCACAGCTGGAATACTGTGTGCAGTTCTGGTCGCCACACTATAGGAAGGATGTGATTGCATTGGAGAGGGTGCAGAGGAGATTCACCAGGATGTTACCTGGGCTGGAGTGTTTCAGCTATGAAGAGAGACTGGACAGGCTGGGGTTGTTTTTCTTAGAGCAGAGAAGGCTGAGGGGGGGACCTGATTGAGGTGTACAAAACTATGAGGGGCATAGATAGGGTAGATAGAAAGGAACTTTTCCCCTCAGTAGAGGGGTCAATAACCAGGGGGCATAGTTTCAAGGTAAGGGGCAGGAGGTTTAGAGGGGATTTGAGGAAACACTTTTTCACCCAGAGGGTGGTTGGAATCTGGAACTCACTGCCTGAAAGGGTGGTAGAGGCAGGAACCCTCACAACATTCAAGAAGCATTTAGATGAGCACTTGAAACGCCATAGCATGCAAGGCTACGGACCAAGTGCTGGAAAATGGGATTAGAGTAGACAGGGCTTGATGGCCGGCGCAGACACGATGGGCCGAAGGGCCTCTTTCTGTGCTGTATAACTCTATGACTATGTTGTAATGTAGGAAACACGGCAACCAAATTGAAAGTTGCTATTGCCAATGCCTTGTTAATCTTTTCACAGCAGAGAGAGCCTTAAGATAATTTTAACTATTGATCAAGAACCAACAAAACTCCACTCATCCTGTTGTCTTGGTAAGTAAGTCACTGGACAACTTATAGATGTAATGTTTCCCTGACTGACCTGTTTGGACACCATCCACACCTTTGATTGCTGTGATTATCTCTCTGCCGAGGTGTGATAAAGGGCAGTTAGAAAGATTAACTGTAGTCACCTGGCAGTGTTCTCTGACTATATATGCTGTGCCTATATGCATCTCTTACATAAGAACATAAGAACATAAGAAATAGGAGCAGGAGTAGGCCAATTGGCCCCTCGAGCCTGCTCCGCCATTCAATAAGATCATGGCTGATCTGATCCTAACCGTCAATCTACTATCACAGAACCATCTCCTGAACCGAACAGAATTGGACGCACGAAATAGTAGCAGGATCAGGCTACACGGCCCCTGGGCCCGCTACGCTACCCACAGGGCCATGACCGATCCGAACCTAGACTCATGTCCAAATTCCTGCCCGCTCCCCGTAACCCTTAATTCCCTTTACTTCCAGGAAACTGTCTATTTCTGTTTTAAATTTATGTAATGATGTAGCTTCTACAGCTTTTTGGGGCAGCATATTCCATGGACCTACCACCCTCTGAGTGAAGTAGTTCCTTCTCATCTCAGTTTTGAAAGAGCAGCCCCTTATTCTAAGACTATGCCCCCTAGTTCTAGTTTCACCCATCATCGGGAACATCCTCCCCGCATCCACCCGATCCAACCCCTTCACAATCTTATATGTTTCAATAAGACCGCCTCTCATTCTTCTGAACTCCAATGAGTCGAGTCCCAATCTACCCAACCTCTCCTCATATGCCCATCCCCTCATCCCCGGGATTAACCGAGTGAACCTTCTTTGTACTGACTCGAGAGCAAGTATGTCTTTTCTTAAGTAAGGACACCAAAACTGTATGCAGTATTCCAGGTGCGGTCTCACCAATACCTTGTACAACTGAAGCAATACCTCCCTATTTTTATATTCTATCCCCCTAGCAATGAAAACCAACATTCCATTGGCCTTCTTAATCACTTGCTGCACCTGCATACTAACCTTTTGAGTTTCGTGCACCAGGACCCCCAGATCCCTTTGTACTTCAGTACTTTCCAGTTTCTTGCCATTAAGATAATAACTTGCTCTACTATTTTTCCTGCCAAAGTGCATAACCTCACACTTTCCAGTATTGTATTCCATCTGCCAAATCTCTGCCCACTTACTTAGCCTGTCTATGTCCCCTTGCAGATTTTTTATGTCCTCCTCACTCACTACTTTCCCTCCCATCTTAGTATCATCTGCAAACTTTGATATGTTACACTCGGTCCCCTCCTCCAAATCGTTAATATAGATTGTAAAGAGTTGGGGACCCAGCACTGACCCCTGCGGAACACCACTAGTTACTGATTGCCAGTCTGAGAATGAACCATTTATCCCAACTCTCTGCCTTCTGTTAGATAGCCAATCCTCTTTCCATGCCAGAATATTACCCCCAATCCCGTGATTTTTTATCTTAAGCAATAATCTTTTGTGTGGCACCTTGTCAAATGCTTTTGGAAGTCTAAATACACCACATCCACTGGTTCCCCTTTATCCACCCTGTATGTTACTTCCTCAAAGAACTCCAGCAAATTTGTCAAACATGACTTCCCCTTCATAAAACCATGCTGACTTTGTCCTATTAAATTATGATTATCCAAATGTCCCGTTACTGT